>OW285237.1:121724265-122323537 GCA_935421215.2 Melolontha melolontha | reverse complement strand
GAGAGAGAGAGAATTACGGGGGATTGGCAAGCCATGAGTTATTATTATCTTTATATATATATATATATATATATATATATATATATATATATATATATACCGGGTGTATTATGAAAAACCTTTGGGCTGTAGCTTCCTTATATTTGATCTGATTTTAATGAATGATATGTCAAACTAAATCGTTTTTAAAGCACTGTAACCTGGTTATTAAAAAAAAAAAAAATGGCATTTCGTTTTTGACAGACCGTAGTAGTAGTTTTTAAATTGTACTACATATTTTTTTTTACTTATTCTAATAAACGTTTATTTCCTGAAGACACCTCCATTAAATTGAGTGACAAATTTATTATTATTAAAAAAAACTACGAAATTTACAGAAATCAAGCTATCATATATTTTAATGAATCAAATGTTCGAAATTGGCCCCATTTTGTTCCAGACACATTTGACACCTTCTATTAACTCCAACTGCTGCGGTTAATATAAGATTTGGCGGTATTTCATGACATACTTGTACTATCCTTCTTACTAAATCATCTCTGGTATCAGTGGTATCAGGTGTAGTCAAATAGACATGATCTTGAACGTAAGACCACAGAAAGAAATCCAGTGGATTCAGATCTGGCGATCTAGCAGGCCATCGAATAGGTCCGTAAGTGCCCATCCATCTGACGCCAAAATAATTATTTAGAAAATCAGTATTCATTCGTGCATTATGGGGTGTGGCACCGTCCTGTTGGAACACCACCCTGTTTAACTCAGCAAGTGGCAACTCATCTAAATAATCGCCTAATTCATTGCGTAACAAATTATTATACTTTTCTTGGTTTAGAGTACCCTCCACAAAAAAAGGCCCTACTACTCTATCGCCTAAAATGCCACACCGTACATTTACACTGAACCGATTTTGAAAATTGTGTTGCATCACAACATGGTTATTTTCAGTGCTCCAATGGCGATGATTATTTCTGTTGAATACACCATTTTTCCCAAAAGTGCATTCATCTGACCACAACACACGACGATAAAAAATTGGATCTTCCCTTAGTTTATTCACGAAAACCGTGCAGAATTGACCCTTCGTTGAGGGTCGTTTTCACCGAGAGCATGCACCTTCCGTGGTTTATAAGGAAAGAACTTGTGCTTCTTCAGAATGTACTGAACTGTAGAATGTGATACCTGCATGTAGTGAGCAATTTCTCGCGTAGACGTATTAGGGTTTTCTTCCACATAGAGCAAGACACTTAATTGTAAATTTTGATCTTGAATTACACGTGCGTTTATTTTCGGTTTTTTGAATGATCCAAATCGTAAATCGTAAATTTCGCATGAGCCTTCCAAACTTATCGGCACTTGGACGCAGTCTGTCAGGAAAACGATTTCCATAAAGTCGCAAAGCAGCTGCAGAATTTGTTCCGCATTCAAAATATGCTTGAATCGCATCCACACATTCGCCATTATCCATTTCAATAACAAAATTTAGAAATAAATCGTTGAAAATGTTATAATGAATGTGTGACTGACAGATGTCACAGCTCTCTTCGAAAATTTGGAATGCACTTTTATCGTTCAATATGATAATATAAATAATATAAATAAAATAAACACTGTAAATGTTGTTGTTGACCCACCGCTCACTGATAACATTGGTTTGTAATCCTTTATGGGCTATATAGTATTGAATGTAAGTGATTTTAAAAGGTACACACTTTTGCTGGTAATAAAATGAAATAGAGTATTTAAAATGCATTTAAGAAATCTCTGTGTTCGGAAAAACCAGAATAAATCGAACTAAAAAAAAACCTTCAATTTCTCGATTTTTTTTCATACAAGGATATCGTTGTTTACAGTTTCATATTCAGAAAAAGTAATATATTTGAATAAGGTAAAAAAAAAGTATAGTGCAATTTAAAAAAACACAGTTTGCAGCTGTCTGTCAAAAACAAAGTGTAAAAAAAAATTCAAAGCGGATCACGTTACAGTATTTTTAAAACGATTTAGTTCGACGTATAATTTATTACATTCGGATAAAAAATAAAAAAGTTGCAGCACGAAAGGTTTTTCATAATACACCCGGTATATATAATATATCTATATATATATATATATATATATATATATATATATATATATATATATATATATATATATATATATAGTATATATATATATAGTAGATTTCTTTTACTAGGCGATTTAAGGTCTGTCATTATTAAATATTTATTTATTTAAAGAAATTTTACTCTAACATGTTTCGGCAGCTATGGCCTTTTTCAAAGTGTTCTTAAAATATAAACAAACAATTATAGAAAATGATAGCATTGAAAATTATAACATATTACATTTGCCATATTTTCATGTCATATTATCATGGTTTTCTTACAATTAGTTAAAATTACATTATTAAATTTTGTACGTTAAAGTTTAGATCTTTATATAACGTGCCTTCAAAAGGCTTCCTCGTTAGAGACGGCCATGCTTTTTTATAATGGTTGGTGACAGTGTCACAAACGTATAATTTTGAATGAGCATGGCCGTCTTTAATGAGGAAAGTTTTTGATGACACGTTATGTACATATTCATGAAGCTGAATTGCAGATCGCTACTCTATATTATTAAATTAGAATATACTAACTTTCAACAAAATCCGATCACCCAGTAGGAGTTGATCAGTTTTACTAAAATTTATACATTATGTTTGTTTAATCAACTTAAAAAATGATGACATTTTCAAACTATAACATTAAAAAACAACAGTGTTATTTAATAATGAGCGGGTTCGCCGCGGTTTCTTATGCTTTCGTTAACTCTTCGAGGCATGCTTGAAATTAAATGATTTTTGGTATCCTGGGGAATGCCATCCATCCCAGGCTTCTTGAATTCGAACGAAGGTCAAGTACATTATTTGGTGGTTCAGATAAATTATCCACTCGAGTACCAATCATATCCTGTGGAACGACGTACGGGCCCTACACCGGACGTGATGGTATGGGGTGGCCGAACATACGGTAGCAGGTCACCTCTAGTTTTTATTGACAGAAGTTTGAATGCAAATGATTACAGACGAAACATACTGCAGCCTTTTGCGCTGCCGTACCTACGAAAGTTAATTCAACCCCCTTTCCAACAAGACAACGTACGTTCTCATACAGCAACAGATGCTACAAGGTTCTTACAAGAAAATAACGTGCCCTTGCTACCACGGCCTTCTCACTCCCCGGACTTGTCACCAATCGAATATGTGTGGAGTATATTTGGTACTCGACTGGGTAATTTACTCCAACCACCATATAACCTACTTGACCCACGTTACCGAATTCAAGAAGTCTGGGATGACATTCTCCAGGATACCATTAATCATTTAATTTCAAGCATGCCTCGAAGAGTTATCAAATGCATAAGAAACCGCGGCGGTTAAATAACATTCTTATTTTTTAATATTTTAGTTTGAAAATGTGATCATTTCCTAAGTTTCATTAAACAAATATGTAAAAATTTTATTAAAATACGTAGATCGACTCCTACTGGGAGTTCGGATTTTTTTGAAAGTCGGTATATATACTGCTTAGATTTTTTTATGTCGTTTATGGCCGTCCTGCTGTTTGTGTGTAAATAAGACAGTAAGTTAACATAATATTTATGACAGATAACAGTAACCTTCAAGTTTATAGATGAAACGAAAAAAGCAGTATATGCATCGAATTTGTTTAAATTAAATAGTTTTGAGCACTACGCAACCACAAAGTTGTTTTTTTAAATTTTGCAGTATTTATTCCAATTCTTCTTCTAACATTTACAAGAGTTCACCTGAAGATGTCGGTTTCCTGTTCACTTTCTTTCATTTTAAATAATCGCACACAGGCTCTACAATATTGAGATAAAGATTGTGTTGTGACCAAGTCGTCGTTCTACATACTCGCAGATTTTTTTTCAAAGATGTTGGATATGTAGTTACAACAAACCTAACTATAAAGAAGAAGTTAGCGACAAACTTCTTGTTACGGTTTTTTCACGTTGGAACAAACTCGTTTTGGAGGACCCTAATAGTCAGCCACTATCTTTTTCTTAATAATATGAACAGATTCAAGTCTCTAACTACTACAACATCATAAACCAAGTAGCAAGATCCCAGGACTAAGAGTGCAAGAGTGAATTGACTGGTACGATATATCTTTTGAGCTAATATTAAGTTTCCGTAGATCTAAATGATTGTGTAATATCCAGGGTTATTAAAAGATTCTCGATGAAAATAAAATTCAGTATTAGAGTTGGCAAAGAGGGGGAAGTTACAGTGCAGTACAGAGAACAACGTGGAGTGGCCTAGCGGCCGTATCAAAGCGAGCGTTCATACTCGCATCATTTATGTTCGTCACTTTCATGAGTGAGCATAGGCGATGCGGACGCATGAATGTTTACACATAAAATAATTATAAAAAATATATTATATAACGTGCTGAAACACTTCCTGAAAGCTTCCATGAAATCACAAACTGGGTGGCATATATTAAATATTTGAATCATTAAATATGTTTCCACACTTGTTTCAGTCAAATGAGTACAGCGTACGGAATAAATATTTTTCAATGATGAAAACGACCTTTCCACATCAAGTGATGTTATATTTGCAAATTTAAAGTAATCCTTGTGACAACTTAATGGATCTTTAGACGCACCTTCACAAATTTGTCTTAGTATGAGAAAATCTGAATCCTTGTCAATAACACTTTCAAATTTTCGTATTACACACTCATTTTTTTCGCCTTCCGCCGCACATAGGTGTGAGTGAAAATCATCCACAATTTGAACAGAATTCACAAACGACATCGAATCATTTTGTAATTCTTCAAATCCCTCCGCTAGTCCTTCTTGCGAATAGTTTCTAAATCACTTTTTACCTGACTATCTTGAAACATTTTCTGGCTTTTCTTGATAACTTCGGCGTGTCTCTGACCGAATTGTATTTTAACCTTCTTTACATCATCAAAATGTTCGCAGTAGTAAAACGCAGTCTGTAACCATGTTACCCAACGCATAGTAATCGGCTGTGGTGTTTCAGGCACTTTGAGACAAAGTTTGTGAAATTTATTTGTACGTTTTGGGGACTATAGAAACACTGCCTTTGTATGAGCTATTAAAGCATTTACTCGTGGATAACATATAGGTATAAATTGCGCCACAAGGTTTAAAGCATGGATTTTACATGTTACATGTAACAGATTGCCTCTCTTCTTTAAGAGATAAGCCTAAAGATAGCATGTTAGCACCGTGACTTACAAACATTAAAAGTTGATTGTTGAAACTTGAAATTTGTTCAATGCGCTCAACACCACTTTTAAAATTTCATCGCTAGTATATTTTGCAACTCCTTTGGGAGCAGGTAAGATAGAGGATGACAGTTCAAATTCTTCCATTGTACGTACCATCACATTCGCCATAGAATTGTTTGCCGATCGGTTATTTCGTCCACACATAACCACAATTTGTTATCTTTCAATTACGCTTTAATTCTTCTTTCAACATAGTCACGAGCAGATGGCATAACGTTTCAGATCGATGTCCGACTTGGTAATGTATAATCCGAATACTTGTTCCAGAAAGATACAAATGCTTTTTGGTCTAACAAAGTGAACGGTAGATTACATATAATAAAACAAACACCTATATCAAATGTTAATTGTTCGCTGTATTGTTTACCACGGATTGCAGCACAGTGTTTTATACTTTTTAGGTGGCGCCGCACCTTACACATTTAATTCTATCACCTTCGTATTCTAAATCCGGCATACTCGCTATTACGTTTTCTAGTTTCTTCGAAATACGCGGTTTCCGAAACGTACCTAAATTCGAAATTTTCTAAGTATGTGTGTACTGACATGCACTCACAACGACCAGTGGAATAATACTGAACAAGTGTGCTTTGATACGGACGCTTGAGTTTCCGTGCCGCGCGCTTCTCCCCTCTATATTGCTCTCGGCCCTGAACTGGAAATTGCCCCACTTTACCGAGTCTATTCATTATATCGACTTCGTATAGTATCTAATAAACATGAATTCCTAGAAAAATGCTGTTAAAACATGTTCATTATTCAACTTCTATATTTTTAACAGAAATGTTCAATTCAAATAACTACTTCAAAACTACACAATATTTTTTCGATTTATCACAAAATAAAAATAACACATTTGTATCAGTAAATACTAGTAGTAAATACATTTTTCTAGATATAGAAGGAGCATTTAATAATGATTTAACAAACTGTTTAATTGAAGCCTTAGAAAGGAAAGGAGTAGCAAGAAAACACCAATAAAGCAACAACTGCCTTGGGCAGATATATGCAAATGTGTGGGAAAACCTTGTGGAGTTCTATGACTCCGCATAGGTAATTAGACCAATAAGTAGTATTAAAGACCGTTAAAAGCTATATTATTATTTTGACATCCTTTCCTGCAAATAGTAGAAAATAAGTAATATAAAAAGTAAAAACGCCGTTTTTCTTGAATGCAACTTAAATTTTAGGAAATATTTTCTTCTACATTCTTCCATTTCTCAATACCTTTTTATTTATATTGTTTTTAAGCATTCTGCTGTCCTGTAAAATGGTTCAATTTCTGGATTCATAGGCTATACGCAATAAGCTACAGGTATAAACTTTACGACTTTATCTGTTGTTGGATATGAAACTGTCTACTGTCTACTTAGAAAGATTTAGACATTTGCGTAACCATGTTCTATCGGATCGTTCAAAACATCCTTTTCTAATAAATGCCTGCTGCAGTGGTCCGGATAATAAGTTCGAATAATATTCTGCGTTAATTGTAGTATCTTTCGCCAGATAATCCATAAAAATAATCCCTTCGCAATCCCAGAATACAGTAAGCATTACCTTTCCAACAGACGGAACTGCACGCGCTTTAGAGGAGGCCTTTCTTCGCCATTTCTTCTTTACGCCATTCTTTGGATTGACTTTTGGTCTCAGGATTGAAATAAGGAATCCACGTTTCGTGAGCGGTTATTATCCGTTCCAAAATTCATCACCGTAACGGGCTAACAGGTTTTGGAGTTGATGACAAGTGTCCGACCTATTGAGTTTCTGTTCCGGTCCCAACAGCTTTGGCACCCATCGGGCTGCTTGCTTACGCCCAAACAATCATGTAAGATCTCGTGAACTTGTCGTGTACCTCCTCCAACAAAAAGAAAATAATTGCTCTTTGAGATTGAGCCGCATCTTCCATGGTTACATATGCTACGAAATGGTCGAACACCTGAATCAGACTGGGCGATATCGCACTGGATAGCTGCATAAACATTATAAGACTTGTCCGTCACCTATAGCATTGCCTATAAGTTCTACGCAATTTAATTAGAGCACAATTTCCAGAACTTTGGAAATATCCCTCGTACATGCACTTAATGGAGACTTCAGATTGAACTTTTCAATTGGTTGATTATAGCCGAGTGTTCGTTAATAATAGGACAGAAAATGTTGATGGAGCAACTGCAAATGCCCAATAAATGGTCAATAGATTTCCTATAACTGTACAATTATAAATTAAACAATGTAATAAATTTGTTGAATGATTATATTGAAAAATAAAAAAAATATATATTTATATGTCACTGTTTTTTTTTAGTTTACATAGAATATAGAACTTTTATGAGCTTTAGATTAAAAGCAACTTTACAGAAAATAATCGACCCATTGTCTCATCATTATGTATTCAAATATCTGTTAAACAGAACGTTAGATATTTCATATAATCTCTTATTTTTGTAGATTAAGACTCTGTACATGCACATCTAAATGAATAAAGGAAAATAATCATTGATTCCGTTTTCATTGTAACATTTATTCAATAACACATTAAACAACAATTTTCGGGAATGTTTTCACTCTCCAAAATCCCACAATAGTAGTTGACGTCTGAATTACAAAACGTTAATGTGCAGACATTATTGACAGATTTTGTTTTAAGTTTTATTGATTCATAAAAAATGAGATCTTTTCATTTATGATCTATATTATAAGTTTGTCAAATACATATCAGTATTTTGTTTTAGATATAATACACCTTCTGTAAGTACGCCCAATACCAGTAACAACAACAATTTAACATGGTTACAACGTCAACAACTGAAACTGAAGGAGAGAAAAGAAATGCAATTACGAGAAGAACGCCAACATGAAATCCTTCTTATGTCCGAGTTGAAGAATGTTCAATCTCGTCATATGAGACCAACAGCCAGCCATAGGCTCGACGGCTATACCAGTGACACGACCGCTTTCGCCGACGACGATGATGAATTTATGATCCCATTGCATATCAATACGAAAAATCCAACATCACCAGATTCTGTATCTTACAATACCATTAAAACCAATTATTCGAGCATTAATAGAAACGAACGACCTTTTGTTGCAGTGCAAAAAGCACATAAGAAATACGAACAGGTAACGCCTATTCAAGAAAAATTGCATTTAAACTAAGATTATATATAGCATTATTTTCTGTTTGTAC
Source organism: Melolontha melolontha (assembly GCA_935421215.2). Lineage (NCBI taxonomy): Eukaryota > Metazoa > Arthropoda > Insecta > Coleoptera > Scarabaeidae > Melolontha > Melolontha melolontha. Next base: position 122,315,020 of record OW285237.1, on the reverse strand, counting down.
TAATATTTTATAGCTTATATTGTCTTTTATTGGTTTGCTCCATTGGTAACTTATTTCATTACAAATTTTCTATACTGTTTACACTTTACAGTCTCATTTATTGTGTTCACACTATCAACATTAATACTTATAAATAGTTTCTTTTAATAAAACAATAATGCCATTTAGGTAGACTCGAATGGAATAACATAGGTAGTACAATAATAATTGTTCAATTAATTAAAAACCTTTTTATGGTTTATATAATAAGCTTAATATTTATTTAATAAAAATCAAGTTTTGACATCACATATACTTCACACTTTCGCATTTACCTTTAACATCATGTTACATTTCCAAATTTCTCTGATTCTTTGTTTAAACATACATACTGCTCTGCAAGAACTGTTCCTTACTACACAAAATATAATCTCATCTCCTTTAGAATATTCTCCATCTGGTGTAATGTACTTATGCCAGCGTTTAATCAATATGGAAGCACTTTCTGTATTCACTTTTCATGATTACCTCCTTGTTTAATTTGCTTCTTATCTATTAAATGCCATTAAAACGTGTTTCCAAAAGTGGCCTTTAAATTAATAAAGAGAGCGATAAATTAGGTCTTTTTAGACGAACTATTTATGCAAACGCCTTATTACGCCTAAATAATACTTTTTTATCTTATTAACCGTCTGGCCAGTCGACAGAAGTTCATGATGTAATAACCGAAACAAACAATGCGCAGTTTGATTTTTTTGTCACAGTTTGTTTGGAACGCACGATTGAATATGAGAGCGTCCGCCTTATAAGGAATCTCTTTAACAATGTTGGCATGTCTTTTTTCGCAATCCACTGGAATCCATTAAAAGCCCAAATCATCAACGATTCTCCTGACTGGCAAATATTTATTTTCGATGTCGCTGATTTTTTTAAACTTTTTCTCGATTTTTATTGTTAAAGGATGACAAGAAGAAGTATCATCTGTCACTGATTCACGACCATTTTTAATAAAACGCCCCTTAAATTTTGTTTACGAAAAAAAATTATCACGGTAACATTTCTGGCTACAAAAATTAAAGTTCGTCATTTTTGACATGGCATCTCGTACTAAACATCATACATGTCAATTCATTTACATAATATCCACATTTTATTTAAGTAAAGTGGTAAATCGTATGCATTAAAATTTTGAAACAAAAATTAATATTTAGTTCTAGACTGTGTAGGTAATGTATTTTTGCTTTGGTGGGTTGCCACATGCGCGTTATAATACTGAAAGAACTAAAATTATGAAAAGTAGCTATACTCAAGTCAAAATCGAATGAAATTATTTTTCGTTTAATTATTAGATGACATAAATTAATCTAATATACTTTTATTATATATACTTTTTATTATGTTGCCAAATTATTCGAAATAACTTTATATTCCATCTTTGCAAAAATAATTCGCATTTATTATAACGCTACCATTTATTAATTACAGAGTCCAAACTTAACACCTGCATCCATACTAGCAGCTAACCCATTAGGCCATGTAGTTCGGTCACCTTCCAGAGAAGTAGATACCGTTGATAGTGGTCTGTTATCCGTAGTAGAACGTCAACAGATCGAAACACAACAACCCAGTTACAGCAAGCCTCCACAGCAGCAACACAGTCCACGTTATAATAGTACTACTAACACGGTGGGTATTCACCATTCGCACCACCAATATGGTCATTTTGACAACTCGAAATCTCAGAACATAGACCATTTATCATCACCAATCATACACCGAGATGATTATGAAAATGCACGATCGGACGCACTGAGTGATCTCATGGCTAACTTGTCTAATGGATCTGATAAGTTTCATAGTAGTCCTAACTCCGCATCTGCATGGCAGGTACTAACTTTAGTCTTCTCCACAATAAAGGTCATGTGAATATTTGTTTGCTATCTTATGCACTAATATTCCATATATATTTATGTAATTTTAACTTTCAACGTAAATAAATGTGTACGAAGTATGCTGAGACAATCGCTGCCAAGGTAGTTTAAAATACTGATAAATGACATAATTAAAATTATCACTATAACCCTGTACATGACAACATCTTCCTTAGTTTGAACGTATGAATGCCGTAATATGAAGCTATGGAAAGATGTAATTATTTAGAATATGAATCCAAAATATTTTCCCAAAATTCTATCTCATACGCGAGAAAAAAATGACGAAAATGTTTATTAAAGAATATCTGCCCCGCCACTGTGCGGCAGACTAGAACATAAAGAGTAGGTACCCCTACTTTTCATGTTATAGTTGGTCGACTTTAACTATCGAAACAATTATGGATTCAGTCAGTTGTCGATCGTTACATCTGCACATGCGTACGTTCAATATTATTTACATTTACATGTTCGATTAAAGGTAGATTGTTGCCAAATTGGACGTGAAATGCCCCGTAGAGCACGCATCTTACATCTTTTAATAATTCACATGTAAGTATATATTTTTAGCAACTGACTTTTCGCACTTAAACAATGTTATCATAATATCGACAGCTGTTACGAATGTAATACACACATATACGCTGTAGTGTGTGCGTGTGTGTGTAAATATAAAGAGAATGTCAAGAAAGTCAGTTTCTCCGAGTTGCCAAATTAAATATTTGCTTCAAACATTTATAACCACTCCGTCAAATATATTACTTTGTATAGCCTATTTACAAGAACAGACGAGGCACATCATAATCGCGTGACTTGGCGTTGCTAAGTTTTGATTGATAAGTTTAAGTTTAAGTTTAGTGCGAGATGTCGTACCGAGAAAACGTATTGATTGATTCTCTCTCAATTGAATTAAACAAAATAAATAAAACGGACTTAATCGATATTTTATTAAATAAAAAAGATGGTACGAGTGGTGGATATAGTGAGATAATTAGCAATTTCTTTAACGATTTGTTTAAACAACAGGATTTAGAAGTTTTTCACGGATCTGTTGGTGATATGAAAAAGGTTAGTGGAAAAACCGAAGTTAAGCATCTAAAGAGAGTAATAGAGCTACATGAAAATCTCATAAAGCAATTAGAAAATAGAATAGGCGAACAATCAAAAGTGATAAGTGTTATGTGTGAAAATATGAGAAATTCAACGTTGAACTGTTCTAAGGAAGTAAATTGTAGTTCACCGAAAGTCCCAGACACAATTAGTACAAAGTCATGTATGAATACCGACAAGAGGAGTTGCACATTATCGGATATTGGTACGCACAATACAAACACTACGTGGGGCGTAAAAAGTTTTAAAAATACTACGGATAAAAACAGGAGTCAAAAACAAAACAATAACGATACCGCGAATAGAAACAAAACGATTAAAAATAAATCAAAACCAATAATAAGTACAAATAGCAATTCCACATTGAAAGCAATAGAAAAGAAGAATTGGCTTTTCGTTTCAAGATTACATATAGAGACAACAGAAGAATGTATCACAAAGATGATAAGACAAAATTCTATAGAAATTAATGAGTGTTCTAAACTAAATATACGATCTAAAAATATTGCAGCTTTTAAATTTGGCGTAACAAGTAGGGACACAGAGAAAGTTTTCTCTCCAGACTTGTGGCCGGAACATGCGATACTAAATTACTATAGAAGCTACAGAAGTAATGATAAAGCAAATGAGAACAAGGATTTTTTATAGAAAATAGTAATACAAACAACGACAAAATTGTTGAAAACAATTGCGCCATTTCACGTTCACATGACAGTAACATGACTAAAATGACAAATGTATTTACATTGGTACATCAAAATATACGGAGTGTAAGAAATAAAATTAACGATTTGCTAATATTTATTGAGAGCTTAAATACAAATATAAAAGTTATTACTCTGACTGAGCGCTGGATAGAATCTAATGAAAATATCAACATTACTTTTTATGATTCATAACCAACATATTTTAAATAACGTCGTAAGTGGGTGGCTCGGTAATTCTACATTGCCATATTTTTCAAGAAATGAAATAACCGAATCATTGCGTAACAAAGTAAACGGCAAATTACACACAACCATCATTGTACACAAATCAAATAAGAACACTTCGTATTTTCTATCGGTACCAGTGTCTCTATCTTTATGTCTTGCGCTATGCACGTGCCGTTGCAAATTTGATTTTGTTAAATGGTTTATATATATATTGCACACTAAACATTTTACATTTACCCCATTGTAAGATAAACTAGGATGGTTCTCAATTTACCTATTGACTAACTTTGATGATAGCTGCTTTTTTAGTGTACGCTCCTTCAACATTATTAAATACACAGAATACACTTTCCTGCTACTATTATACGTGTACACACGATGACCGTGAACAACATACTAAGTAATCGTATGTGCGATGGGGCACGCGGGAACCAATTCGTTAGTCACGCCTCTGCTTTCGCTCCGGATTGGTCCACTCTAGTTATGAACTTGCGCCTTGCTACCGCAGACACTTGATGGAACGCGGTGGATCATGTATACTGATCGAGAGTGGCAACGAATATGTTGAACTGATATCTCTAACTAAAAGAGAAAATCCTAGAACATGTATTCGAGTGTAGCGCTGTCAAACTAACTAATATTAATACAATTATTATAAATATATACAGGCCCCCAACAGGAAACGTCGATGATTTCTTTGTTCTCCTGCAAACTGTATTGAAAGAAGTAAATCCGAAGTATCAAATCTTGCTTTGTGGAGATTTTAATTTCAAATCTGATAAGACTAATGGATATATTAAGAACTCACAATCTTAAACAATCTATTTACAAACCTACTATAATCACAAACACTAGTCGGGCTCTTTCTTATTGATAATATATTTACAAACGTTGCATCTTATTGCAGCGAAGTGCTAACGTCGGGTTTGTCAGATCATCAAGCACAGACAATATCAATGACGAATTCGGAATCATTGCAAATGTATACCAATAAAATCGAAAAAAGCTTTTTAATCGAACTATCTTAGGTGATATTGCGGATTAATTAAACAATGTTGATTGGAGTGAAGTTACAGTAACTGAGGAGATTGACAATTGCTATAATAAATTCCTAGAAATTATGAATGTTATAGAAAAATATTCAAAGAGAAAGGATGTCGAAGTTTCAGGAAATACAGGAAAATGGTGGTTGACAGAAAATATTAAAATTATGTCAAAAATTAAGAGACAACTTTACGAAGCTATGATAAGTAATACAATACAAAAAACAGTGTACACCGCTATTGCGGAGGGAAATTCAAGCCTCGAAGAAGAAAACATATTCAGAATACATAATAAATAAACAATAAAGCAAAAGCAACGTGGGATGTAGTAAAGAATATAAATGGTATAAAAAAGAAGAGTTTTAATATACAAAAACTCTGTAATTGTAATAAAAGTACAGAAGAAGTATTAACAGATCTAAATGAATATTTTATAAACGTTTGTGCAAATATAAACAATAATAATTGTAGACCTATGTATGAAAACATCAAACACATTTCTGAGACATGTTCGCTTCATTTTACAGATCTCGACGAAATAAATTTACAGTTTGAATGATACAAAATCTGTAGGAGATGACGAAGTACCTACTACTCTTATAAAATACTGTGCAGAGAGTACCGCTGCAACATATAGCAAATCTCTCTTTTTTAAAGGGTCAATACCCAGATAAGATGAAGTCTAGCATAATAAAGCCAGTGTTTAAAAAGGGTGATGCGTCGGTATTTGATAATTACCGTCCTATAGCGTTGGTCTCAAACTTATCAAAAATTCTAGAGAAGCTTATGTTTTCCAGAATGACAAATTTCATTAATAATCATGGAATATTAAATAACACACAAAATGGATTTAAAAAAGGCCAATCAACCTCAAGGGCCATATTCCAGTTACTGGAAGAGATTCTGAATGGATTGGGCAGGGGAGCGACAACTATCTGTGTATGTTCATGGACTTGTCAAAGGCATTTGATCGCGTGGATCATGAAGTGCTTCTTGATAAGTTGAAGATCATGGGTTTTCGTGCAAGGGCATTTGAATGGATTGGTTCATATCTTTCGGGTAAGAGGCAGTGTGTCAGTGCCAATAAAATTTCTGGACAAGAGGTACAATCTGAATGGCAGCAATGTTAATTATGGCGTGCCACAGGGATCAATTTTAGGTCCATTATTGTTCCTTTTATATGCAAATGACCTACCAGCAGTAGCTACATGCCCAACTATACAATTTGCCGATGACTCTTCATCAGCAGTAAGAGCAAAAACGGAAGATAATGCTACTAAATTGTTAACGACGCACTTGTCATGCTTTAAGGATTGGTTTACAAGAAACAATTTAAAAATTAATGTAAGTAAATCGAATCTAATAAGGTTTGGTGCCAAAAGAATGGAAATTGATATCGGATTCAAGGATGTGCAACTGGCCTTTGGTGAGGAGGCCGACTACTTGTGATGGACTTTGGATTTCCAACAATCGTGGAAGGCGTACGTCGAGCGGCTGGCAGTTAAATTGACGACGAATTTTCGAGGTATTAGATCTATTTTTAACATCAACCCACGGGATACTTGTAGGAACACTTTTAGGGATCAAAAAATACTTACCCTACCCGCGGTATACATTTTGCAGTGCGCATTGTTTGTCAAAATGCATTATCCTGATTTTTTTGCTAAATATGAACTCAAGCATAGTTATAGTACAAGAGGGACTTCTGAGTCATATTTGTGTCATCCACGTTCTCATTTAACAAAAATACAACGAAATGTAGTCCACCAGTGTATCAAAATATACAACCACTTCCAACATAATATATCCTAACTATGATGTTCCTCGTCAGGAATCGTATATAGACTATATATTTATAAATGTTTTCTCCTTTACATTCACGTTCGTAATGTGCACTTGACACAAATAACTTTTTAAAGAATCTGCTATATTTATTAAACTACAATAGCTTAATAGCAAGTAAACGAATAAATAAGTTATTATAATATGCAATAAACGAAAGCAGAGTGGTGAAGCGTATGGATAATAGAAGCCCTTCACAAAAATCGCAAACATATTTTTTTTTTAAACTAGAGATCTTATTTATTTCGTAAAAACAAAAGAATGTCCCGAAGAATACAATATTAATTACATGGTAAAATTGATTAGTTATGGAAATTATAAATATATCAAGATGAAAATATCTATACTGAAAATATATATACATCCTTTAAAAAAGAACATGGCATCTTTTTTAAAAGATTTCAAACGCACTTCTAGATAAATAATCTGCTTAATTATAGTAATATTAATAAATTAAGTAAAATTTTGGTGGTGCGCCTATGTTGAATTAGATTTACAGTAAAAATAAGCGTGTACCTATCCATTTGCATGTCATTATGAATATCTCAAATGAGGGAAAGATACACAATACGTGATCAAATTGACCGCTCTTGTATCTTTCTTTTCATTATACATTATATTGAAAGATAAAGAGGAGACCGTAAAGCCTCTTTCACTGCGACCTTTCTAGAACTATTGTTGCCTTCATGCTTCGTTGAGTATTTCCTTTAGTCCTGCTCTTTTAATTAAGCTTAGCAGCTTCGAGAGCAGTTCATTTAAATATAGTTCCTCTTTAGGATATTGATCTCCCACTTGTAGGAACCGCGTTCTTGTTATACCTTCACATTGGCACAGTACATGAATCTTGGTTTCCTCTTCCTCTTGATAGGCTCTACATACCGTTTCTTGTATCAATACCATATTATTCATTAGTTTGTTGAGATTACAATGCCCCGTTAATAGGCCTACCATCATCTGAACAAACTTTCTGTCTCTATTCAGTAAATCCGTTGTAAACTTAGGCGACTATTTTCTAAAGAACCGTTTTGCCAGTCTGACCTGGGGAATTCTTCCACCTTTCCTCAGATCTAATTTCAGCTAACTTTTTCATGGCTCTCCTAATTATTGGTTTTACAATACCAAAAGAAAACTTCGGTCCTATGAAGGCTGTAGACGAGGCCATCGAGCCAATTCTAATGTTACTTTCATGTGATCACTGAATTCGTTTAGAGCACACACACAATCCCATACAAGTTTATATTTAACTTTTAATGAATCTAGTCAGTGGCTTTAACATTACTTAGCGATTGGAGAAGATGGCCACAGAGCAATTCGTTCCACCCTGTCTGTTAATTTCCCGAACGTAGTGATGCAATGGGGCCACTTCTGTTTCAAATACCGTACTATCTCTACTTAGGCTCACTTGGACCGTTATTTCTTTCAGCCCGTATATTCCGGCTGCAACACCTTTTCTATTTTAGAGCCGTCAATGTACCGCATTAACGGGTGGGAATTTTTTTTTACTCCCTCCTATCTGAAATTGCTTCTTTATATTGCTTATTTTTGAACCATGGCATCACTTGGTTTCCCTGTAATTGGATCTGCATGAAGTTCTATCAACTTATGATGATCAGTGCCGTGGACTCGGCTTATAAGTATTTGGCCTTTATTAGTCTGTAAGCTACTGACCTTACTTCTCCTTGTATACGAATATCCTGAGGTGGTAGATTTAGTATTACCTCCAACGCAGCTCGATCACTAGCTATCCGTGCATATACGAGGACTATGCTTTTTTCAAAATTTCGTTAATTTGGCAGCAGATACTTAGTTGTCATGGTGACGCGGCGCTGGCGCAGTATTGTTTAGTAATCTATCTGCTAGTACCTCCTAACCGAGTTGGCCAGTATGTGTTTTAGTTTTGTTATAGGCTTTGATTTATCACGGCTACTACAATCGTAGCTCCCGCCAAATGCGAGATTCACTCTGTGATCCCTTTTCTTCAAGCTGAAGGCAACAATGCGGCAGAAATTCAATGAAAATTGAGTGTTTTGCATGAGAAAAACATTATGAGTGCAATACAAAGATGGGGTATAATTTTTCGGAAAAGACGAACTGATGTCCGTGATAAAGGCGATCAAGAAGTCCGTAGCAATAGAGGACATCGGCGATGAAGCGAACAACGTGATTCGATAGCGCCGCGTTTGTGGACATGAAACTAAAAGAGCAATCGAAACAAGATGCATAAGAACTCTTCCGACAAACCAAAGAAGTTCAAACAAACCCCATTCAACAATAAACAAACTTGGCACCGAGTGACTTCCATTTGTTCATCAGAATAAAAGTGTTGTTGGGAAAGCAGCGATTCAGTACAAATGGAGGGCTAAAAACCTGTCTGTACGATTGGCTGAGAATCCAGGCGGCAACATGATATGAATAAGGCGTACAGAAATATTGCCCGTTACAATAAATCGTGGCAACTACATTTAAAAATAATTCAGATTTATGTGTAACTCCTGTGTATATTAAAACTTTTCTTTTTGCCCTTATTTGTTTTGGCCAGCTCACCGGAACTTGAAAAAAAAAACAGCCTTCGTATTTAAAATATTTAAAATCATAGTATATAAATGTATATAAAATTTAAAATTTCTCTTTTCGTTTATTGCATATACTAGTAAGAGTAAAAAATAATTTATTGATTCACTGTATCATACTAACAAACTATTCAATTGTAATTTTCGTTTATATGCAATGGCAGCATATCGTATACAGACAGAAAAAATATATTTGCATATTGCCGGTCTTCATTTACCGTATCATTGTTGCTTCAGTCAGCTGATTGAAAATGCTTAATCATATCTATAATTTGTTGTTCCGATACTTAATATTATTTTTACTATTTTATTTTAGTATCGAAGTGAAGATGCATATTCAACATGGCGTTCACAGTCTTTAAACGATGGCGAATCCAATTCACCGCATAGTTTATCATCACGACCTCAAACACCCGCATTTCCTGTAGCCAGAACGCCTTACCAAAATTCATCGACACCGACAGTACAATTCGATTTACCAGGAGAACGATTGCCTCCTAAAAGTCCTACAACCCAGCGGTAAAAATTAAATTTACATGTATCAGATTACAATTACTTAATATATTTAGTAAAACATATCGAACTAACTTCAAAATTTTGACGTAGTACATTTAGGTCGTATATAGCGAATGTACATCCTATATTTGCCATATTTATCAATGTTTAATTCAAAGAATACTATACTAAGAATGACTTGTATGTACTATTAAAAGATTAAAATCAGTCAGTGGCCTTTTATATTTAATTAAAACAAATATCTAGTAAATCATGGATTAATTTGCCCTTTCTTTAAAAGGTCTTATATTTGTTTTTTTCATGTAATTTCCTAACAGAAGCCAACTGGTTGTTTTTATAATGCAACATTTTCTTCTATGAGTTTTAGACAGACTAATTTATGTTATGGAAGTTAATAGGTGGAATATCTTTGTAACTTTTTAAATATTCGATTTTTTAAACTATCAAAATAGATTACTATTATTATTATTAAAAAACAATTTTTTTAATTCTTCAGACATGCTAAAATACTGAATTAGATTGATTTATGAACATAAAAGCTGGGATATAATACCGATATGTACCTATAAGAATTCAGTCAATACTAATTGGTGTAATAAATGTGAATCATTCACATTTAACAACAAAAGAAGTTTTAAATAATGCGCACGAAAGTAAATATGTACCAAAAGGTACATATACAGTGTTGTATATTTGGTGTACAATTTTTTTTGAATAGTTTGGTCTATAAGTTGTTGTGGATAATTATTATCAGTTAAGATTGTTTTAATTTTTTTGATGTTATCTTTTCTGTATTGAGTATGTGATAGTTTTACTGCCCTATCAGTCAGATTATTTATAATCATTTTATTGAATACTGCAGACACCAATAAAAATTTGAACAATGACACAACATATATCACGATTCCATATGTTCCACAACTATCAGAAAAAATTAAATACACTTTAGAAAAATATGATATAGCTACAACATATAAACTTAGTAATAATAACATTTATTTTCAAAACTTAAACCTAAAATAGAAAAAAATCGAGAAACACATGTCATATATAAAATACCATGTCTCGATTGCGATAGTTACTACATAGGCCAACTACTACAAACGAAACAATATTTATACAAAAGAATACAAGCCCACAAATACTCTAAAATAGACAAAACTGCTTTATCTACACACAAACTACAACGCCATCACCATTTCAATTTTGAAAACACACAGATAATTGATAAAGAACAACACACAATGAAAAGACAAATTAAAGAAATGATTAGTATTAAACAGGAAAGAATTCAATTAACAACAGAAATGATATAAAAAATTTAAGCAGTATATACTATAACTTAATTGTGTAACGATCTGCAATTTACCATCATAATATATTTTTTTTTGTTATATAATTATATATCTTAAGTTATTTAAATATCAATTACATTTAAATATCATATACATTTGCTTACCATGCTAACTGTTCCGTGTTTTGATTCCTGTCTAGTTGTCCGAGTGGGTTTTCGTGGTTTTCCTTCTCGTTTAAGGCGAATGCCGACAACTTTGCATCTTAAGACGCTCCACGGGCGCATACATAATAATAAGTCATGTCTTGCTTTTCTCTGTTTTTGTTGTCTTCTGTTTTTGGAATACTAAGGCATGATTTATTATTATTCATTGGAATGTATCTTTGAATAATTTTATCCATAGCAACTCAATTATATGACATTTGTATACTGTCATTTATATTTTATATCCTTGATAAAGGCATCATTGCCGAAACATGTAGGGTTGTTTTAAATATATATACTTTAAAGTAAAGCCAGACCTTTAATCGCCAACTGATTGAATTTACTATATATATATATATATATATATATATATATATATATATATATATATATGTTCTAACTTGATTCCGGGTTTTCTTCCGCGTTTCCACTGTTTGGTTTTTGTAAAGACCGGTGCTGATTTCTGGACGACGTTTCGGCAAAATCACATTTGCCATCTTCAGGTCGCGGAAGAGAACCCGGAATCCAGTTACAACACATACTACTACCCGCGGAAACCTGAAAGAAAACATACATATATATATATATATATATATATATATATATATATATATATGGTAAACCTAATCAGTAGGCGATTAAAGGTCTGTATATTACTTCAAAATATATGTATTTAAAAAACTCTACATGTTTCGGCTGTATACGCCTTTTTCAAGAGAATACAAAATATATATTTTGTATTCTCTTGAAAAAGGCGTATACAGCCGAAACATGTAGAGTTTTTTAAATACATATATTTTGAAGTAATATACAGACCTTTAATCGCCTACTGATTAGGTTTACCATATCATACCAAGGTCACGAAGTTATTATATATATATATATATATATATATATATATATATATGAATCTACTATATATAATATATATAATAGTTTACATCTGGCAATGTTGGAATTACCGGTCCTTCCTATTTATTCAAATCTTATAACATCCATCTAGAGTGTAATAGATATACTATTATTTTTTTAAATTTATTTGAAATGGGCCTCATGAGTCCCCATCTAGCGGTCTAGCCCAATTTTCGATAACTATTTTCCCCATAAGATTGACTAACTTGTATATTCAAACAACGCTATTATGATAGTTTAAAATGTAACTGTGGGTAAAATTTTTAGAATATTACAACACAAAAGTCTACCATAAGCTTTCGAGGAAGTCAAGTGAAAACCCTTAACACGGCCATGATCATTTTTTTTTAATTCCAGGTCTAGCTCGATATGGTAACGATAACATAAATTGTTTCGCAGAATATACATACAAGAATTATTATTTGTCAGCATAACAGTTATTATATACCACGATCACAGACAGCCTCAATATACGATTATTTAAAAAGTTACACATTGTGTTCCACTTTTTTATTGACATTACGTATTCTTATAACATGTATACAAACTTATCGTGCGTTGTTGATATATGATTTTTAGACGAATCAGTTTTCCCTCATCATCAACATTAAAAAATACTAAGAAGTGGTCAGACACTATAGAGAGGTAATACAGTAATTGTAACCCTAAATTTTTACACCAAGCATGATTGTATGAACAACTTTCAATTCTTCTTATTTAATCTATTTTTCTGTCTTTAATGCAAAGAACGTTTAAGATTTTTTCTTGATCTGATGTTTCTAAAGTTAGTTTCCTTTGATTTGATTTTTTGGGGGTTCTAAGTAAACGAAGTATTATTTAATAGTGCTGCAATACAATGTTTAAAATATTCAAATTATTCGTTTATATTTCTGTTCTACAATATATAGTTATTGTGGTTAATAAAATTAGTTGCAAAGTTCTTCAAATTTCTTTGCAAATTTCTAAGTCAAACAAACAAAGCGTTTATACGTAGACTACAATTCCGTCTTTAAAATTTTTGGTAATTCATACGTGTGTTTAATAAATAGTACTTATAAGTGATCAAATAACCAAAGATAGATTATATCCAATAATTCATTTTAGTAATTCTTATAGCTAAATCATTTTCAAATATATTCTTAAAGTTAAGAGATCAAGAAATTTAAACGTCTAATAATTTATGCTGAGCACAAATATCACACCTATTCTTAATTTTAACAAAATGAACTGAGCTCCCTATTGTATGTTTATTAAAACACATTATTTACGTTATCTTCCGATTTATAATAAACAGTTAAAATATTATTGAAATTTATAAAACTTGAAGCATATATTTATTGACACGTACGTGATTGTGTCTATAGCTCTCTATTTTACATCCTTATTATAAAAAAACTATAAATAAATATGTAAAGAAACGAGATATCAATATATAAATATGGGTTTCGTTGATTATAATCACACAAAATTATTCCTCTAAATGTGTTTAAATCAGACACATCCCATATTGATATTAAACATATGTTTAAAAACAATGTAAAAAATTAAATATCTCTGAACCTATTCTTTATATGCAAAATCATCATTCTATTCCTAGGATTTTATTTGCTCCAGAATATGTCCTTCAATAAGATTTGCTTCAATTTTAATGAATTTCGTACAGATTTCTTATCTCCTAATATACGGGAATATATTAAAATTTATCTTATTCCAAAATACTACAATGCAATAACTTCCTTATAAATCACTAATTCACTAATTATTTTCTCGTAAGTATTCGTTTCATTTCAAGAAGAAGTCGTTACTGCTAGGATTGTTCCAAAAAAGAACATTCATAAAATTTTTGTTCACTTTTTATGTCAACAAAAAATTTATGAAATATCAATGACTAAAATTTACAGGAAATATTAAAAACAAATGTAAACGACAAAATGTTTAATTCTAATACAAACTAAAACACATTCGTTCTTAAACTTTTATTTTCAATATTTCAAAACGGTTGGGATTTTCCAAAATAAACTGAATCTATTAGAATTATGAGTATTGATGAGCGAATAAATATATATGTGCTATTCATGTAAATTGCAAGACTGACTATTTAGATAGATTTTCAATAAAGACTAGAACTAGAAACTAGTACTACCAAAAACTGTATTAATTAATAATTTACTAAATAAAACACTTGGTATATTTGTTTCACAAAATGTATCTCTGACATATGTTTCGAGTTATACAGTCATTCTCGAAGAGTCATGTAAACTAAGTGAAAAGTGTACTCCAACCAATATTTATGAGTTATTTTTTAAAAGGTTTATTACAGCATCGATTGTGGGGGTGTTTGAAAAATCCAACTGCGTGTTTGTGACCTGTCTGTTGAGATTTATGGCTTTTTTAATTTCTAAAATTTCTAAGAAGTCAAGCCTTTTACCCTTATTACAAGAGTGTTAAAGATTGAAATTATTAGCATTAAACAGATGAGAATTTTAAATACAGTGTTCCGCGAATCCCGTGACCATATTGCCATGTAGAATAGAACTTCTGTGCTCTTTGATACGTTCTTTTATAGAGCGTCCTGATTGGCCAATGTATACCGCGTCACAATCACTGCAAGTTAATTCATACACCCCTGACTTATCACGAAATTCTGTTTTTCCTTTATTGTTAACTAGAATATTTCCTAAATTGCATTTATTTACTAGGATGACATTTAAACCTAATTTATTAAGTTTATTTGAAACTTTATTGCTAACCCCAGGTATATAGTTTAGGGTGTGAAACACTTTGTTAGTTTTTGTGTATGTATGTCCGGAGTAAAAATTTTTCGTAAGGATAGCGCGTTGTTTTTTGTAAATCATTTTGTCTAAAAATTCTGTTTTGTACCCGTTATTTCTAGCTATAGTTTTTATGGTATATACTTCTTTTTCGAAGTTCTTATTATTTAGAGGGAAATTAATCAGTCTGTGTATGAAACTGTGAAAAGCTGTCATTTTTATATTCCACGATTGGTTGGAATTTGCCGGAATTACTGTATCTGTTGTAGTGGGTTTTCTAAAGATATCAAATTCAAATCGTTTATCAACTCTTGTTAATTTTAAGTCTAAAAAGTTAATCGTTCCGTCTACCTCTTTTTCTATTGTGAATTGTATTTTATTATTAAGGGAATTTAAATAATTAAGAAATTGGTCCAGCTGTCTGTCAATGCCCGACCACAAGCACAAAATATCGTCTACATATCTGCCCCAAAAGGAAATGTATTTTAATAAAGGACTGCGGTTGAAATTATGAATGTGTTTATCTTCAAAATCTGCTGGATATAGTTCAGCGAGTAAAGGGCTAAGAGGGCTACCCATCGGTAAACCGTTGGTTTGTGTATAAAATTTTTCATGAAATTTGAAATAATTTTGTTTAAGACAAATATTAATTAGGTTAAATAAAGTGTTCTGTAGTTCGATGTTCGGAATAGATTTTTGAATGTGACTCTTTAAAATAATTTTTAGTTCATCTAAGGGGAGAGAAGTGAACAGGCTTTTTATATCAAAGGACACTAGTTTCATGTTAGAGGTTAACTCAATATTCTTTAATTTGTCTATTAATTCCAAGGAATTTTTTACTGCTTTAGGCGAAATGAAATTTATTATATCTGGTAAATTTTTGTTTAATGATTTACATAATTTATAGGCAGGGGCGTTAATGTAGGACACCACCGGTCTTAAGGGAATCGATTCTTTGTGTAACTTTGGAAGACCATATAATATCGGAGCTCTAGGGTTCATTATTGTTAAATAAGTGAGTGGCAAAATATCTTTGACATCTTTTTGCGCTTGTCTGATTTCTTTTTGGTATGTGTGAGTTGGGTCGGTTTTAAGTTCTGAGAAATCGTCTGTATTTAGTAAATTGTACATTTTGTTTGAATAACTTACTTCGGACATAATGGTTACCGTGTTGCCTTTGTCGGCCTTGCATAAAATTAAACTATTGTCGGAAATCTTATTTTTAACCTATTTTACAATAATATCTTTAGATTTGTTTTTAGGGTTGATATTATTGCTGATTGTTTTCGCGATATTGTATCTTTCTAGGTTATCTAAATCTTTTGTAATTAAATCTGTGTTAGCAGCTACAGTTTCTATATCTTTATTACTATAACTATAAGGTGAAAATTTCAGACCTTTTGCTAATAAAAGTTGTTCATCGTTCGTGAAGGTAGTTTGTGATAAATTAATAACTCTCTTATATTGGTTGGAGTACACTTTTCACTTAGTTTACATGACTCTTCGAGAATGACTGTATAAGTCGAAACATATGTCAGAGATATTTTAAATACATTTTGTGTAACAAATATACCAAGTGTTTTATTTAGTAAATTATTAATCATGTTTCACCAAGAGCCAACCGTAAATTCTATACATTATGTATTAATTAAACTTGAACAGAACTTTTATCACATTCTATATAGTTCCCCCGTAATGCAATAACCTCATCGCAACGGCACTGATGTTTAGAGACATGGCGGAAGTCATTCTTTGAAAACTTCTTAAAAATCGCCTTTAAAGCCTACACAGCATACAATTCCGGTTGAAACTGCTGCCTTCCTAGGTCTTTTTCGCTTGAGGGTACAGATAGAAGTCGCCCAGGACTATATCAGGACTATACGGAGGGTGTGCTACACATTTGAAATTTTTACTGTTCGAGATTCTGTAACATAATAGCTACATGCGAGCGAGCGCTGTTATGATAAAGTTTCCATTTTCAAATGAACTAAAATCATTTTCTACAAAAGTAATTCTTCATACTGCTTCATATCTGGATCATAAAAATACACCCACGTTTCACATAGAACACATTGTTTTCAGTGTCAACAAATGCGGACAAAAGGGTAAAAATAGTTCCAATGAATATTTAAAGAATGTTGGAGAGTAGGAAGAGTGCTGAAGGTTTACAACTCGCAGCCTCTCAACCGTCTCACCATCTCAATCGTTGAAAAAATATCCGTTTGGGATATTTCCAAATACAAAATTTGTTCACATGTTTCTGCTATAGAGCTATTCGTAAACCATTAAGAAAAAAGAAAAGATATATTTTTAAATAGATCACCTACCTATATACAAATTTATTTTGAATTATTCGTTTAAAAAAAATAAGTATTTAAATTAAAGGTACTTTGTTTTTGTTTTAAAAATTGTTAGTTTTGTTTTAAAAATAATACTTTTCAAAATATTTTCATTAAAGGAAAAAAGAATGAAGTTAAAATGTTTTAATGCATACAGAGTGTTCATAGACTCGATGAAGTAAGAGACTATCAATTACCTGCGTAATAATGTATATCTATCAAACTAACTGTATAAATACATTACATTGTCGTTAGTTCTTTTGTACCTATTATCATATTCATTTCAATATAACATCTGGAAATGATAAATATGGATGCTTCACCGAAGCAGGTAATTGCCTGTATAATATATACCTGTATTTATATAGCTACAACAATTTATTATGTCACTTAAAAAACACAATCTTCATGGTATTTATAGTAAACATAAAAAAACCGTTACCCCTTTTAAATAGAGAATTTATTTACATACTCTATTTACAAATTGATGGTATTTCTCATCTACAACTACATATGGTATTAAAGAGATAGATGATTTTGAAAAATCCACTGGGAACTTGTAATCCATAAACGTGAGAGTCAGTCGCGGTTCTTGATGACGTAAAATGTGAGCTCCTGCACGGACTGCTTCGAACAATTTCGGTTGTACCTTCTCACTTCTCTCTATATATGAAAGCTTAAATTTAGCAGTCTCATCCGTGCAGGAGCCCACGTTTTACGGAATCAAGAGCCGCCACTGGCGAGAGTGAATGTAGTGCTATGGTAACTAGATAACCCTGATTTAAATATGGTCAGTCAAGGTTTCATTGCTTAAATATATGGTTTTACAACGGCGTGACACTGGCTTCTTGTATTCTTTAAAGTGGTTTCCTTTGAGAAAGTTAAACATTAGGTTACCAACAACCCACTTTAGAAAATCACGAGGTTGTCAAATTATAAAAATTGCAAAAGGAAAAACGGCAAAGAAATTTACCAAAAAGAAGAAAATGTATAAGAAATCAGAACATGAACCTCGAGCAATTATGGTATAAGTTTGAAGAAACTAGTTCAACGACAAACAAAGAAATACGTATATCGAATAGTTTTCACTGGATATCTGGAACGAAGACATTACCTAAATTAAGTAAAAATTATGAAGAAATAGTGGAAACCACCTTAGAAATAAAAAAGAAACAAATTCCGATAGTATAAATAGAACAACAAACCAAAATTAAGGTTAGGATTAAATAAGGGAAACAACAATTATAAGAAAGATTTTATAGAAAAATGGAGGAAGAAGGAAAAGGTGGATAGAATACTTCCAAGAACTCTTAAGCATGGAAGACAAAGATGACATACCCTCAGAATAAATAATAAATAGTAATGTAAGTGAGGGGAGGCAATCCAATTGAAAGAGGATTACGGAAGAAGCTAAATATGTTAAAAGAAGTAAATCTGCTGTTATGGTAAAACAACACCGGAAATGTAGAAAATCCTAGGAAATTAAGGAACAGAAATGCTTACACGAATGTTTATAAATAATAATAATTAAGAACTTACCGTCAACTACAGGGGGCGAAATGGACGAAACCCTTCTCGGACAACTGAGTTCCGGGTCGGAACCCGGGATGCCGAGCGCAAGCCAGTGGGTTTTCCACTGGGCTATCAGCCGGTAAAACATAAAATATTAAAAGAACCAGAAGATTTTAAAATTGCGGTTATATTGCAAATATCAAAGAAAATACGAAAATGATAGATATCACTTCATTCAGCACTGTCTTAAAAGTGTACGAATTTATTCTGAAAGAAAGTTAAAAACCATGTAACAGATATCCAAAATAGTTTCAGATGTGAACAAAATGCTTAAGACTGATCATATCTTCACAACAAAGCAATTAATAGAAAAAGCGCACTCACAGAGAAATATGAAACTTTAGAAAATAAAATTAGTAGAGTGAAATCTTTAAGTAATGCACATCGGTAATAACTTTTACCTGCATGTAGTTCAAATAAATGCTTGAACAGGTCGATTTTGTTTTTCAAAGGCGCACCTTTTTTGCAGTTTTAAAATTTTTAATTGCTTGACATTTTTACACTATGACGTTATTTTTCTTTTTAATTGTAATAAAATAAGTAACACATTAAAGAAGAAACTTTTTAAGATATTTAATATCAAAGCAAAACATTTTATAAAATAATAATTAGTAAAACGGTGCGTTATAGCGAAAGACAAAGAATTGAAATTTTGATGATGAAAGAATACGGCGATCGTGCTAGGACAAATAACGAAGTCTGTGAACAATTCAATTATAAATATCCTAATTTACATCCAATATCAAGAACAACTGTTGGTAGAATTTTACAGAAGTTTGAAGAATGGTCACGTTAGGGATTGTGAAAAAAGCGGACGTGTAAAAATATCAGAAAATATCAAACTAGACGCACTACTTGAGTTCCAAGAAATCCCAAATAAGTCAACACGAGAGGTAGCGGCAAATGTACAAATTAGCAGAACATACCTTTTAAAAATTTTGAAGACAAACAAATGGCATCCTTTTAAGGTGACTTTAATTCATGAACTCAATGGAGGCAATCCTGATAGACGGAATGAATTTTGCATAAGAATTTTGAATAAGATATAATAGTTAACCGATTCATTTCATGTTTCGGCATCATTTGCCGACACATGTAAGATTGTTTTAAATATATGCATTTTTAAGTAAAACCAGATTTTAAATCGCCAATTTAAATCTACTATATATTTATACAAGGTGAGCCAATAAGAATGAGGACAAGTTGAATTTCCCGCCAGTTTTTAATTTTTTTAAATTTGCCAATCTGTCGTAAACTCATAAGCGTCCCAATGAACATTTTTAAAGGGGTGTTAAAGGTACAATATTATGAAAATATTTAATCTGCTAAGATTTTATAACACAACTGGAAAAATTCTATGATCTTAGCATACTTTTTATTGATAAAAACATAAATAAATAACACTTGGTACAATAAAAATTCATTAAACATGAAAAATAGGGAAGTAGTATAAACCCAAATAGGAAGTTTCTTTTATTCTTACATAAACCGCATAATCTTATGTTAAGACAATATTATAATAAATGTTCAAAGTGACCACCATCACTTTCTAAATTTACACGTCTTTTCATATTTTCAAATAACGCTGTCAAAGTATTCGCATGGATATTTCTTATTTCTCTAATAATAGCATCTTGCAATTCTTCCAAATTATGTAGGCGATTTTCAAAAATGTTATTTTCTAAATATCCAAACAAAAAGAAATCTATTGGTGTCAAAGCAGGTGATCGTGGTGGCCAAATTCCTCTACTGATTAGTCTTTCACCGTAAAATTGTTGCAAAAACTCCATAGTCGAATTAGCTATATGTGGTGGTGCGCTATCTTGCTGAAAATACCCATTACTAAGTTCGTCATCATGTAATTCATCTATAAATAGCTGTAATATGTTTGTTCGGTACCGTTCAGCATTTATTGTGTCATTGAAAAAATATGGTCCAATTGTTCTGCGCCGTGACAATGCAAGCCATACGACTATCGTCAATGGATGCAGACTATGTTCGACATAGGTGTGTGGATTATCTGTTGCCGATGTTCGATAATTCTGACTATTTATGTAGTCTGACAAATGAAACCATGCTTCATCAGACATAAATGTTATATTTAAAGTATCGTCATAAGTGCTCCACAGCTGTCACTTTGTAGGGGTGCATATGTAGATTATTTATCAAAGCTCTACGACAAGTTCAATAAGCCACACCTATAGAAGAAATTTGGTATACAGTAAAATATAATTAAAGATGTTAGTGATATTGAAAGACGCATCTTCAACTTTACTAAAATTAACTTTAATGTAATAATATTGAATGAAAGTTTAGTGAAGGTTACCTGATTGAGCACTTTCTCAATGATTTAGTTGGACTTTGTTCTATTCTCTGTCGTAAATCATTTACAGTTTCTTCGACAAGAACTTTTGGTCGACCGGTTGATACCTTTTTGCACCGTCTTGACTACATTATTTCAGCAGAAAATGATGAATATCGTTCTTCGTCACATTCAGTGTAGTTTTTTTAAACTTTATAGATGGTATCAGATCTGATTGCATGTCGTATTAATGTATACGATATGTGTACTAGAGAGAAGCAACTGACATTTTTCGGTGCAACTTTTAGCATGGACTGACTATATATTTTCTCATTGGTATTCAATGATGTCATAATTTATAGGCATAAGCTGATTTACAGTTCACATGGATTATTTGAGTATATTTGGAAACTATTCGTCAATTCGTTTATTTATTGTTATTTTATTTATTATCATCTCAATTTATAAAATCAGTAAAATCGATTTCATAAATTTTCTAAAATACCCAATAATTTTTTATACTAAAATTATTTTTTAAATTAAAATCGAGTCAAGTCTGTAGATTATTTATTGTCTTCTCCACATCCGATTCTAAATAATATTTTTATTATTAAAAACGTTTTAAAAACCGTTTTACACAAACTATGGCATGTTTCAAATTATTTTGTTATATACGCTATTGTACGTGTCCGATGTAGAGTGGAGGCATGTTAATACAGTTTCGAACCGCAAATTGCACAAGTTGTGTCCGTCAAATAGGCAAATTGGCAATGTCAAAATTAGTCAATGAAGGGTGCTGAATGTTCTTCTGCGCTGTGTCTTGAAGACTTTTGTAATGTAATAAGGGTGTTATTTATGTCTAAAATATCTTTTGCAGAATTATGTACTGATGATTCTATAGCAAGATGAAACACGTGTCTGCATGTTTGGAAGGCTATTTTCACATAAATATAAACTTGTATTGTGTTATCCACACCCAATTGTTAATAACATATTTATTAGTAAAAAGGTTTTTGTTTTACGGAATATTATATGAACGTGACTAAATTCTTTTTATGTAATAATAACAACAATAATAATACTAATAATAATACGCCAATGGATGGCTTTCCTTCCTTCTTAGGATTCCATCTTATTGTTATAAAGTTATAAAGCATGAATTACAAACAATATTATATACCTACCTAAGCGGTAAAAATAAATTTCCGGAATGCTGTAATTGTGTAAAATTCTTTACTTAATGCTTTAAAAGTAAATTAAATGTGTATATGTATGCGCGCGTGTGTGTATAAGTGTATAACATTCTTTTAATTTACAGAAAGGACAGACCTACATCACCATCTGATTTAACGAACGGTTCAGATTTTTATCAAACAAGAACTACATACAGTGACAGCTACCAACACAGCCCGAAAAGTCCAACACATAATGGTTCATCATCACCAACAGTTTACTATGGCAATTCGAGAAGGAGTTCTGTACATTCGAATAGCGAACCCCCTCATGAAGTATCCCCGGCACACGTAAAATTTGTAAGGGATACTTCTAAATTCTGGTACAAACCCACCATATCAAGAGAAGAGGGTAAATTTTGTTATCATATTAATTTATGTAATATTTATTAATTAATTATATTGTAGCAATAAATATACTAAGAAATCAGCAACCTGGCACTTTTGTCGTGAGGGATTCGAACTCTTTCCTTGGAGCATTTGGAATGGCCTTAAAAGTGTCTTCTATACCGCCTAATGTTCAAATGAAATCCCAAGGAAATGACGAACTAGTTAGGCATTTTCTTATTGAGCCAACTTCTAGAGGAGTTAGATTAAAAGGCTGTGCTAATGAGCCGGTCTTCAGTTCTCTATCGGCGCTAGTTTATCAACATTCTATAACGCAAATGGCGTTACCATGCAGATTAGTTCTTCCTGAAGGTGACATTAAAACAGAAAACAGAGGAAACACAGCACAAATGTTGATCACAACAGGAGCAGCTTGCAATGTATTGTATTTGTATTCATTAGACATGGAATCTTTGACGGGTCCTGAAGCTATTAAGAGAACTGCTGAACACATATTTCAGAATCGAGAATTACCTAAAGCAACTATTGTTCATTTCAAAGTGAATGGTCAGGGAATTACGCTTACCGATAACAAAAGAAAACTATTCTTTAGAAAACATTATCCTGTGAATACCATTTCTCATTGTGGCTTAGACCCTTCTGATAAATTATGGGTGTACAGCACCGACGAAAGTAATGTTCCAAAATCTCAAAAGTAAGTTAAGTAATAATATTTAATAATAATAACTTCATTAAAGAATAGTAAATTTCTCTAAATTAATATATATATATATATATATATATATATATATACAGGGTGAGTCGTGAGGAATCGACCAAACTGTAGGAGTGTATTCTACAGGTGAAAGTAATGTAAAAAAACTCTAATGTTGCTATCCGATTTTTATTTGTTTTTGAGTTATAGCGTAATTAAAAATAAACAAAATTTCATACATTGAAGTTTTTGTATTTTATTGGTATTATCGTTCTTTATAATATATTTTCAAAAATACCGCCATTAATTTCAAAACATTTTTTACATCGTCTACCAAGGGCGCTGGTTGCGTTACTGATTGCGTCAGGTTGATGTTTGATATTGTCAGCAGCATTCATAATCCGTTAAATTAGTGCATCACGAGTGTCCACTTTTACTTGATACACTTCATTTTTTAACCAGTCCCATAAACAATAATCGAGTGGCGTGAGGTCTGGAGACCTAGGAGGCCAACCAATGTGACTACCACGTCCAATCCAACTCCCTGGAAACCTTTCAGCCAAATGTTGCCTGACTGCACGAGCGTAATGTGTAGGCGCTCCATCGTGCTGGTAGAAGATTTGGATTCTGATGTTTATGGGAACATCCTCTAGCAGTCCGTTCAGTTCATTTTCTAAAAAATGTAAATAGGTGTCTCCCGTGAGGCGATTCTCAAAAATATAAGGACCAATTAAAAAACCATCGATCATACCACACCACACGTTTATCGAAAATTTATGTTGAAAGTTGCGTGTGGATTTTCGTCTGACCATACATGCTGGTTATGACAAGTATTAATACCGTCACGGGTGAATGTCGCTTCATCCGTAAACAGTATACGCGATACAAAACGAGGATTATCATTTATCCATCGACAAAATTCCATACGTCTACGATTATCATCTCGTTGTAGGTGCTGTACTCTTTGTACATGGTACGGACGTAAGCCATGCTCGTGGAGTGTTTTTATCACTCTTGTTTGTGGAATGCCTAATTGAATACTAATTCTCCGTGAGCTGGTAGTTGCGTCTTCTTCTACTACATCCAGAATATCTTCTACTTCTTGTAATTGTTGTCGACTGCCTCGTTCAGATATTATGTTTACACTGGGAAGCTTTCCGGTCGCGCACAATGTGTTGAATACACTAATAAATACAGTTTTATTAGGATGTCTGTGATGTGGAAACCGTTGACGATATTCATTAGCAGCAGCTGTAGCATTCCCATCACAAAATCCATACACAAACACCATATTAGCATATTCTAAATTAGAATAAGTGTGTGGCATTTTAGTTTGTTACACTATAGTCGTACAAACGTCAAGTCAATGTCGCAATACCCGAACACAATGTTATAATTTACTCCAAGGTATAGGGAACATTTTTTATGATGGCAGCGTCCTCACTATATCAACGATGAACTAGAGGTAGTGACATTAGCAGCATTAGGCATACAAACCACTCTACACTATTTCTCGACTGCTTTCAATGTCACTACCGCTAGTTCGGAAAACCACGAACAGGTAGCGCTTCAGCTAGGAAGACTTCCCTATAATGAATTGCTACCGGGGTTTCACTGTTTTTACGAATACATACATACACATGGTATACTAAATCTACATTTTTAATTACGCTATAACTCGAAAACAAATAAAAATCGGATAACAACATTTGAGTTTACATTACTTTCACCAGTAGAATACACTCCATGAGTTTGGTCGATTCCTCACGACTCACCCTGTATATATATATATATATATCATATACAGACAAATATTAAGAAACAACACAAACAACAGAATCATATTATCTTAATAATATTACAGCCTCTGTCTAAAAAGAAACCAAACTTTTCGAAAATAGAAGAAACTAATAGTTATATTTTTTGTCAAACACTTGGTTTCATTTTGAACAAATGATGTAGGTATATCTAGAAATGAATTTAAAACGCGACAATTAATTGAGCTTTAGCATTATATAATTAACAGTAGGATTTCCTATACGTGTCCTTTTTATAATCAGTACTACTCTCAATGGTTTACTTCGCGAATACCAAATCGGTGTTAAATGGCAATTCATTCATTTAATAATTATTTTTAAAACAGAATTTTCTTCATTATTTAGTGAATATATATCATTACAGTATATACCGGTTCAAACATTTCAGGGAAAATTTATATTTTGCATTACTTTGTGTTTCTATAATGTCTCAATGCTTTTGGTCTAATTATAAGTGTGACTCTTGATTGCATACTACATAATTAACCGAAACAAGGAAAATCTGAAGAGATTAATGAAAGAGAAAAGAACTATTTACAACATGCTTTAATACCCCGACAGGGGTTATAGTGTATTCGTCCACAGCACGACATTTGATTAAAACAAAATTCTGGAGGTCGTGTTGCTAGAATAAGCCCATTTCTGATAAGCAAAAGAAGTTAAACATTGTCTTGCTGGAAAGGAGAGCAAAGCAATGGTTTGGCTGCCTCAAAGCACGGGCTAAACATAACAAAAAGTTTGAGAATTTTTAAAACAAAATATAAGATATCGCAAAAAAATACTAACAAACTGTTTAATATCTTACAGGTGAATCTAAACAACGTTCCTCAAGATTTTAGTTAGAATTTAATATAAAGTACACTAAAGTGCAAAGTGTTATTAAATCAATGGACGTTTATTCAAAATTTTGTATATATTGGAGCCATCAGTGAGTGCTCTCTTCGATAGAGCGTCTGGTACCAAAAATATCGCCTTTTGGTATACACATATTTAAAAGTTACAAAAGAAACAATCAGACAGGCGCGGCTCGTGATGACGTGTTTTGGTTTGCAGTACAATGATACGAGTGCCTCGTGTGTTTTCGGTGTTTACTAAGCAAACGTTACATTTAGTACACGAGAATACACGAAGCACTCGGATCATTGTACTGCAAACCAAAATACGTCATCACGAGCCGCGCCTGCAATCAGATGTTTACTTACTTTTAGTTTTATTTATGATCAACTATTCTTCGATCCAGAAATTCTCCTTACAAACAACACAAACACAATTAGACTGTCTGCTTTTTTTCACCATAGAAGATATTTTATTTGTTTGGTCCATCATAATAGACAAAAAGCTCAAAACCAACTAAAAATGTATAAAAGAACCAATATAAGAATGCGACAGAAAACTGTGAAGATGCGCTTACAAACTGTGCTGAATGAAATAAATAAAATGAAATAAACGTCACAATGTTCTAAATTGAAACGAGGGCGGCCGACTTCGATCTAATGTCATAGGAACACTGAGATTACAGTTCTCTAGCAACTGATTTTACCTGGAGTCGATGGTTGCCGATTAACTATGAACAAGTCAGGTCATATTTCGCCGTACCTGATGTTCCGGTAAATGTATCAGGGTGAAAACCAATTAGCACTGATAGAGAAAATTAAATAAATCATTTTAGCATCCCGCAAAAACTAAAATAAAGAAGGAAAAGTAGTTTTTGAAGCGGGCATTATAAACGTACTTAGGCTGGAAAGCTTAAGAAAAGGGAATTAAGTTTGGATAAAGAACCTTGTTTCGGTTGACTTTCGAAGATTGACGTAATGCTTTACGAAGTGAATTGGATCAAAATTTATACTAAAAAGCCATGGCGAATTTAATCAAAATTATATTATATTAAAAATTAGTAACTTTTGGAGAAACGTTCATTGGTGCATTGCATTTGACAATTCTGGAATATATTTTCGATTAAGGATTTATTAATTTAAACATTTAGGCTTTCGGAAGGCTTAAAATAACAAAACTAAAAGATCATAAGAAATAGTCAAAATTCTGCAAATAAGTTTATTCAACAACAGTTGAATCACTGTAGTAGTTTAAACCCTCAATTTCATAAAATAAGTAAAAAGTATACAATCAAAGTTTAGTGTTAGTAAATTTGAATATATTCTTTTAAGTTGCCTGTAGTAATTTATTATTCATATTTTCAGAAAAATATTTGGATTCGTTGCGAGAAAACCAACGGGTACCGATAACCAGTGCCACATTTTTGCAGAATTAGAACCCGAACAGCCCGCCACAGCCATAGTGAATTTCGTGAATAAAATGTTAAACTCGAGTGGCACTAAACCACTCATATAATAAAGAATAATATAGATCAACATTCTTACAAACAACACATCTTAGGAGAACAACTGTATCTTTCAAACGTATATCAAACGAAATTCTTACTTACTAGTCTTTATATTTAAATTATATATTTTCCTTCTTTCTTAATTTCGCGATTGCCTTATAATATTATGGAATATAACATTTTTGGATTTGTACATATCTAGTAAGTGAAGTGAAAAGCCCTAAATATTGCGAATATATTGGCATTATTTCACTCGTTTTCTCTTGTAATTTTGTGAGACGAAACCCCTCTTTTTTCACGAAGAAAAAGAATATAAAATTGAAATGGGGAAAAAATTTCGCCTCTCTTATGTCTGTTGAACAGCCTTTATTTCACTTAATGTTTCTTATGAATGCATATGTTGCAAATAAATACATACAATATTTAACAATCAGATTGTATTCATATAATATTTTTTTTCAATTTATTTTCAATAGATAAACTAAAAACAGAGTAGAATTATTTCTTTGTAAAAAAAAAATTCAAGAATTCTGCTTTATTAACAACTATTGGGTGTATGATTTAACAATTTGTGTTTTTAACAATATTTTACAGGAGAAAAGGAAATGTACAGAATTTGTTATTATTAATATTAATTGAAACAGATCTTATAGATACTATAATACATATATTTCTTAGGTAGAGTAATATTAGATGGTGTATTTAGAAAATAATATAAATATAAATACATATTAAAATATACTAATTAATTACACAGTAAGTTTTATTAAATCTGTTTTGACCAAGCCCTAATCATCCCTCCTGTCATAACTTTCCGTTAAAGATGAAATCCATCCAAGACAATACTTTGTCATAACTAATGGCTAAAGCAACCCCTATAAATGGCTGTCATACAGCGACTTGCTTCGTACACGATGATGCAATTACTATGAGTGCCAGTAGATACGAGGGTTGTTCTCTTTCTGCTAAGCCTATCTAGCAGGCCATGATATTTTGTTTGACAAATATACTTGAATATTTTTAACTAATCGGGTATACTGCTTTTCAACCACAAACTCCCGTAGTCTTAATTCGATGTACTGTTTGAACAATTTACAGGGATTAAGCTTGCTATACAGACCAAATATTATCCCAAAATTCTCTCTCATTAGCAAGAAAAAAAAATTACAAAAATGATGATGATTAAAGGTAGATTATTACCAAATTGTACGTAAAAGGCCAAATCTTGCATCTTTTAATCCATCTTCTTTAAAAATTCATTCTCTTTAAACAATGTTATCTTCTAGAGTTTTTATAAACATAAACATTGCAGCGTGTCTTTGCGTGTAAATTCAATAGCGGTCTTTTTTATAGACATTCTATATCCATATTAATATTTTGTATTTGTAACTTCTCGTAACAAAAAAACATTAATGTAATTAAGACATTCATATAGAATATGAATTCAAAATATTTCCCGCAAACTCCGCAAAACATAAAAAGGAATTTATAAATGATTTACAGCTGATATATTTGTACGTAATCGTATTGAGGTTACTGAACTTTAAGTAAACAAAACAGCTACATTGTAGAGTTTTTAGCCGTCCCAACAATATTATAAGAGTTGTGATAAACATAAAACGTTGCAGCGTATATTTGCGTGTAAACTCAATCGAGGTATTTTTTATAGACATTCTGATCCACAGGCGGCACATGATACTACCATTTTCAGAGAGTTTTTCATTTTTTTGGATTCATATTCTATATAATTGCATCTTTCCATTTTTCATACGTTGTCTCTTTATTTCAAGGACAGCCTGTATAACAATTATACATTTCGTAGAGTATTTTCAAACGAGAGATTAAAATATAATCTCCGAATAGTGGTATGCATTATAATGATTATTTATATTTCGTAGTCGTAGTAATTTAAGATATTTCAAACTTCCGAAACTTACACAACCAATGAAACCTTACAAATAAATTTGCTCATTTCTCCCGCCGATAATTAAGAGTTAGGTGAAATTAAATTGTGTTTTCAAATTATTATCATAGTTCTTCGCTTATGAATCAGTTGCATAATTCTTTTAATATTTTGTAAATAAGTATTTGTATAAGTAATGTCGCAGAGCATGTTCAATTCATTGACGGTGTACTGTTGCTTCGTGTCCAGCTAAAATCTATACGTTTGGAAATGATACAGACATCGTCAAGAAGGTTGCCGAGCACAATCACGGAGAAATGTTTTCGATACATTGTGTCTACTATATGCAAATGAAAAGCAGTGGATGAAGTAGGAGAAAGGCCTAGCAACACCATTACATGCAATACTTGCACTGCACCCGGACATCAGAAAATATAAACTTTCTCGTCGTAATATAATCGTATTTTCTTGTGTAAAAAAAAACAAATTCAAGTTCTTGTGTTTTTTGAATAAAATAGATATGGATGGTACCTTTGAGTACTTTAGATTTTTTTTATCTGATGTTTACAGTACATGGTGTGAAAAACGGACATTACATGCCTTTGCACGGCAGAAAATATAAATGTAGTGTTTTAAACACATTGAAAACAAATGTGACCAGTGCCGATAACGTTTTTGCCCGAAATAAGTGACAGAATTCGAAGTAGCAATTCATTAGGCAATAGGTGAAGTTTAAAAAAACGCAACATTCAAGATATGTGATGGTGGTAGAATTTGAAGAAGCAACTCATTCGACAGTAGGTGAAGTTTAGGAAAATGCAACATTTAAGACATTTTCATGTAACTTAAGCCTGGTGGAGTAAAATACAAAATTTTGGGACGAGTTTTGACTATATGGAAGGAAGCTCAAGCTCAATAGTGGGGAAATGGCTCATATGCATTGAAATTATCGTTTTTAAACCCATAAGATGTAGGAGATTTCTTTGTATTCGACATTGCAAATGAGCAGCCCGATTAATAGAATTTACTGACTATTTTATTGAAAATTATGTATCCGAATACAGCAAATTTCCACCTAAGTTGGCAGAAGCAAGTATGAGCTTACAAAGAACGACAAACGCATGTGAGTCACATATATACAAATGTGCAAGTACGGGTAAACTATCTAAGATAAATCAAAATGTTCGTGAAAGACAACGTTCTGTTGAAGAATACTTGGTCAAATATCACACTGGAGAAATAATAACATGTAAGGAAAATGCCCTATAGGTTTAAAAGACGTGTAATTTATAAATTAGGATAGTTTACTTGTTGGACGAATGTCTGTAAATAAAAAATGCAGTATTCTTTCTTTTTTCATGAATTTCTTTAATATAGTAATTAATATAAAATGTTGGCTAATCACGATTTGTATATATGTTGAAACAATTTTGTAATATATAAGAGAATCTAAAAAATGCGTTTTTATTGTCTTGGCATTTGTCGATAGAACTACTTCAGTTGGATATAATTTTGAAAATTTAACACAATTTATTATTTATTAATATAATTATCTACATTACTTTTTCCGAGAATTGTAGTGGCTCAAACTCTCAAAGGTTTCTACGTGAGTAGCGCAAGCGATACAACAGATTATTTTAGTGTAGGTATAAAAGTAATTTCGAAGACGCAAGCGTTATATGTAATCATTAGCACAAGAAATGGAATGGAACAAAGCATTATCGAGGTGAGGTTTTTTTACAATTTTAAGTGTGGGTTAAGCCGCAAGGAATCTTTTGAGGAAATTAGTCGGATATTTGGTGACAAGTTATGTTCGTTAACTACCATTGCCGATGGTATAAAAGATTTCAACGTGGTCGACTTTTATTAAATGACAAGTTTCGAATTCTTAAGCGAAAAATGGCTGTTACGAAAAAGAACATAGGTCTTGTTGGAAAGAATCGGCATGTTATTGTAAAGAGTATTCAAGCTACCTTAAAGATTGATGTGAAGCCAGTTAACACTATCTTACACAAATATTGAAAGGTACATAAGCATTGTTCCCTTTGGATTCACTACAATTTGACTCCAGATCGGGCAGATGTACAAGATCATGAAATTTGGGTATACTGTAATGATCTCAAAAAAGGAAATAATTGGTAGCTTGAATCTTTGGAAAGTGAGTTGGCTCCAGCAAAAGTTGCCATGTTACTTTAATACGAACCATATTATTATTAATTTTCAGCTATTATAATTATTAAACACATAATGGTTTGGTTATGTTAAATTTCTTTATGTATTTTAAGTTGCTTATGTAACTGTTGTGAAATTGTAATATACCGGGTTCTTTTTTTTATCATTACACATACATTTGTGTAATAATAAAAAAAGAAAAGTCAATGCATATATGGCATAATAGCCAACCAGTTTATACACCAGTGAAGCATTTCCCTACAAACAATAGCTTAATCCTTAAATTAGATTGCCACTGGGACAAAATGAAATTTTTTTAATGTCAAATATTTCTGAATTTTTATTCATACATAAATCTTAAATTAAATACATTTTATTGAAAAATAGATAATTTATTTAAATCATCAATACGTATAGCAAAAACGAAAAAGTTTCAATGATAAAATAGTACCAGAAGAATAACAGTTTAAGGACGGTCAGAGACACGTTTTCCGTTAATTATCCTAACAATATCCTAACAATATTAAATACTTTTTACAGGTTTAAAGAAGATGGTTGTTTTCTAATTCCCCTCCTCCCAAAAAAAAAATCCAATCACGTGTTAACAGAACACATGAAGCTGAATATATCATAACATTAGTTATATATTCAGTAACATGCTGATGTCTGTCACCAACAAATATTCTAAGGTGAAGGTAGTATCACTTGACCATCAGCGTAAAGGTTGGATTACTGAGGAAATTAAGAATATGTCTGCTATTAAAAGGCAATTATACGAAGGCGGCATACAAAATAAATTTGATAAAGACATATATAAAACATATTGTCAATAACTAAAACAAAAGATTACGAACTCGAAAAAAGAAATGTTTTCGAAATACATTGAAACTTCTAATAATAAAGTAAAGGTGTCATGGAAAATTGTTAACCAATTACAAGAAAAAACTGATAAATCGGGTTTCAATGTGAAGAATTTTAGTGACCTAAATGTAGGTGTAGGTTTCCGCGGTCGTTCTCTAGATGTAGATCTTGGTTTCCGGGTTGGAACCGCGTCGAGTTAGGCGTAATTGCCAACGTTTCGTCCACTGTTTCAAGGGACATCTTCAGGGCTGTACGTAGATGTTCGTCGTTTCGCAGTAGCTTGAAGAATGATCATTTCTTCAAGCTACTGCGAAACGACGCCAACGTTTCGTCCACTGTTTCAAGGGAAATCTTCAGGGATGTACGTAGATGTTCGTCGTTTCGCAGTAGCTTGAAGAATGCTAAGACAGAGACCGGCACAACTTATATAGGGGGGACCGGGTCAGATGGTGGCCTGCTATTGGCTGGGGACAATGAGGCAATGGCATGCATCGTTTGGGCGTGGTAATTCTTAGTAGAGTTCAGTAGAGTAGGTCAAACAGGTCACTAAATCAGTCTCTCCCGTCATCAATTTGTCACTGCACGTTCTAACTCCCGACAAACAATCTATTCTTTCAAAAGGTTCAAATTTTGCTTTGACGCCGAAACACATACCTACCGAAGAGATTATATCCGGTATAGAAAGTGCCCTCATAAAACTCCCAGATAGCATTGCAGACCCTATCAGACACCAAACTTCAGCTATTCTTCGACACTCCAAGCCGCCGAGATTATATGGATTACCTAAAATTCACAAACTCAACGTGCCTCTTCGCCCCATTGTCAGCGCTATCGACAGCCCCACCTACAAATTAGCCAAATATTTATCTAACACGCTCAAACAATACACAGGTGATAGTAACTCTGTGATTAAAGATTTTGTAACTCGTTTACAGGATTTTTCCTTAGACACTAGTGATTTACTAGTTAGTTTTGACGTTGAATCTCTTTTCACGAAGGTCCCGATCCCGGACACAGTGTGAATCATCTCCGACATTATAGCCGCCCACGGCAAACCGAATGATATATCCGAACTCGTAAATGTGTGCCTTACTTCCACGCACTTCCAATTTCGAAACAAGTTCTATGAACAAGTGTCTGGAGCCGCTATGGGTACCCCCTAATCCCCGGTTGTCGCTAACATTTTTATGGAAGCGTTCGAACAACAAGCTCCTTTCATTTAAAACCTAAATGTTGGTTTAGATATGTAGACGACACGTTCGTCATCTGGCCGCATGGGCGGCAGTCTTTAGATGAATTCTTACTTTTTCTAAACTCCCAGCACCGTGACATTCGCTTTACCATGGAAGTGGAATCAGACGGAAGTCTCCTGTTTTTAGACGTCTTAGTGACCCGCAATATCAATGGCAAACTGGGCTACACGGTTTACAGGAAACCGACTCATACGGACCGATATCTGAACGGGTTTTCTGTTACCAACGGCGGCCTCCGGTTTGAAGCACGACGTGTTTGAGCGTAGACTGTGTTACCGGCAACGGCCTCCGGTTTGAAGCACAACGTGTTTGAGCATAGACTGGTTCCAAAATACAAAACTCTCATCATCCAGCCCGTCACAAAGGAACAGCAGCAGCGATCCGACTCCAACAGCGATGCATCGTGAATGACGGCAAACCATCGCCCCACCCATATATTTATGCATTCACGATGCCACCGCTAGGCCCCGCCCACCAACAACATGGACCAGTCACCGAGGAGTGGGGCAACTTCCCCACTCCGCCAAATCATATAAAAGCAGGCCCGTTTCCCTGGAGGGCATAGTCGTCTACCCGGCGTGCCAGCCGGTAGTCACAAGCCGTCATTGTCGTCTACTCGGCGTGCCAACCGATAGTCACAAGTCATAGTCAATCATAATCAGCTACCCGGTGAGCCATCCGGTACTGATTGCCAGTGAACAGTTAAAGTGTAAGTGAAAGTGCGTGACCCCCGCTGACAATTGTAAGTACTGTACAAGTGCATTCTAGATATAAGGTTTTTGTTTAACATTTGTGTGTAAGACTTTGGGCACACGTTTAAATAAAGAGAGTTAATAGTTGATGTGCCCAAACAATCAGTGTTTTATTTAAACAACCTGGTACAAAGAACATTCCATTTAAACAACAAAGGAGAGCATTTCCATTTAAACACTAACAAAAGAGAGCACTACCATTTAAACACCATCGAAAGAAAGAGTATTTCATTTAAACACCACCGCAACAAAAAGCACTACCATTTAAACACCACCGCAACAAAGAGCACTACCATTTAAACACCACGGACAAAATCAAGTCCGTTAAAAACCCCGAAACAAGAACAAACCGGACGGTGGGCCAAGCAACCCACCTCCGCCCCCAAACACCATTGTCACCGGGAGGCCGACTGAGCAAGCCAGGGCCGGCCACCCGCTTATTTCGATAATTATTTTAATTTCAATTATCTCCCGGTGTTCAAAAATACAAAACCGCATCTTCAACAACGGTCCGACTCCAACCACAGGTGCATCGTGAATGCCGGCAAACCATCGCCCCACCCTTATTTATGCATTCACGATGCCACCGCTAGGCCCCGCCCACCGACGGCGTGGACCGATAACAAATAAAAGCGGGGCCGAATCCCTGGAGCGGACAGTCAGCTACCCGGTGAGGCAGCCGGTAGTAACTAAAACTAACTCAGCCAGCCGGCGAGGCAGTCAGTCAACCAGCCGGTGAGACAACAGTTAGTCAGCCGTAGGTGAAACAGCAGACCATAGAGCCAGTTAGCAAATCAACAATTAGTGAAATAGTGAAAGTGCGTGACCTCGCGGAAACATTAGTAAGTACTTTTAAGTTAGTTATAGACTTAGAAAGTAGTGTGTAAACCTTGTGAGACTTTGGGTATAAGTTAAAAATAAAGAAGAGTTTAATTATTTATGTGCTCAAAGAACCGTGTTTCATTTAAACACCAAGAAATAAAGAGCAGTGTTTCATTTAAACCAAAAAGAGACAAATAAAGAAAGAAAGCAACACGAGCAAACGGACGGTGGGTCAATCAACCCACCTCCACCCAAACACCATTGTCACCGGGAGGACGACTGAGCAGGCCCGGGCAGGCCACCCGATTACTTAACTTATCTTTTTCCCTGACTCCCGGTGTAACATTTCTCATCATCACCCGGCACACAAACAAGGGGTCATCAATACTCTTGCACATCGTGCGTTTTCTATCTTAGAACCTAGGGCACTACCCTCCGAACTTAAGCATGTTTCTAACACCCTACTCCAGAATAATTATAACGCCCACGACATACACCGTACTATAGTGAGACATCGTAACCCCAAACCTCGAAGTGAACCCGATCCTAACATCAGCACCACCTTCTTACAGTATATTCAAGGTATCACCGATCATATAGGAAAGGTTCTACATAGAAATAAAATCAAAACTGTCTTCAGGTCCCATTCTAAAGTTTCGGACCTCTTACCCTCGGTTAAAGACAAAATATCTCCGCTCCAAGCACAAGGAGTGTATCGCATTCCGTGTTCGTGTGGCAGTGTGTACATTGGCGAAACTAATCGGGCAGTCGGTGTGCGTGTGTCCGAACATGAACGTTGTACTAGACAGTTACATATAACCGGTTCAGCGCTGGCAGAACACAAACTCAACTCCGGTCATCAAATTCTATTCAAAGATGTCAAGCTTCTGTCCCGTGAATCGCATTATTTCCCTAGGAAAATCCGTGAACCTATTGAAATTTACAAACATACCCGCAATCTCAATAGAGACGATGGCTATACGTTACATCCGACGTGGCAAACTCTACTGAACTCTACTAAGAATTACCACGCCCATACGACGCGTGCCATTGGCTCATTGTCCCCAGCCAAGAGCAGACCACCATCTGATCCGGGCCCCCCCTATATAAGTTGTGCCGGTTTCTGTCTTAGCATTCTTCAAGCTACTGCGAAACGACGAACATCTACGTACAGCCCTGAAAATGCCCCTTGAAACATTGGACGAAACGTTGGCAATTACGCCTAACTCGACGCGGTTCCAACCCGAACACCGAGATCTACTGATAGTTCACTTTTAAATTTTCACAGTTTCATCAAAATTTTTTGTGGAAATAAATTGACTATAAGTTTTGAAATTTTGAGAATCAAATAATTTTGCTGTACTTAAGTGATCCCTAAAATCAAATCGTCTTTTCATTGCAGGTTCTTCATTATTGCGTTCTTAATTGTCATTGTCAGTAGAATTTCTAACGTGAATAATTTGCTTTGAAAATCCAGCGTATAGGAGCAGCACGTGGTAATCGACGTTTGACTATTTCATCAAGAATTACCGTTCGTTTTGGCGATCGAGAAAAAAACTTGAAAATGACTGCAAATTTGCAAAGAAAATTTTTACATTTTTATTGCACTGTGCCGCTCGTTCAATAATTAA
The DNA here is from genome assembly GCA_935421215.2 of Melolontha melolontha. Taxonomy (NCBI): domain Eukaryota; kingdom Metazoa; phylum Arthropoda; class Insecta; order Coleoptera; family Scarabaeidae; genus Melolontha; species Melolontha melolontha. Next base: position 122,277,874 of record OW285237.1, on the reverse strand, counting down.
ATTAAATTGATGCGCCTAACAGTGAATATAATGTGCATGTGGAAATGTTCTTTTGATAATAGCTTGGACACCATTTGTCTTACCACTCATCACTGACGCCCCATCGTAACTTTGACCGATTAGTTTATTGTTATCAGACCCAGAAGGAGAATTTAAAATAGTTTGCAATTCATTCAGCAATGTTTTTGCTAATACATCAGCATTATATCCACCCGGCTTAAAAGAGACCAAAAGCGTTCAAAAATTTGTCCATTAAACATGTGTCGAATAATAACAACCACTTGCTGATAATTAGAGGTGTCTGTAGTTTCATCGGCCTCCAAATCAATAAAATTTTGCAGATTTAATTTCTTTTAATATTTCCTGCTTATAAATTTGCCACATTGCATCTAGCAATTCGTTCTAAATAGTTTTTGAGGTGCCTTTACACACTTGTGAATCTTTCATATGTATTGTAAGCACAGCGTCTAATTAAGCTGCAAAGTTGATTAAGCCTACATAAATACCTGTATTTTCCGACGTCAATGTCTCATCATGACCTCGTAATGCCAATTCAAAAGCTCCGAAAAATTTTATACACATAATTAACTGGCGCAAAATATGACGATTTTTTTTTCACATCTTCGTTGTATTTAATTTTATGTCGCAAATAAGCACTGTCTAACTGTTTACGTATGTCCACTTTGCCTAGAAGACTAAAATCCACGCAAGCATTCATGTGAGAAACGGAATTTTCGTGTATCTTTGCCCTGTCTGCGATATGCTTGAAATCATTCAACCCTTGTTTATTCCACGCACTAACCTCTTTCTTAAAAATTGAGCAGATAAAACAAAATAGTTTATTTGTTAGTGAACATCCGCAAATCCACTCATATTTTTCATACATATTTTTATGGAATACTCTATTGTAAGTTCGAGTTTTACTTGTGGAAATGTAGTTTATTTGAAGATCAGGGATATGCCTTCCTTTCTTCTTAATTAAAAGTTTTTCCTCAAATGATAGCGGGGAAAAGATTTTGCACACCGTATATAAAGTAAATATAATCGTTGTTTTTGGTTGTTGTGAAAGAAATAATTACTCTAAAGATCAGCGTATTGCATCTGAATCTTAACACTGTTACCCAATTTTCTTGGAGTTATTGTTACTGACTTTGGGTTGAGCGGGTTGGGCAGATTTGATGCCACAAAAACTGATTCTAAAATGCCGTTAAAAGTTAGATCTGCAGCTCTCGATGCAGTTTCTGAAATACTGTTAGGAGGCTCTGATAAGTATACTAATATTTGCATCTCCCAATATCGTTCACCCTTCCAACAGATACTGCATAGCACATATAAAGATGAGCTCACTGAACGCAGGAATAACGGCGAGATTAGTTTCAGAATCAAGTAGTACGTCCATGGTGTCCCTCGAATAAGTTCAACGTTAAACTTAATATGCTTCTCGCTAAATATTTATTACCAGAGTATTTGTGGTCTTCGTGAGAAAACTCACCCTTTATTAACTGCTAATCACCTCCTCCTATGATATTCTTCCATTTATCTAGACTTGGCTTTGTGACCGTGATTCTCACGCTACTTGCAGATCTGTAGGGAGCGGTGTTATGATGGCTTTTTCGAATAATGCTACTCATGACTAGAGTGGACCAATTCGGAGCGAAAGCAGAGGCGTGACTAACGAATTGGTTCCCGCATGCGAAACATTATTAATATCTAGAGATATACTATCACGAACGGTGCTGTTATATTATGTTAGATACAAAAAAAATGTAAGACGGTTTTTCTAGATTATGAAACGTTCTCGATGATACGTATAAAAAATAAAATCTAAAATGTATGTAATTAGATGATTAAAAAAAACTTACCGTCTTATGCGTTGTCCGTGACTTGAAAATCTGGAGAAGCGCGATGAAATATTGTTAACATAAGGTGCGTCTCCAAAGTTCTTTCTCATCATTGTACACAAATCAAATAAGAACACTTCGTATTTTGTATCGGCACCAGTGTCTCCATCTTTATGTCTTTCGATATGCACGTAGCGTTGCAAATTTGATTTTGTTAAATGGTTTATATATATATGTATATATATATTGCACACTAAACATTTTACATTTACCCCATTGTAAGATAAACTAGGATGGTTCTCAATAAACCTATTGACTAACTTTGATGATAGTGGTTTTTTTACTGTACGCTCCTTCAACATTATTAAATACACAGAATACACTTTCCTGCTACTATTATACGTGTACACACGATGACCGTGAACAACATACTAAGTAATCGTATGTGCGATGGGGCACGCGGGAACTAATTCGTTAGTCACGCCTCTGCTTTCGCTCCGAATTGGTCCACTCCACTCATGACCTTATTAATATTACTATATTTAACACGGAATCAATTTAATTTATTTATTGATCACCAAGATTACTGTGAAGGTTCAGAATTATTACTACTTAGTCTTGGTTTATATTCCTCCAGATATAGATTTATATTTCTTGGAACATTTTCTCGATTTACTTCAAGTTTTCTTTTCGGATAAACAGGTGGTCATTGCCAAAGATTTCAATTTTCTGAACTTTACATCAGAGTTTGGTTTTTATGATCCAAAACTAAACTTACTTTTATCTTTAATGGAATCCTTAAGCGTGCATCAATTTTAATATAAAAATAATGGTCTTCATGATTCCGAAGTATTTATGGATAGCTCGTCTTTGTTATTAAAATATGCAATGTACTTCTTTTATTATCCAGTTCTGAATATAATCTGTTTATTATTATAAGTGTGTTTCGGTTGTACAATGTGGTCTGACATAAATACCTCTCCCATAATTCATTCCCTTGGAGTTCGTTAACGAACTGTTGTAAAATTATTACAATCCTATAGTTTAAAGAAACTGCTGATGTACAAAAGCAACCATTGTAAAATTGAACACGAAATTTTTAAAATTCCATATTTCTTTTTTTTTCATTATATAAATATAGCAAACGCCAATTAAGTTGGCGCGAGGAGGGGTAAGTTCGCGCAGGATTAAAAGTAGTGGGGAGATTTGTATTTGGTTTTACATCAAATGTCAAATAATTCTAACCTCTGAGCATGTATCACTTTATGAATCCCTAGCAAAGACATTATGTTCCGTCAAACGTCAATGACAAATGTATTCTGACAATTACTTGAGTAGTGGGGGTGGACGTTTTTAAAAACGGCTCCTGCGCACCCCCTCCTCACGCCAACTTAATTGGCGCTTGCTAATATCTTTAAAATATATACATTTTAATATGACAACAAATTTCAAACTGACATCTAGATAATAGTAGAACCTACGTCAGACAATGCACAGCTAACTCCAAACGTTTTCTTTTTTGAACAGATATTATATTACTGTTACCACAAAACTGTTCCAAAAATAATATAAAATTTCGTAACGATAAGTAATTATCACAGAGCGTACTCGAGCGATTAATGATTCATAGCCCATAGGCGTCTGCTTTGTATTCCCAATAGGTTTGTTTCTGTAAGCGAACCGTGAGTTTCGAACAATTTGATACGTGCGACGAGCTGCATAAGTGACACATACGTATGTACATATGCAGTTAATATGTATCTGTCAATGCACAACAGAGCGAATGTAATAAACGATTTGGTAACCGACAGCAACTACTGCTGAAACAAAAGTAATGCTGATAAGCGAATTGCTTATCGAATTTTAAATAAAAATTATTTACAAAGAACAAAACCCAAAACTATGTATTTTCTGTGAAACATTGAAAGTGTAAAACATTACTATGAACAATAAAATTTGTTCAAAATTTGTCCCGTGTTAAATTAGTTCTTTTAGATGTTAAAACGTCTTTTAAAATAGAAAATGTCCGTTCCACATCACAACTGGTGATGAGTACGTGATTAAAATGTTGCAAAAGTGCGCCATACTTCGAATGTATAGATTTTTCAATCGGCACGGTGCAGAATTGATATATTATATTCTAATATGGATTTCTGCTAAATAGTGGCATCAATTTTTTTTTGTCTCAGCTTTGAGAAATACCTTTTTAAATGATGAAACTAACTTATTAACATTTGGAAAATGACCCCTGATGTATCCACATACGCCGTGCAGTGGCGGCTCTTGATGACGTACGATGTGCGCTGCTGCACGGATGAGACTGCTTCGTTTAAGCTTTCATATATACAGAGAAGCAAGTAACCGTAACGAAATCTTCCGAAATAGTTCGAAGTAGTCTCATCCGTGCAGCAGCGCACATCGTACGTCATCAAGAGCCGCCATTGACGCCGTGTAATGCATGTGCTGCACAGATAACGTGTAACATATTGGGCTAAGCTGCCGCATCAGCCAAAAATAATAGCATCTTGTCTTTATAGTTGTTATCCGATGTAAGAATATTATGAATACATTGATCAATTACTTCTGCAACTGTTTCTCCATTTACGACTATACGGCAATATTTTAGTTGCAATTAAGTATGGTTGGTATGAAATTGTCGGATGAAGAATACCAACAACTACATTTAACACATATCGCCCCGTTACATTCGTTGTTTCGTCTGCACGTACCCAAAAATAATAACCAGATAGGTTGGTTCGTATTTTTTCAATGGTTCTCAAATAACATTTTGGTAAGTGGTATTTACCTAAAGTAGATTCATCTGGTATATGACGATCAGTATATTTTGTAAAAAACCTCTTGAGGACTGGATTGTTAAGCCTTTTTAATGGGATATTGGCCGCCATGAAAGCTTCACACAATTCTTCGTTAAAAGTGTCAGGTGCAGATGGACATATGTCATCTTGATGAGTTTTCGAAGAAACATGTCTCTGCACATTACACTTTTATGGACGCCTTAAACTTAATGAACAGGCACTGCAATATATCTCGGTATCATTACGAATATGCAACCAATCTGTATGGCCTCTAATCCATCTTAACATGGTTGCCCTACGAGAATTCTTCATAGTTAATGAAAATAAAGAGAAATACTAAGAATAAAAAGAAATGGACTAAAAAGAAGAAACGAAAACAACTCCAAAAATAAGGTAGTAAATTAATCTTAAAATTATAGGATAAATATACAATATAAAAATATAAAACGGATTTTTTAAAATACTAAACGTTGTAACCAAATAACACTGAAAGAAACGAAACCAGAAAAAATCCCTTATAGAAGAGAATAGAAAATATACTATCTCAAGAACAATAAATACATATATGTTATTGTTATTGTATAACAGAATGTAAACACGAGAATACACTTGGGAAATAAGCGGATACAATTTTTTAAGCGATTATTTCAACGAAGTCTAACGAAATAATATATAAATGTATATTCCGTCTTACACGCCGCTCTTGTATTGAATTTATGAAGGAATACACACAATGTACTATTCATAACGACGGAAATAACACCATCTGCTCGACGAATGTAATCGAGCAAGCAAATAGTAGGGCTGTTATAACATGCATACTGATACCGTCATAACTGTAAAGACGGCAGACTATGTGCCCCAGCAGTGACGTTGCGTGGAGAGTTTAGCAGAATAACAGTGCGCTTACTTAAAAATAAATATATCGAATCCCTATACAAAACGTTAAGAAAAAACATAAATAACTTACCCAACATGTTTACATTGTTGCAAAAAAATTCGGATGTGCGCGATGAAAAAACTGCACCATAATATATGTTTCTGTATTAGTCTCGGAAAGGTTCGTACGTAGCGACGTATATATATGTTTATATACAGAGAAGGATTGTTCGACGTTGAGAGATGTTATATTTGCATAGTTAAAGCGCTCTTTGTATCTGTACACCGGATCGTCAGTATTGGTAAAAAGTTGCCCTAATTTTGTAAAATTTACATTTTTATCTAATACACTGTTAAATTTTTCACGGACACAATCACTTTTTTCATCTTCAAGGATATGCAGCACTAGTTTTACGTGATCAATAATTGCTAATGAGTCCGTTAAGGACAGCGCAGTGTTCTGTAAATTTTTTATTGCGTCCAGTATTGGAACGTAACTGTCGTAAATAATTTTTAAATTTGCTGCAACTTGAGGATTGTTAAATTGAACCTGGCTGAGCCGTATTTCAGCTGCTTCTGTGGCATCTGCTTGTAAAATCACTGATTTAATTTTTTCAAAATGTTTATAATAATAAAATGCTGCTTCTAACCAAGTACCCCATCGTATAAGAATTGGTTGCGGCGGCTCGGGTATATCAGGACACAGCGAATGAAATAGCCGAATCCGTTTCGGAGATTTAAGAAAAACCGCTTTCGTTTGTCCTATCAGTTGATCCACATCAGGATAAGTTGTACGTATAGTGTTTGTTACAAGGTGTAAAGCGTGAAGCAAACATGTGACATGCAGCAGGTTTGGTTGAATCGTTTTGAGTAAGTTTGCCGTGGAACACATAACCTTGGCAGCATCGGTAACTAACATTAACACTTGCTTCGGTAAAATCTCAAATTTGTGTAGTGTTTCTATTAATACATCATATATCGCTCTGGCAGTACACCCTTGCATTCATTTACAGGTTAGTAAATAAGGAGGAGAAGGTTCTTGCGGAGTCAGCGTCCGTACTAGAATGGCTAGGATGGACTGTTTTTTAATATCTGTAGTTTCGTCTATTGTTAACCACAGGAATTTTTTTTTATCGTATTTTTCGTACAATTTACAATTCTCTCACGCACTGACGGTACGTAATTCCGTAGCGTACTTCTTGATGGTAATTTCCACGTAGGATTGTATTTCTTCCAAAACTGACGAAACATTGGGTGTTCCACTTTCTGCATTGGTATATTGGTCGCAATTAACATCATTGTTAAATCACACACAAATTTATTATATGATCTGCGTCAACTATTATTCGATTTATGTTTGTCACTATTTATATGTCTTTGGCACTGACTTGCTTTCCAAGTTAATAAAGTTGTTTCACAAACTAAACATTTCACTACGGTACCGTCATATATTAAATCGGGAAACCAATGTAAAAATTTCTTTACTACGTTAGCATGCAACCGAGTCGATGCATTGTTTCTACGCACTCCCGACATTTTCAACACGATTGTGTTAACAATGTATCGCTTAGAACGTCTCAACGGCAACTGAATTGATCGTCGTACGCCGTTACTTGATCCCTCCACATCACGCTACTGTTCGGGCACATATCCTGCCGTCTTTAGTCATAAGTGTCATAACGGTTTATCGGGGCAATTGGTCATTCAAGCGCTTCAGTTCGCTCTCTGGTAATGATAAAAAAAATACTAACATATTAGTCACAGAAATTTTTATTCAACTTCTTAAATAAAAACGATATGTTTTTATAATACAAAGTATTTTTAAAAACTAAAAACAGTTCATTATAACACAATATTTTAACAAGAAGACATCTACAATAGATCATTTCAATAGTATTGTGTGCGTAATTTAACAATCAACATTAAATTTTAATGTAAGCCTTTCATTTATATCATTTTTGGAAAGAATTGTAACTGACCAAGAATAATAAAGACTATAACCAGAATAAATAACAATAAATACAAGTAAGGCATTTTTATGGCTACACCAAATAGTTTGGCATTTATTTTCAGATTAGAACAATATATCATTAGTGAGTCCAATTTATTTGTTGGCGTTTCTTGATGCGCAAATGGCCTGACTCTGGCTTCGTGACCAACCGAGCAGATTACTTCACATGCAGTGGATAAACGCGCGGCCTAAACACAATAAAGTGTTATTATATCAACATTTTATATGTAAACCTACAAATTAAAGTAATCATAGATTTTAAACTGCGTAAAAAGTTCTACTTAAGTCGTTTTCTAACAAAAAAAAAAACAAGTAGAATATTTTTAGGAAATGAATCGAGGATTTACTGACAAGTCATGTTCGTTAAAAGAATGAAAAGAATATTATCTTGTTCGGTGCATGAAAGAAGAGGACCTGCAAGGAATATTAAGTAGTCTTAAATATTGGTTTGAAGACAATTATCTTACAAATATTTGAAGGTATGTAAACCTTGTTCTCGTTGGATTTCCCATATGACAAAAATAAACGCTTAAGTAAGTGGTATTGTTGTAACAAAATACTTTTTATTTATTGAAATAAATTTAATTCTAACTAGTTGAATTAAAAGCAATGCATGGCACTAAGCAGCTATTTAAATAATTGAAACTAGATATTTATATTAATTTGTCTTCTTGTATTGAAAAACAATTAGAATTGATTGCTTTACATTTTTAAAACATTAACTATACAGGATGTAAATGAAATATTCCGACGTATGCTAATATATAATAGATACGTGAGACAGCAATTAAAAACTATAAAAAAATTTATTTTATCGAAACTTTAATTTTTACGGAAATTTAGGAACACAAGCTTTTCAAATACGGTCCTGTATTCAGATTGAATCTAAATAAATAGAAATTATATGTTTATATGTTGTCGATCCAATAAGCAAATAGGCATTTATTTGTTCAAGTTTACCAAGAAATCCTCTTCACATTTCGGGTAATAATAGGTACGTCTTTGTGTTCATTCAGAATATTTCTTATGCATTAGCTGTTGTCTTGTTATTTATAAGTAGATCAATGGCCTGACCTTTGTAATATCCCGAAAAAAATACAATTTCCAATTTCTTTAAAAATTTTAAACGGTATATCAGTTTTATAGTGATATGGAATTTGTAATTTAGTTGTCCTAATATTAAATCCACGAGAAATAATAAATTACATTTGTAATTTTAATTGAATGTTCATATTTTTTTCTACGTTCTATTTGCCCTTTTTTAATGACAATTTTTTTTTCCCAAAAAGGGCAAATTTGTGTGAAACAAGTGGAATGCTTAAAGGAGATATTCAACGTGGCTGTCATTTTCGTAAATACAAGTATGTACACGCTTTAACACGGTTCGGTCTTCACGGATATGGGCCGCAGGTTCAAAAATACGTTGCCAAAGCTCGTCTTTGACAGCCACGGCCTTCATAACTTGGATGTAATATATCGCGATCTCTCAATCTATACACGATTTGAAAAAGTAAATCCTCTGATGGACCACGAATATGGGCCGTAGTTTAAAAAATACGTTGCCGAAAATCGTCTTTCACAGCGATGGCCTTCATATCTTGGATGCAATGTACCGCGACCTCTCAATTATTACGCGGTTTGTAAAATTAAATCATGATGGGCATCTTCGGTTTGGAAACCACCCTTCATAAATACGTCTAGTAGTTCTAGCATTTTCACCTGCTTCACCGTATAGTAAAACAATATTCATTAATTCGTGATTTAAATAAGCCATACTTCACGAAAGTTGATAGCAGACTGACTTCTGACTTACAGTATGCATCATCGCATCTACTACTCTCACCATTAGGCTTCAGTAGGAGTAGCGCTGCAGTTATAAAGGAATACTAAATTTACCAGAGTCGAATCGAGCCACACGCATTTAGTAAATATTTTTTTCTTTGATCTCGTTGGAGATAGAGTTTTCGAATATTAGCATTTTATGCTACATATTATTACAGCTATTACATATTAAAGAATATAGTCATGTTTCGTTTACACCCTGTGTATTGGGCTGTGGAATAATGTAAGCCGATAGTCGTAAGCATGAAAAACTGACAGTGGTAAAGTTATAAGAAAGGAATTTTACAAAACATTCAAAGAACTGGGAATTAGTAGCAAATAATTTTAATGATAAAAACAACTGTTAGAAGGAATTGAAAGTATGATTAGAATAAATTGCAGAACATCCAAAACATTTGCAGCAAAGGAGAGTTAGACAAAGGCATCCTCTGTCGTCGATGTTTCTTTAGTATTGAAAAACCCTTAAGATGCTTTGTATATCAGAACAATAAGGGAAGAATTAGAGAATACAATGAAAAGATTAGAGGAAACAGAACGAAGTATGCTTGCGGCTTGCGCAATTTATTATTTTTTAAATATCAGTAGAAAGATATGTAACAAGAAACATTACTGTATTTATAGGTAACTGAAGTCAGCAAACCGAACGATACAAAATTAAGAATATTCTCTACATTATTTTTGAGGTTCCGCTCATTTTTATCGGTTACGATTGTATGTTAAATTTTCGCAATTTGTGTATGTTTAGAAACAGGTTTGGGTAAAAATTTAAAGTTGTCTAAATTATTTATTAGTTGATAATAATTATTAAATGATTTTGGGTCAGTAATACGTTACGTATAATAGTGATAATTTAATAATAATAATAATATTCAACACTGTCTCTTACGCTTTCGGCATTGTCGATATATAAAAAACAATTCTCTTTTTTAAAAGAATCGCCGTCCTTTTCTTCCATTTCTGGAGCTAATATTTTAAATTGTACAATATTTACATGTGAAAACAAAATACGCGGGTGATTTTAAGAGAGTGGCTCTTCAAAAGTTAGCTTAGCAATCACCTTTTAGAAGCTTACTGCAAAATTTCGTCCAAATCTTTCAGACACATAACTTTTTACAATCCTTTAAAGTAAATTATTTGTTGGTTTTTGTGTTAATATGGAGAAACAAGAATTTTGCTTGTTAATTAAACATTATTTCTTACGTGGACAGCCGTTCAAGAAACTGAAGAATAGTTACATAAATATTATTGTGAATCCGGTTCGTTCCATGAAATAATTTGTAAGGTATTCACTGCTTTCAAAAATGGTCTTATGAATACAGCGGACTTCGACTGCTCCGTGGTATAAAGCTGCGCATCTGGGTTCTGAGGCATTACCATACACCACTTGTTCGATACAGGAATCCCCCTATTCGAGGTTTCATGAACTCTCTAACAGTTCAACACATAAGACCAAGAAACTAAACGGTGAATCGGTGAGCGGCAGGGCTTCGCCTCCTGGTATTCCTATGTTAGACTAATTTCTCCGTCACTCATTAATTCACTCGCTCGTGAGACCAGGATCGCCTATTGACCCAGGAGGATTGATCCTAGTGGTATATGATAATTTAGGTGAGCCAAATAGGTTTATTTTGGAGTTTGTTCAACTAGTCCGTGTAGATTGCCGAAAGACGAACAACGGCGGAATTGGAGCTCTATCTTATACCTATAACACCAGATGGGCATGGCTATTGACACGTTTTGAAGACCAACTGAAGAAAAAATGTCTGCATTTATTCAAAAAAAGTTATGTTCCATCAGAACAAAGCGGCCTCTCACCCATCCGATATGGCAACCGCTAAAAATATCGAATTGGAATACGAATTGCTACCCTATTTGTAAGATCTACACGCGAGTAATTTTTTCCTTGTTCCCAAACTTGAAAGAAAGTGGGAAGAAATTCGAGACAATTTGATTTTTGTAATGATTGCGTGGAATAGCTGCAAACTACGTGCGACGTTTTGTAATATGTGCATTTCAGTTTATTAGACGCTGTCGATGCTTTTAAATGTTTTCGTCGAAAAAATTTAGTTCTCTTGTGAGTGTGAAACCGGTTTTGACTTTTATTATAAATTTTGATAATGCTTTTATATTTTTCGCAAACCTTTATAATTATTATTCCTTGTTTAAATAGTGTACATCTATATTTTAAGTAATTAAAATGGAATGTATACAAGTAAATTTACCATTCTAATTGTTTCTCTTTTATAAAAGTTTTTTTTAAGATGTCTCTAAAATATTGTGATTTCTTATTGTGTCTCTTTCTCTCTTTCTCTTTCTCTCTCTCTTTCTCTCTTTCTTTCTTTCTCTCTTTCTCTCTCTCTCTCTCTCTCTCTCTCATCTCTCTCTCCTCTCTCTCTCTCACTCTCTCTCTCTCTCTCTCTCTCTCTCTCTCTCTCTTCTCTCTCTCTCTTCTCTCTTTCTCTCTCTTCTCTCTCTCTCTCTCTCTCTCCCTCCCTCCCTCCCCCCCCCCCCCCTCTCTCTCTCTCTCTCTCTCTTTCTCTCTTTCTCTCTCTCTCTCAATCTCTGGAATACCATCCCCAAATTTTCCATGTGATCTTCAAAGGTCTTTCCTACCACTATCACATCATCAAGATATACCAGGCAAGTATTCCAAGGCAGTCTCCTCAGTATAGTGTCCATGAGTCGCTCAAAAGTAGCTGGGGAGTTACATAGTCTAAAGGGCATGACTGTAAACTGCCAGAGTCCTGTGCCTAAACTGAAGGCAGTCTTCTCTTTGTCATTGGGGTCCATTCCCACTTGCCAATAGCCGCTCTTCAAGTCGAGAGGGGAGAACCATTTCGCTCCTACCGGGGTGTCTAGTGTATCGTTTATTCTTGGGAGAGGATAACAGTTCTTCTTGGTTACACTATTCAGACGACGCTAGTCCACGAAAAATCTTACAAGAACAACTGGTATTCACAGTCATCACCCTTACCGGTACAGTCTTCTGAGTCTTAACCAGCATTTTGGCAATTACTATTCCTCGGCCTACCTCGTCATCATCAGCCTTTGCTTCCAACATTGTAACATTTCCTTCCAGATAATCACCTTCCATGCACGCTGTCAAAAATGTCTTACTCCTTGCATCCAGAACAACATTCTCTACTGTAATTACTTGTACATGTTCACAATCTTTCCCAAGAAGAAACAATTCTCCATTATTTATTTTTAAAGTGTCTTCTTTCATGTTTAACTGGAAGCCGTAGGTGTTCATGATGCCTAATCCCAAGATTATTTCTTCTTTTATGTCGGCTATGAGAGCACGATGTCGGATTGATGTTGATCCTATGATAAAGTTGACATCTACTTCACCTGCCACAGAAGCTGCTTCTCCAGTAGCTGTCCTAAGTCTCCATTTGCTAGAAAGAATTTTTTTTTCCTGGAAATCAAATCACCGCACGATGTTTTTCGTCGATCCAGTATCTAGCAAGCAAGCATAGGTCCTTCTTTCCATAATAGCGTCCACATACAGGCCGTTGGTTTGATGTTGCAAGGATACGATTTGGCCAAGCGTCCTTGGGGCTTTCTGATGCTGGATCGATGATTGCCCCCGCCCATCGACCCGCTTTAGTTTTCCTGCTGCTCGGCCGATGCTTTCTTAGCCACCTTACCACATTTACTTCGAATGTGACCAATCTCTCCACAATTCCATTTATAACACAAACAAATGCCATCAATTTATAATATTTTGTGTTTAAATTAGTGTAATAATAGCTTTCAAATATAGTTTTTCTACGTCCGTTATAATATCCTCAGTTTTTTTCATTAATTTGCATTCATAAAATATAGGATTCATGAATCTATCGAAAAGCGTTTAAAAAAGTGCCATAACGGTTCATTTTTTCACGCTTTTGCTTAAGAAAATGTGCCGTAACGTTTCAGTTTTTAACGCAATTATAAAATTGTTCTCGCAAAGTATGCTCTGAACGCTTCGCTCTCATGTCAATCAGTTCCTCCAATAAACTGTCAAACATTAATTTCCGATCATAAAAACCTGTTTTTCTTTTGTCTAGTTAAAAGGAGTGTTACTTATTATTAGTCATGGAAAATGACAGTGAAGAAAACTTCAACTGCATACTAATACTAATGTAGCTTCTCCTTCACTTCAAATTAATAATGCCCCCAATTGTACTTTTAATATTACTATTACAAAATAAAAATGAATAAAGGTTTTATCGAATTTATTTAAATCTACGAACGTAAAAAAAAATTGTATGAAACTCGTGAATAAAGTAACTATTTTACACTTGTAGGAATTTCCAAATTTTCCTACTCGTAAAAAAAGGATTACTTTACTCACTTGTTGCATAAATAACTATTAACAAACTAACTTTTTTAGTTTCTCTAATACAGTTATGACAACATGTAAACGTCATCAATGGCGTACAATTGGACTTAATACATTTCTTCTATATGTATGATTTTCTTGTTTTACACTAGAACTGTCATACTGTATGTCATATTTACTTATATTCGTTTGTATTTCGTGTTTTCATTAATATTTCGCTTCCATAGCATAACAAATCAGTAATTCTAATAGTCATTGTAAGTAAATTGATTGTGTCTTAGGTAAATATGGATATTAAAAAAATTAATTGGTTAAATTATTGCAAGATACCGTGCAACACTAACTCAATTTTTTAATCAATTGAACGATGTTGAATTACGGAGTGGTTGGTTTCAGCAAGACAATGCTCCTGATACAACCAGAGAAACACAACAATATCTAAATGAATTTTATGATGATAGAGTAATTGGTGCAAATTTATGTCCACCTCGTTCACCTGATCTAATATATTCGTTTCGAACTCAGTGTATGAGACCAATTTACATACTTTATAACAACTGGAAGCAGCGATCATGCGTGAAATAAATAATGTTACTTCAGTGGAATTGCATCATGTGTTTGACAATTTAAAACGGAGAGTAAATTATTGTTTGCATCAAAATGGACAACATTTATTGTAAATATTAAATTTACTACGATAAATACTAAATACATACAATATGTACAATAAAAATCGTGATATCATAATATAATTCTACCTCTTTTATTATTAATAAAATGTCAGTTTTATTCACAAAAGAAAGTTAGGTTATTTTAAGTCTTCTTATTAAATGTTCATAACATTTCAAACATATTTATTTCAAGTTGGGGACTATTACCAATCTGTTAAACTGGTTGCATAAGTGTCATGTTACGATATTAAATGAACACACAGTATATAAATCTAAGAATATGTCCTTAGTTCGGTTCTGGTTCATGAATTAGTTAGGCTCGGTTCGCATGCGCGGAGAAATTATGTGATAGATGTGTAAAAATAAAATCTGGTACCGAAACATCAGAGGTATAGATTACAAGTGGTACATCTGTATATTCTGTGGTTAATCGTTATTTTTAAAGAGATAGCGGTGATGCTACAGGGATAGTCTTCGCCAACTTTTTAAGCAATCAACATCGTTAAAAGCGTTCCATATATTTTGCACTTTCTTTTATACTTATCATTGCATATTTTTCTTAATTTTATAACAAAATTCTTAAGTTAGAATTTTCTCGGTAATTCTATTTTGTTTCAAACATTATTAACATCGACTTAATTCCTTTTAAATAATTTTTCTACAATATTAAATATTTTACCTAATTTCAGAAACGAACATATAGAGAGGGTGGAATTCGAAAATTTGGTTATTGTATCTAAAGAAATCATTTAAATTTATTTTTGTTAATTATATATACTGAGAATTAAATAGAGAGAATTAAATTCCTCTATTGTTGAATATTACATCCTCGTATTTACCCAGACCGCTGAAAGCACTTGAGAAGGGTAATATAGATTCCATGAGATAACCAGTGAATAATATAAATTTGCTTATTTACATTAGTCAATGCATCAATTTAAGATGTACTCGTAATTAGATTCTTTTAATTTATATTCTCGTACGAAAAATCTTGTTCGTGTTCGAAGGGTATAGTAAATCCCATTACACGATGTCTGGGGACGTCTTTTGTAAATTATATTTTTAAAAACTTCAAAATTAGTGACTTTTATATTTAGTTATATATAATTTGAATCAAAATTGTACATAAAACTTCGGATAATAATAAGTAGAGCAAAATTGAAGCATTTTTAGAAAATAGTCAGTTTCTCAATATTAAATTAAAAGTCATATGTGGATACTCATCAGTGGCAATGGAAAAGAAAAACTTTTAGCAGTTCCGAAGATCACAAAAGGAACCGGTGTAGAACATGCTAACGCTTGTTTGGGTGTCTGTACCGATTGGTCAATAAAAAACCAAATTCGAGGACTATGCTTTGACACTACCGCCTCCAATACTGGTTTAAAGCTAGGTGCATGTACTTTTATTGAAAAAGGATTAAATAAAGACCTAATATGGATTGCTTGTCGCCATCATATGTTTGAGGTCATGCTTTCTAATGTTTTTAAAGAGTATTTTGGCCCAAGCGGAGGACCCGAAGTGCAACTATTTAAAAGATTTAAAAATCAATGACCAAATATTGATAAAGAAAACTTCAAAGTCGGAGATGATACTCTATTCCATACAAGTGACTTGCTTCAACTCCAACAGCAAATGTATGAATATTATACCGATGCCATCAAAAGTCAACAGCCAAGGGACGATTACCGTGAACTCCTTACGCTTTGTCTAAATTTTCTTGCTGGTGCAAATAAAGCAGGAAAAATGAAAGTTAAATTTTATGCACCAGGCGCGTGCCATCTTGCTCATTGGATGACGAAGGCGATCTATTGCATAAAAATATGTATGTTTCAAAATCAATTTGATCTCACAGACGAGGAAAAGAAAGCAGTTACCGAAATAAGTTTGTTTGTAAGTCTTATACATGGCCGATACTGGAATGAAGCTCCTTTAGCAATAAATGCTCCTCTTAATGACCAAAACCTCCTTAAACAACTCGAAAACTATCCCAATGAAAAAATTGTTAAAGCTGCTGTAAAAGCATTTCATCGACATTTATGGTACTTTTCTGAATATTTAATCGGGCTTGCCTTTTTCGATTCCAGAGTTACATATGAAACTAAAAAAACAATGCTGAAAAATCTCCAGCTACCACCAAAAGCTAAAGCCTTAAAGAGACTGGACGGAAAAGTATTTAACCATAGAAATCCACTTTAGTCCTATGTTACCAAAAGGTCAACAATGTTTTTTAATTTACTATGCGATAATGGACAAGAAAAGGCACAGTTACTTCTTTCAAAGGATCCTACAGAGTGGAAAGACGACGCCATTTTTATTTCGATGAAAGAAAATGCTAGACTTTTAAAAGTTGTAAATGACTGTGCAGAACGAGGTGTTGCTTTGGTGACCCAATTTAACAGCTCAATTACGAAAAATGAGGAGCAAAAGCAATATTTGCTTAGATTAGTTGATCACCATAGAAAAAAATTTCCCGGGGTTTGTAAAGCTAATATTGCAAAAATGGCTATCGATAATTAAAAAAAAAATAAAATATATGATAATTTGTACTTAATATACAGTTTTATTAATTCTTTATTTATTTGTTTTATTAAATATTTTTATTTTTAAATAAACAATGAATATCACCATAAAAAATTATTATATGTTATATTTCTATCTAACCCCGAAAAATCAACTATCGCAACCTCTAAATATTGACCGATTGTGCTCAAATTTGGACTGAACATTTTTAAGCACTATTCGAATAGGATCAGCGTTGTGGAGCGCGAATATTCGATGCTTTTGTATTTTGGGCCATCCTAATGTATATATTCTATTTTCATATATAATATAACTTTAAAATATCAGCTTTAAAAGATAAGATTAAAATGATACAGAGAATTGTTAGTTATATATCGACACAATACCGACATACGTACGTAGGTTATACTCGTACATATAGCGCAAGCGATCAAATGCTAGATCCTAGTTTTAAAAAAATTGGCAGGATGATGATCATCATCATCCTGCCAATTTTTTTAATATTTTATCTCTTATAATTTTTTAAAATGACTTTATTAATTTATTTCTTCTATGTTGAATATTATTATTACTAAATTATCACTATTATACGTACACTGGCACGACATCTACAACCCGTAAACTGGCGGACAAAAAAACTGTCAGATTCATTTTGACGTTGGACAACATTTTAACAAAATTAACACGTTGTGAATCAGTTTTTAAGTTTTGAAAGTAATTGAAATGCAAAATGTCAAGGTAGGTATATTAAAGTCAGCCACAAAAAAAGTTTTCACGTTTTTACATTTCGTAGTATTAGTAATAGGCTAAATTGAAACTTGTCAATTTAACTTATGATTATTTACAAATGACACTTCGTCAATTCTCTAAGCTCCGACGTAACTTATATGTCTATCTCAGTCGTTCACGGCCTACCTAGGATACAAATTTTGTGGCTCGCTTGATATCTGCCATATGTATAGCAAACGCCAATTAAGTTGACGCGAGGAGGGGTAAGTTCGCCAGGATTAGAAGTAGTGGGGAGATTTGTATTTGGTTTTACATCAAATGTCAGATAATTCTAACCTCTGAGCGTGTATCACTTTATGATCCCGTAGCAAAAACATTATGTTCCGTCAAACGTCAATGACAAATGTATTCTGACAATTACTTGAGTAGTGAAGGTGGACGTTTTTAAAAACGGCTTCTGCGCACCCCCTCCTCGCGCCAACTTAATTGGCGCTTTCTATAACTATTTAAATATTTTATTTATAACCTATAACAATTCATATACTATTTTTGAGATATTGATAACCCATTTTACAATGCAAAAAAATGAGTCGGACAGTTTTTTTCCGCCAGTTTACACTGCGCGACATATAAAACCCGTATAACTCTTATAAGCATAAAATCAGAGGTGTTTTAGTTGCGTAAACGCAAACGCGACAAATATATTCATACTGTCACTTATACTTAGAGTTCATAGGTTATACATACATTGTTAATACATACCTATAATTTAAGTCAAATTTGACAAGTCCAATAAGATATGTCAAATTTAATAAGCCTGGCTTACATTGATAATATGTTAGTGTACGGGTTTTATACGTCGGGCAGTGTACAACTCTTATGTGCATAGAATCTATGCGTGTTGTTGCGTGAACGGGACAAATATATTCATACTGCACTTGTAAACTTCGTAGGTTATACAAAAATTGCTACGACGAGGGATGTCTTTTATGTTTTGCATACTGTGACATGGAGGGCGCCTCTAATCAAACATCAGTACCAACAATTAATCTCCATCTTTAATTAGTCTAAATCCAAAGTTTCAGTGCGATACGTGTAGTGCTATAGATATAACGAACTGTCAAAGTTGACAAGTTAGTCGAAAAATGGAATTAAACCGTGAAAATTTTCGAGCAATAATTTTTTTATAATTTTTTAAAACAATTAAAACAATTGTTTTCGGTAATGAAGCACCACATCAGTCAACAATTTATGGTTAGTATGGAGAATTAAAACGTGGACGGATTAGTCTTAGCGACGATCCAAGAGCAGATGCACCAAAAATGGCAGTCACTAAGAAAAACCTCGATGCTGTGCGCAAGCTCATCAACAAAGATCGATATGTAACAGATCGCGAAATTGGGGCATGATTGGAGATTTCAAAAAAGTCAATTCAAAAATGTTGCATGAAAAATTATGCAAAAATTAGTTTCCCGTTGGATACCGCATCTGTTGACCGAAGACCAGAAACAGCTAGGGTGAATTGGTGTCAAAAAACTCTATACCATTTCAACGCAGAAAACTTTTGAAACGTGTACAACATCGTGAGTGGTGACGAATCTTGGATTTACTCATATGAGTCAGAAAATAAACGCCAGTCGTCTGTTTGGGTGTTCCAAGGTGAAGCAAAGCCGACAAAAGTCATCCGATCTCCAAAAAGGTGATCGCGACATTTGTCTCGAAAGCAGGTCATGTAGCAACGATTTCTCTACAAGATCAAAGAACTGTTACTGCTGATTGGTATACAAGTATTTGTTTGCCGCAAGTCATCGCTGAAATCCGAGAAACCAACCCACAACGACGAATCTTCCTCCACCAAGTCAATGCAATTTCGCACACAGCTAGCAAGATAATTGAATTTTTAACACAACAAAACATGGAATTGTTAGACCATCCTCCATACAGTCCCGACCTCAGTCGCAACGTACCTCAGTACCCTTCCTAAAATCAAGGATCAAAGGTTCCAGTCGTCAGAAGGAGCAATCTATGCCTTCAATAACATAATTTTGACTGTACCAACAAACGAGTGGAATAGCTGCTTCCGGAATTGGTTTAAGCGCATGCAAAAGGGCATAAATCTTCGTGGATAATACTTCGAAAAACAATAAAGTCTTTAAAAGCGCTCTATTGCTTTATTCCAGCTCTACATGCAAATAATAAAAGACGACCCTCAAATTCAACAAGTCAAACAAGACATGCCAAATTTGATAAGCCTGGCTTTCATTGATAATATGTGTACCGGTTTTATATGTCGGGCAGTGTACTGTTATAAAATCATTTAATAATTATAAAAAAAATAAATATTACTCTTATCGGGATAAAATAAAACAAATTTTAATGAATTTCACTACTTTACTTTACGATTCTTTCACTCACACAGGAGCTTCGTCAAACATATGCTGTAAATAAATTCATATGTCTGACGAAGCTCTTGTGTGAGTGAAACGTTCGTAACTTTATAAAGTAAAAAGTAGTGAAATTCATTAAAATTTGTTTTATTTTATCCCGATAATAGTTGTAATGGAATTTCATAAAGTAAAGGCTGAAACAATCCTATATTAAAAAATAAATAGTTTAGTCACGCTTATGTTTTGGTGCTTTTATTGATACATAAATTACAAAAATTAAATTTATTTTACTGAAATTGATAAAAATTAAACAAAAAAAAAAGACAGAATGCATAAAATATTATTTTGTATCGTTCAATATGCGGTTCAGCAACTCATAATGGAGCAATGTTTTTTCATATGTACTTTATTTTTTAACTTAAAAATTAACAAATAGCACATAAAAGAAAGAAACAAATACAAAGAGTAAACAGTCAAAAAGTTTAAAAAGAAAATCCACTTTAAAATAAAATCTGAAAGAAAGATAGAATACGGATTTGAAAAAGTGAATAAATTCAAATAGGTATGGTACCTCTTTCAATTTGGTATTTTCAAGAACTAGATGTAAATACGGAAATTTAAGCAAGAATAATGGCAGAAAAATGATGCTTAGGAATGCTTAACATACAATTAGAGAACAAAAATATAACGTGCCTTCAAAAACGTTCTTCATTATAGTAGGCTGTTTCTTAAGTAATTAAGTAATGAAAGATTGGTGCACATGCGAAGCTTTAGAAAACTTCAAATTCTGACAGTTGTCATACATAAATCCAAATTATAAACGCTTATATTTTTAAAATTATTTTATTATAATGTTACAACATAAAAATATTTAAAAAAAGGTTTAAGTATATCAATACGTTAAGCACGTATTACGCATTTGTTACAAATGAAACAGACGTGCAATATACACATCTGTAACTGTACACGTGGACAATACACCTCGTATTTTCCAGCAATTACTTCTGCTTAAGACATGTGTTTCTGCCATCTATTATTAGGCGTCATCAGTTAAGCTAGTGAAGTAATTAAAGCTCTAATTACTTCACTAGCTTAACTGATGACGCCTAATAATAGATGGCAGAAACACGTGTCTTAAGCAGAAGTAATTGCTGGAAAATACGAGGTGTATTGTCCACGTGTACAGTTACAGATGTGTATATTGCATGTCTGTTTCATTTGTAATAAAAATATTCATTATTCAAAGTTACTATAGAACTGACCAAAAAATTAGAAAATGGAGATTCGATTTATTCCGCTAATCTGTGCTTACAGGATTTCCGGCAACAGTATCCTAATCCACCAGTTACTTACGCACAACTGCAAGAACATATTCAAGCTTGTTTTATTGAGTTTAGTGAAACAAAGGCAATAACTCGTAAACGGCGGTGGAGCACCTAGAAAACGAACACCAAATTGCATAGAGGAAATGGACAACTGACCCAAAAAATCAATCGCAAAACTATCACAAGAAGTTCATTTGTCCGTGAAAACATGTCATGCTATTTTAAAAAAGGACTTGTTTTCATATCAAATTCAAGTAGTTTCGGAACTCAAACATGTATATTTTGTTAGTAGAACACAGTATTGTCTATGGTTTTTGAATAACATAAATAATAATCACATTCTTGACAAGTGCTTCTTTTCGGATGAGCCTTGGTTCCATCTTTCAAGATATTTAAAGAAGAAAAATATGAGAATTTGTGGAAACTACGCTACATACAAAAGAAAATAGGCGCCTGGCTAGCTGTTTCAAGAAGACGACTTATTGGGCCTATATTTTTTAATCAAACCACAGCTGCTGAAAGATATCGAAAATAGTTTTTTTGCAAGAATTTTTCGATACAAGAATTATTAATTTTCCTCTAAGATCTGCAGATTTGATAATTTTAGACTATTTTATTTTTCCATATTTAAAGAATGCCATTTTCAAGGCCAGACATAACACAATCGAAGAGCTTCGTAATGCTATTGTGAATTCTTGTGTTGACATAACCAAAGAAATCCTAATAAATGGTTTTGAAAGCATGAAGCTTGTGGTTCAATTTTATCTTCAAAATAATGGTCAACATTTTTCCAACATCTGCTTTAGTATTATTTTCTTTTAATTTTGACTATTGCATTAAAAATTTATGAAAAATTAAATTACTAATTATTACACAAATTTACATAACATAACAAAACTATCAAAATTATACGTTTGTGACAGATTACGTGCACTGTCACCAACCATTAGAAAGAGGCATGACCGTCTCTAATGAGAAAAGTTTTTGAAGGCACGTTATCTAAGGAAGTCAAGATCAGATTTTATACAGGAGAGGTAAAACTTATAGTCACATGCGCTGGTGAAATATGGATATTAAATAAAATGGAACAAACGAAGCTAAAGGTGTGGGAAAGAAGGGTACTTAGAACGTAAGTAAGAGCATAAAGGCTACAATGGTTGGGCCATATGGAGAGAATGTTAAGTGAAATAAACTCGGTTAGTTTTAATAATGCTATTTTGTTTTCTAATGTATAGCTTATTAATTTCGCACTGTTGTAAAACTCTGCTAATCATGAAAACTCGGCAATTTTTGATAGATTGCGGGAAAGCAGTTAGTTCGTAAAATAATAGTTTTGCTATATTTACGTTAAATCGAACAGAACTGACACAACTTAATATCAGTTTAAACAATACACATTTCAAAATATTAAAAAAAGTATTACCTGTATAAATGGTGCTAATGATATTAATATCCATAATATAACGTTCAATATTGTTACTCCTACAGAACAGGAATTACCATTATTTATTTTGCCCAAATTCAGTAACCAAAAACCTCCAGTAATTCCTCTAGAAACATTAACAATTGTAAATAAGCATATGGAAGGGGCTAGTTTTTCGTTCAAGAAACACAACAACTTTTTAAACTCTTCTATATCTTTCATCCATTCTAGTGGTTGAACCAAATTTTGAATTACTTTAGCTTTCAAGAAATACATGTAAGACAATAGCAATTGAGCTTGAAGACAATAATTAGATATAGCAGTAGCCTGTATTACATCTTGCCAAAGAGTGGAAACGACAAGTAGTATCTTCATTACGGCAACAGTAACAGAATCTCTAAAAAAAAAAATTAATTTCAATATTTTGAATTTTCTACAAGACACATACACACGTGCATGCGCGCTAACACACGGCCAGGCATACGCAATACACATGCTCTATTAATTTTCAACACGTTTCAATACAAATGAAACAGACATGTAATATACATATCTGTAACTGTACACATGGACAATACACCTCGTATTTTCAGCATTTACTTCAGGTAGCACCATATAATATAGTGACATCTGACGGACGAAAGAGACTATGCCAAAAATGGCAACCCTTCCCTTGACCGGCTATGCCGGTAGAGAAGGGAAGAAAAAACGTATATAGGTGTAAGTCTATTAACACGATGCCAGATGGCAGTAAATATACAAAAAACGTTTAAGTATATCAATACGTTAAGCACGGATTGCGCATTTGTTACAAATGAAACAGACATGCAATATACATATCTGTAACTGTACACATGGACAATACACCCTCGTATTTTCAGCATTTACTTCTGCTTAAGACACGTGTTTCTGCCATTTACTATTAGGCGTCATCAGTTAAGCTAGTGAAGTAATTAAAGCTTAAATCGCCTATAAGGTATAGCAAAAAAAGCTTAAATAAGCTTTAATTACTTCACTAGCTTAACTGATGACGCCTAATAGTAAATGGCAGAAACACGTGTCTTAAGCAGAAGTAAATGCTGAAAATACGAGGTGTATTGCCCATGTGTACAGTTACAGATATGTATATTGCATGTCTGTTTCATTTGTAACAAATGCGTAATACGTGCTTAACGTATTGATATACTTAAACCTTTTTTGTATACGTTTCAATATATCATATGGAAACGCGCATAGGGGCTGTTCGACGAGGAAGTTCGAGAAATTTATGCAGTGATTCCTTGGTCATAAATAAGAAAAAAGCTATCACGTTTTCACACTTTAATTAATAACTATAAATCTGTGATATTCTTAGCTTCTAAAGTAATATACACTTAAAATGCATTTTCAAAGACGTTGAATCTTTAAATTATTAAATTAACGGAAGCAACATTAAAAACGAATTAAACTACACGAATGTTATCAATTCTTAAACTAGAAGTTTTACAATTATTCAAAATGTTCATCACAAACAGCCACACATAGTTCAGCCCTTCTTCTTAGCTTTATATGCCAATCCACATTTTCCATCCGTCCTCATACGTCATCAAAGATTTGTCCGATTCTAAAATAGTTCTTTTCTGGTATTGGCCTTTCGTCGTCCGTACACAATGATTTCTACGTAGTCCCATAAGTAGAAGTCCATAGGCTTCAAATCGAGCGTTATGTCCAATTCATAGATTTGGAAATTTTATATTCAAAAAATCTATAACAACGCGTCCATAATGCACAGGGGCTTCGTCATGGATGTAGTATACAGTACAAATCTCTTCCCTATAGTCAGTAGAATATGCACACATACGTGTATTACGTATGTGTGTGTTCCTGAAGTGAGAAGTAGGGATGAGAAGTAGGGATTGGGGGCGCGGAGACTAGCAGCGATGCACGCCTTTCTTACGTTTATTTATTCTATCAAAGTTCCAGTATTTGTTTTCTTGGTTTTATTAAATTTATGGCTATTGATTACGCATAAGTTAACTTGTGTCGGTATTCACGATGGATATTTTTACCCTTGAACAAAAAAAAAATTGTCGTAAAACAGAATCATCTTGGTCGCAGCATAAGAGAAATTGCACGGGTATTTCAAATTAACTTTCAACGTACCATTGCGTTTGAAACGATAAGACACATAATTAAAAATTTTGAAAAATATGGCTGTTTAAATCCGTTAAAACATACGAAGGTTTTATTTATTATGTACCTATCAGGCGCGGCTCGTGATGACGTATTTTGGTTTGCAGTACAATGATCCGAGTGCTTCGTGTATTCTCGTGTACTAACTGTAACGTTTGCTTAGTAAACACCGAAAACACACGAGGCACTCGTATCATTGTACTGCAAACCAAAATACGTCAGCACGAGCCGCGCCTGGTACCTATAGAAAATAGAAATTATGATTTACCGCTTTACTTATTGTTATTGTTATAGGTATATCTGACATTGTTTTAAACGTTAAAAATATTAAAATCTTCCAAAAAGTCCACACTTATTTGTGTTAATTATTACATAAAGTCCCTATTATTGCCGCTAGTTCCACATCCATCGACGTTTATACTATGTATGTATGTGCTTGTGCTTACATCCATATGTATGCCACGTGCGTCCCCCACTCCTCGCATCTCGAACGCACACATACGTAATACACGTTTCTATAAGTGACTATAGGGAAGAGATTTTTACTGTATATGGATTGCCTATGCGTATTCCAACATTAGAGAGAGAAAATTGTAAGCGAGATAGAGCTAGTATTGGCAAAACATTCCGAGTTCGTAATAGTTAAATCAGTTTTATTTTAAGCACGTGGTGAAATTGCATTAAGTAAAGTTACAACTGTTTGTATCTGTCATTAATATAAACACTAGTAGTTTTATTATGCGTTATAGTTTGTGTAAAAGATGGGCATTTCGTGTTCCGCTGACGGTTGCACAAACCGTTTTGTTAAAAATAGTAACATAAAATACCATAGGTAAATGTACTTATTTTTACATTTTTCTATCATATTAGCATATATTTTAAATTTGTAGATTCCCTTGTGATCCACAGTTAGGGAAAAAATGGATTATAACATTAAAAAGAAAAGATTTGGAACTTTCAGAAACAGTAGTAATTTGTAGTTGTAGTACCCATTTTAGTGCAAATGATTACGAAATAAATGTCCATGGCAATAGAATCTTGAAGAAAGGTTCTACACCAACGAATTTTAAATCTAGACGAGTCATTGTACGCACTTCAAAGACAGAGAGAGAAACGAAGTGGAAAGTGGAAACGAAATTCAAGAGCTACACAATAGAGAAATTGAAGAAACACAAAATGCAATATTTTAAGCATCTGTGGAAGCTCCAAATGTATCTAAAAGAAAAATTTTAATGAGAGGAAAAGGTAACAAGTAAATATATTATCAGTTATAAAAAATATAAACCTTGTATTGTAGGAAAAGAACGGAACCACACTATAGAGGATCTCATAAAAAGAAAAAAATATTGGTTAACATCTCAGAAAGTAGTTAAAACACCGAAACATAATTGCTTTCTACATTTTACAACGCTAATTATTCGAATTTTTTAATTGAAAAAATTCGCCCGGGCGAAATTTTTTCTATTAGAAAATTAAAATAATTAGCGTCGTAAAATATAGAAAGCGATATTTACATTTACATTACTTCGCAAAAATGAAATTAATTTGCAAATGAATCACAAAGTTAAATAGTTTGAAACAAAAATAAGAAGAATGAAAAATAAAATTAAAACATTAAATCTAGTTGTGTTTTACTACCCATGTGTTTTCTATTGCCATCTATTACTAAGTAACTATTTAATTAATTTCATGCTATAAATACATATGCATTTAATTCATACTCATTCGGATTTTTAAAAATTTTTTGTACTCAGTATATTTCGTATACCGCATCTTTAAATTAAATTAAAATTGTAATTCAGTAACAAAATATTTATTTTATAAAGATAGAAACAAATCCACGAATATTTTTTTAAAGTAACTTGATAAATGTATTACAGTTAAACAGCCAGGTATGTATATGCCACATGTATATGTATTTACCTGTCCTGGTCGATCTCCCATCTATTTTAATAGGGAACGCGCGTTTTCTTGCCAGTACTAGCTCTATCTCACTCGGTAGTTTCTCTCTCTAATGTTGGAGTCAGTTGAATGCATTGCTTTGGTTAGATGTGTGCTATCCATATATACTACATCCACGGGCTCCGCCCTGTTCGTTCCACATTTGCTGACGTACATTCAAAGAGACTTCTTCAACCAGTAACAAAAGTCTCACAGGAAGTCTCTATACATTACGCTGTGAAGATTTCCATCGAAGATATTCGGGACAAGCAGAACATTATCAATAAGTCCTCCCAATATATTCACAGAAAAAAGGTGCTGAAAATGGTTCTCTGAAATTGCTTGTGAGTTTTCGTGTTCAATGTGCAAATTAGTGATTCGCTCCCTGTAAAAGTCACTTTGAAAAGTGTAATTGTAATCAAATCTTCATTTTCCAAAATCCAATTGGAAAAGATTTGCCTAAGGGCATAATCACTAGGGTTTCTGTAAAAACCATTGTTGTGTAGCGTAGTGTGTGTGGATGACTATGACTGTCCTGTTATTGCTGAAATACTGGGGAGACTTATTTGTTGATCCCGACCTATTTCCAGTAGGACAGCTTGATGTAGGAAAAGATTTTCTTTCTCTAAGGGTGTGGAAACTGTTATAGATAGTTTTGTCACAAGAAACTTCGATTCTGATAACGCTCTACATACATTCTTGCAACTCTAGCAGGGCTACCTTTACAGTAACCGTACAGGAAAACCATATCCGTATACTTAATTTATAAATTGAAATGGCATTTTTAGAAATGTTAAAACAACGACAAATTTCAATAATTATGACAGTCTGAGTTTTGTCACAAGGAGCTCTTCGCTATCTTTTTCTCTTATTTTTGTCCAAGAAATTACTATACGATGTTCACGAACTTTCTCGCCTGTATATGGATATTTAACAAAAAAATGTCTGAAAATGAAAAACAATTTTTCATTTTCACAGAGTTTTTATTAAATTATTAATAATAAAAAAAATTAACAAAAAATTTATCTTCCTTTAAAAAATAGATTAATATTCATTTTTCAAATTTCCAAATTAGAAAGAATATCCAATATGCCAATTTTCGTGTAAAAACATTGACAGCGGTAGAAATTCTCATGCCGGGTTTCATATGGTACGAAAAGAGAGTTGAAATGTTCTCGGCTTAACCAAAGAAACAGTTTTATTTCCAAAGTAAATATGTACTTTTCTATACGGTCTCCTTCCAACGCTACCTAGCATGCTGCCAACATATTTGTACTCTCAGTATAATAAGATTGTTAGAAGCCTTCATAATAGGCATCAGTTTCCGATATTACATCGTCATTTCTGCCAAATTTATTTTTAGCCAGCCATTTTTTTCAAATTGTAAGATAAGGAGAAATCACTAAGCCTGACATTTTTGCCTGTGGAACTAATAATGAATTAGCTGATCTACTTTCGTGATAAAGCAGAATTTATTTCGTTGCCAAATGTAATCGTTTGCTTTTGATTTGAGCTTTTCGAGTGACGCTAATAAAAAAGGAGAGTCAATAAAGTCCATTATGTACGAATTGCATATACAAGGTGTGTATAAATTGTCGCAAAAGCTACACCTAACGACATTCTTCGTTCGGTTCTGAATAAAAAATCTTAATGTTAAAATGTCGTATCATGCTTCGTAAATTCGTAAATGTCAAAATTTGACAGTAATGATTTTGATTGAACTCACTTCGAAATACAAACTTATTGTTCTACAACGTTGCCAAATGTGTTTTTCGTGAAAGTACGTTAATGAATAAATGTTTAAAACAAGCTTTTAAATCAAAAAGAAAACGTTTACGAAATAATACTATTAAAATTTTTTCTTTAAACTAAATTGCATCTATCTCTATTAACAGATATCGAAGAGCAAAGGTTAGTTACGCACTAAAAGTCCGAACTTCAAGAACCCCGTGAAAACAAACGAAGCATGATACGACATTTTAACATTAAGATTTTTTATTCACAACCAAACGAAGAACGTCGCTGCGTGTAGCTTTTGCGACAATTTATACACACGTTATATAGTTTTATGTTCGACTGCTCTGAATGCTTAAAAATAGGTAATCATTTTTTGAAAACTACCCAGATTAATGTCAAGTTTAATCATTTCTGCCGATATAAATGAAATAGCGTTGAATGCTAAACAATTACTTTTGCCAAAGATGTCAAACACTTATACGAAGTGTTTTTGCGATATAGTATATATCGCAAATGGTGTTCAAAAAATAAGCTTTTATTTTGACACTGACAGTAGAGTATTTTTTGCATTATATTATATTACTAGTACAATAAAGTACAGCTTTACAGCCGCAAAAAAGTATCATAAAGCGTATGTTTCCAATGCAGTCGTACATAAAATAAATTATTTTTTCCTTCTATGTCGTATAATATTATTAAATTACAGGAATTAATTATAATAATTAAATAATGTAGGGAATATTTTTCATTTTGTATCACTCGATATGCGGACCCATAACACAGCAAGCTGTTTTGTGGGTTATTGTCTATATATTCCTACTGACGTTTAAAAAGTAATTAATAGTATGCTACTGAAAAATAGTTGGGAGATCAAATGAAACGCACTGTACCCTCACAAAATAAACTCTATTTGTTACTCTGACCGCCATCTACGTGTCAGGCCGAGAACATTGCACTCCACCCTCGTATAGAACGATTGTATAATATATTTTTCTACTAAAATATGTATTATATTATACAAAATGTATACATGGTCATTCATAAATTAATTTTATAAAACAATATGCGAAGAATACACAACATAGTGATAAGTAAATTCATAAAATCAATCATTAAATACATGTATACGAGTATTGTCTTTTATATTTTGCATATAGACCTGGAATAAAACAGTAGATAGCTTTTAGAGACTTGTTTTTCAAGGTATTCTCAAAGAAAAGCACTTTTGCATGCGCTCGAACCAACTCTGAAAGCAATTGAGGGGTCCAAAGCAATAACCGGGTAAGTCCATTTTTTCACTAAATTGTGTTATTCATATATTCTTGCTGAGGATTAAATTCTCTTTTATCCTGTGCAACAACAATGTTCAAATGTAGAAAATATGCAGTACACGGATGTATTTGTAGTTGCCTGCTTAGCAATACTGAGCAAGAACAGGGTAAGTCCTGGACTTCCCCTGTTATTGCAAAGTACCGTCAAATCTTATGCATGTGGTCGAAAGTGTGTTATGCGATCGGTTTTTTGTGGAAAACAGTGTTAAACCTGTTAAAAATGCTCTCAGACAGTGACAATTCCACCAGTGACCCGTATTTTAGTGATGGTGACGGCGAATATGTACCGGAACATGAAAAAAAAACTCGATTACAACGTAACCTCATATACTGTAGTTCTCAGTGTGATGACTTGAGTGAAGCACCTGCCTCATCTCAGCCTGGTACTTCTGCGAATAATCTAAATTTTGACGAACTATTTCCCCGATCCTCTCATGACGAAGTTTCTGTGGATGTTGGAGTCGATGTTGGAGCTCAGGTACAAACTGCCGCACGTTGTACACCACAGATCACAAAGAAAAAAATAATTCGTGAAAAGTTGTGGCAAAGAAATGTAAGGAAAGCCAATAGGACCCAAGGAAAACCATATACAAACACAAAAGGGCGTTGTGTTCCTGGAACCATAATGGGACCCAAGTGCAAGTGTAAACACCTTTGCTTCGAAAAAATTATTGGAAACGAGAACTGCAAAAAGTTATTTTCTGATTTTTATGCGATGTCTTCTAAAGATCTTCAGGATTGTTATTTATATGTGTGCATAAAAAGGAAGGACATTATTCGACACAGGCCACGCTCGGGAGAAGGAACAGAAAAAAAATCATCCTTTTATTATGAAGTAAGCTTTACCATTCCTCTATATTCCCACTTAAAAATTATTACATTCTTAGATTCGGCAAGCCGGTGAACAACAAAAAATTTGTCAGCAAGCTTTTTTATCTCTACATGGGATAAGTAAAAGCAGGCTGGAACGGTTGCAAAAACACCTGTCAAGTCAAAATAACATTCCTCCTGTTGATCGAAGAGGAAAGCATGGGAATAGGCCCAACAAAATCTCTGATGCCATCATTGCCCAAATACAAGCACACATTTTGAGTTTTCCGAAGTATAAGTCACACTATAGCAGAAAAGACAATTTGCAACACTATTACTTGTCGCCTCTATTGACTGTATCTAAAATGCATGACTTATATTTGCAAAAATATGAGCCTAATCAATATCAGTTAAGTCAAGATAATCGAAAAAACAACCCTATTGTCAAATACGAATTTTATAGAAAATATTTTGCCAAACATTTCAACATTAGTTTTGGGAAGCCAAAATCCGATACTTGCTCGAAGTGTGACAAATTAATTAACAAAATAAATGCTGCTGACTCTGACACCGAAAGAAAAGTCTTGGAAACCGAAAAGTCTGTGCACCTTAGAAAAGCTGAATGTTTTTATTCTGATATGAAAACTAAAACCGATTTATCGAAAACTTATCCGACCGTGGAAGTATTAACGTTTGATTTCCAACAAAATATGCCTCTACCTGTTTCTTCAAGTGGAGAGGTTTTTAATAAAATACAGCTATGGGTTTTCAACTTTTGTATTCATGTGAGTAGCACTGGAAAGAGTTATTTTTACATGTATGACGAAGCTTTAGGAGGCAAAGGCCAGAATGAAGTTGCTAGTTTTCTTTTACATTTTTTTAATACTTATATACGGCCAAAAGTTACAGATTTATATATTTTTTCAGATAACTGCGCATCACAAAACAAAAATTATATGCTGGTGCAATTTTGTCGTACTCTTGTTGATACTGGACGATATAAATCAATATACCATAGGTATCCCGAACCGGGCCGCAGCTTTCTGAACAGAAAAGGAAACATGACAAGATATATTTACCAAGGGATTATATTAAAATCGTACAAGCAAGAATTTTGAGGTAATAGCAGTAACGCAAGATATGCTTTTGAACTTTAAGGATCATTTAAAACAGTTTTTTGTGCGAAATCCTTCAAAAATAAATTATAAGTTTACCCTCTCCAAATATCGAGTAATAAATTACCAAAAAGTTGATGCGGTAACGCTGGTTAAATGTAGTGAATCCGTGGGA
Organism: Melolontha melolontha; assembly: GCA_935421215.2. Classification (NCBI taxonomy): domain Eukaryota; kingdom Metazoa; phylum Arthropoda; class Insecta; order Coleoptera; family Scarabaeidae; genus Melolontha; species Melolontha melolontha. Next base: position 122,245,821 of record OW285237.1, on the reverse strand, counting down.
AATCTAATTTATTATACCTTTGATTTACAAAACAAGAAAATTTTGATGAAAGCTTCATTACCAAATAATGATCAAAAATTATACGTAGAAAGAAAAAAATTAAAAAAACATAAATTTGAACACGTAATGGCATTAGCTAGAAATTACGTGCCCCAGTGTGACTTTTGGTTCTACCAAGACATTGAAGACTACCATAAGAGTTTTCTAGAGGCTGACAATAATACTTCAGTGTCAGAGTTCGGCAGCGATGAATAAAGGAATTTTGTTTGTTTGTTTAAAATTCATGCATATTAGCTTTAATATTTAATAAAGTTTTCTCAAAATAAAGAAAAGTTTCTTGGTTTTCCTAATTTCCTTAATTTAGTTTTTTTAAGTTGCAAATACTGTGCAATAACGAGGCAAGTCCTTCAGTTTTTTGCGCACATTTTTTGCACTTTTTGACTAGGAAGCACAAAATGTTAAAGGAGAGTGCTCTGAGACTAACTGCACACGTTAGCATTGACAAATGTGGCAAAACTGTAGTTACTTAAGTTTGAAGCGTTTTTTATATTTCCTGCACATTTTGTTTCAGCGGACTTGCCCGGTTATTACATTGGATCCCTCAATTAGTCCACTCGTTTGTTGGAACAGTCAAAATTACGTTTTCGAAAGCATCGACTGCTCCTTCTAACGCCTGGACTTTGACCACCTAGTTCGGCCCTGATTTTCGAAGAGATAAAGAAATCGTTGGGTCGAGACTGTACGGAGGATGATCTAACAATTCAACGTTTTTTCCATTAAAAATTCAATTGTCTTTGCGAGCTCTGTGCGAACATGCATTATCTTGGTGCAGGATGATTTGTCGTTGTGGGTTGCTTTCTCGGAGCTCAGCGATGACTTGCGGCAAACAAATGGTTGTATACTAATCGGCAGTAACAGTTCTTTGATCTCGTAGAGAAATTGTTGCTACATGACCTGCTTTCAAAACAAATATCGCGACCATATTTTTGGAGACACTTCAATAACGGACGACTTGTCGGCTTTTCTTCAACTTTCTTCAACACCTAAACAGACGACTGGCGTTTATTTTCTGGCTCGTATGAGTAAATCCAAGATTCATCGCCACTCACGATGTTGTACATGTTTTTAGAGGTTCCTGCGTTGAGGTGGTATAGAGTTTCTTGACAACGCCAATTCACCCTAGCTGTCTTCTGTTCTTCCGTCAACAGATGCGGTATCCAACGGGAAACTATCTTTTTTACCCACAATTTTTCATGCAATTTTTTTTTAATTGAGGTCTTTGAAATCCCCAATGATGCCTCAATTTCGAGATATGTCACATGTCGATCTTTGTTGATGAGCTTGCGCACAGCATCGCCGTTTTCCTGAGTGACTGCCGTTTTTGGTGCATCTGCACTTGGATCGTCGCTAAGACTAATTCGTCCACGTTTGAATTCTCCGCACCTACGAGAAATTTTTGACTGATGTGGTGCTTCATTACCGAAAACGCGCAAAAATTTTCACGGTTTAATTCCATTTTCTGACTAACTTGTCAACTTTGACAGTTCGTTGTAGCTACAACACTACAGATATCGCACTGAAACTTTGGATTTAGGCTAACTAAAGATAGAGGTTAAAAGACATCCCTCGTAATACTGATTGTAATTGTAATAAAATTAAACTTCGATTTTTCCTTTTTTACAGTAAAGCCGCGTGGCTAAATATTACAAAAACCATATCACCATAATTAAATGAGCTCAATTTAACTTGATATCCGCACTGCAGATAATATGCTCGTCAAAAGTAACTAGTTATCGCAGATTTTGAAAATAATTAATTTTACATTGCAATCATTGGTAATTCAAATAGAAATTCAATAAAACACATAATATTTATTGTAGTAAAAAAATTAAAGTGTAATTTTTACAAATATAAACCATATTTAATGTGCTGCATTTGTTAAGAAATTTTCTTCCAATTTGTTAAAGAAACGCCAAGTCAAAGCATTAATCTGTTCAATTCAATAAATAAATCCTAGAACTACTTGTAATAATCATATTTTCTCTTCTAAAGAAATACTTACACTTCTGTAAACCATTTAAATTCAATAACTCCTTCTCCCATCATAATAATAACAGTAATAAGTGACAAAATCATCCATACTAAGCTAACACCAATAAATACCCATAAGGTTTTTATTAATTTTCTTTGGCTTTGAAAACCATTGGATAAATTAGACAAAGACAAGAACACCTGAAATTTTTTAATTTTTAATTTTTTTCATATATGTATATTATTATTATAGAATTGACAGTGCGAACGTTCAGTCAGGCTTCTAAAAAGTGGAAGAAACTTAGCAGGTAATAAATGTTAATAAACATAATCTTTTAAGCAGCGTTTTCAGTATGCAGATGTAAAAAATTGATAAAATTGCAGCATTAGGTATGTTGCAACAGTTTCATTATGTAACCGTATTCGCCGTTATGAATAAATGTTCTTATATGCAGACAATCACCATTCGACATCTAGTGAGGTAGTATTAGTATAATTAAAATTAAAATAATATTTATACCTAACGGATCCACTATCACCAAAAATTTGTTTTAATCTAATAAAATTTGAATCTTTCGTTATGACACTTACATGTGGCTGTATTTGTGCAGAGTCCACTATTTGCATTGACTCCACTAAAAACAATAAAGAATTTGGTGCTTCAACCAGTCCATTGTAATTGTTATAAATAATTTGTATATCAGCTTCAACTTGGACATCTTGTAATTTCTTTTGACTTTACTTGGTGCTAGTTGCTTCCTAGATCAAATTGTTTAACTACAGACTTATTTTTCTGAAAATGCTGAAAATAATAAAATTAGCTGACTGACTGACCTCCGACTACAACATGCTAAACTCCTGCGACTTTTTTGAAACACGCGTTATTGACCGAACGCTCGCAGGGCCAACTCTAATTATTACACTATTGTGCATCAAATTTCTTACAATCTTATCCAAAAATTTTAATTTTTCAAACATTGGAAAAAGTTATTAAATTGAGGTATTCATGAACTTTAAATGCGTAGTATTACTACAAAATTTCATTTCTTCTCGATTCAGCTTATGGCAAGCTAACTATTGAATGTATGAATGAAACCTCATGAGTTTGTAAAACAAATCCAGTGTTGTAATACACCGTTTCCCGTGTATGTGCTCCCGACATCTAGGAAATAAAAATTATCCTGATGAAATTTCAGAATTTACAGGATTATTACAAAAAAATACCATACATCTCGAAATTAGTCAAGTAAAAGCCTAGCGAAACAACCAAAAAAATTGTTTCTTTACCACCTTTTACCGCTTGATATAAAGCTTATGACAAAAACAAATCTAACTTTTAAAAGAAAATAAACCACAGACCAATTACGATTGTTCTTCTTCTTCTCCTACACTGAAGAGAAGTAGGATGAGTTCAAAACACGTCTGTACGTAAAAGTTTCACCAATACGAAATAAGTATGGGTTGTGCATATCCATGTATACATATACAGATATTGTTTTAATATTTTTGTATTACTGTACAATTACAATTATTGATATAATTTCTTTCAATCAATATAATCTGCATCGACTTCAGTACAGTGTCTAGGATGGTCAATTAATCCGTAAAATGAGTTTCCTATGTCGGTTTTTGGAATTTTGTTGGGGGTCGAGATTACTACCGATTTTCAATGATAATTAAAGAAAAAAAAAGTCACAAGATTAGTTATCTTGTGACTTGTGACAAGCGATCGAAAACATAGCTTTCATTTTTATTTAATCATTTTAATTTAATTTTTTAAAAAATTGTATGACTATGGCCGAAAGGTGAGATGGTGCATCATCATCCAAGAGTAACTAACTGCCTGCAACACAATATTTATATCGTACGTGATGAACTCTCACTATGAATCGCTTTAAAACATCGACTCTTTGGTGGAACGTATTCTTTGTAAATAATGTCCTTGAAATCGCAGAAATGAATCAGCATTATATGTACATTGACATTTTATTTTTGAAATATAGGCAGCGTTCACTTAACGTACATAATGCGTGCACAAATTGTTGTGCGTTAAACGGATGTACGTTAAGCGGACGGTGAAATTACATATAAAAACAGGTGTTTACGATTTTATGGTTACATACGCCTCTTTGTTCATACGAACGTACGTAGTGGTTTATTCGAACGTACACTTTGTCGGCTTGAAACTATGCAATAAATGCTTGATTTATTATACGAATTCACAAGACGGGGATTTCCCCTATTTTGTAGTCACCGTAAAATAAACTGCTTTATGTTACTAGTTTACATCCATTCGTTAAATGTATTGATACCGAGTGGTGGCTGGAAATAGTGATAGTGACTCTAGTTTTACAAAATATTTAGTAAAAAACATTAAATATATGAGTGAAAGTGAAAGAGATCGAAAAAGAAGAAAGACTATTAGTTTCGAGAAAAAATTACAAATTATTGAAAAAGCAGAAAGAGGAGAAAAGATGGCAGAAATAGGACGGAATCTAGGTCTGAGTCGTTCAACAGTAAACACCATAGTGAAAAACAAAGAAAACGTAAAGGCACATATGAAAAGTGGTGGAAACATACAGCAGAATTTTGCTACTCGAGCACGTTCAAACGCGATGGAGGAAATGGAACGACTTTTAAAGCTCTGGTTAGAAGATCAAAATCAACGTAATGTTCCAGTAAGCCTTTCTATTATCCAAGAAAAGGCTAAACAAATTCACAGAGAACTGACATATAACATGGGAGAAACTTCAAATGTTGAAACTTTCAACGCAAGTTGGGGATGGTTTCGAAGATTTAAAATTCGAGCTAGATTACATAACATTAAAGTGACCGGCGAAGCAGCTAGTGCTAATCTTAATGCGGCAAATGCTTTTCCTGGATACCTCAAAGCGATAATAGAAGACGAAGCCTACTGCGCGCAATGTGCGTGTTCAATGTCGACGAAACAGGTTTATTCTGGAAGAAAATGCCAGCAAATACGTACATATCTGTTGACGAAAAACGTATGTCAGGACAAAAAGCCTCCAAAGATCGCCTTACACTACTATTGGGTGGAAATGCGGCAGGGGATTTTAAACTGAAGCCTATGCTAGTATACCATAGTGAAAATCCTAGGGCTTTTAGGGGAATTGCAAAATCTTTATTGCCAGTAATTTGGAAATCAAACCGCAGAGCCTGGGTTACTGTTGCTTTGTTCGAGGATTGGTTCAAAAATTATTTTGTACCCTCAGTGCAAAATTATTGTTCCAAAACTAATTTAAATTTTAAAGTCTTGCTAATTCTAGACAATGCACCGGGCCATCCCGTAACGTTAGATGAATTGTGTTCTAATATAAAAGTTGTTTATTTACCGCCAAACACAACATCGTTGCTTCAACCTATGGATCAGACTGTCATTGCAACTTTCAAAAAATATTATTTGAAGACAACTATGGCAGAAATGATAAAAGCTATCGATAAAGGAGAAGGTGTAAGCGTAAGAAGTTATTGGAAAAGTTACAATATTCTTGCTGCGGTTCGAAATATTGGTACAAGTTGGGCTGAAATTAAAAGTACAACTATGAATAGATCTTGGAAAAAGTTGTGTCCTCAGTTTGTTTCTGACGATGAAAATGTTATTGAAGAAACTGAAGATGAAATTATAGAAGAATGTTGTGGAAATGGGAAGAAGACTTGAACTGAATATCGATAATGAAGATATTATTGATTTAATAGAGGGTCATTCAGAAGAGCTCACAGCCAGTGATTTAATTCAACTGCACGAACAAATGGTAACACAAATCGATCATGATGACGAACATCAAGAAAACTTACTTCCAAAAGAAATAAAACTACAAACAATAAGTGAAATTTTAAGTAAGGTGGAAGATATTGTTGCTCTAGTAGAAAATTGTGATCCAGATAGCGAAAGAAACATGAACGTAATTCGTAGTCTTCGCAATACCACATTATGTTATAAAACACTGTATCAGGAGAGGAAAAGAACTTTTACAACACAATTGACTATGGATAAGTTCTTGACACAAACAAAGAAGAATTAAATTTAAGTTTTATGTACACTTATGTAGGCATTACTTTATTTTTGTATTACATTACAAACTACAACAAAATAAATTATTTCCATCAGTTGTTATTCATTATTTTCATTTTTAATTTGAGAAACATAACATGCATGAACGACGGACAGCCGACAGTGTAAGTTACGTAGATCTGCTGTATTACGTTCGTACGGATATTTGATACGTTCGTGCGAACAGAGGGTGGTAAATGAACATGTACGTATTAGCGGACGTACGTTAAGCAGGCTGTACGTTAAGCGAGCGCTGACTGTACTCAATTCATCTTATACCTCTTATACCAGTCCTGTTCCAACTAGAATCTTATAGTTTACTAGGTCGATAAAGTGAGTAACGTTACACACTGATTGTCTACTATTACTATAAACACTAATTTTGATTAACCTAATCCGGGTTGGAGGCCGAAAAAATGCCATCGAGAGAAAGAATCAAATTCACCTCATTAGATTGATAGTCTAATCGCCCATCCACTACTAGTGGACTTTAGAATGTAACAAAATCAATATTTTCTATACAAAAACCGAAAAAATATATAAGAACTTACCGTTTCCATTAAACTAGGTAACTGATCGTCATCTGACGATCTAAATATAATAAATGCATACACATAACCCAAAAAATGCATAGAATGAGGAATCACATAGCAAAAGACAACAGAATCGTTGCAAACATGTTCATAGAGTTTATTATGCTTCTCTGACCGCAACATATGTTGATTTTCTAAAGCTGTATATCCGAATCCTCTTTCTCTACGAAAGCAAGACATGTACTGCATAACATAACCGGAAATCATTAAAAGTGAAAGCATAGACATATAAATAAAACTGCAACAATCAAAAAATGTTATGGATTCACTTTGGTCATTGGAAAAAGAACGTAATCCTGTAACGTTCAATACACGTAAATAGGGTTTTAATATTTTTGCTTTGCAGTAAGACAAGGCAGTTGTAACGCTAAAATGAGCCAAGTTTTCAGGATCCAATGGTTCGGTGTTGGCACCACCCTGAAATGACATTTTTTTAGATATAATATTTTATTTAAATAATATTTTAACATTTAAATGTGAAACGTTGCTTTAAAATATGTAACATTTATTAAAATCAATTTTAAAATAATTGAGAATAAAAAATATACGTACTGTGTTTGGAAATATTTGTAAAATATCTAAAAGAGAATTATATTTCATTTGAATATTATATTGGATACGTTTACAGTTGAAACTTATCATCGTTTTAATTGGACAGTAATGTAATCGAAAAAAATTACTTTAAATATATAAAACAAGATATATGAAAAAAGAATGTAAACTATTTTTATTCAATTTTAGAATCATAATCAATTGTTTAGAAGTACCCTAATGCGGGCATAGGTTGGTCTTTATAACACAGGTTAACCAAAAATAATTCAAAGAAACGTCAATATGGAACATCTATTAACGCCAAGAAAAATAATACTTAATAACACAGGTTAATCAAAACTAATTAAAAGAAACGCCAATATGGAACATCTATTAACGTCAAGGAAAATAATACCTTACTATTTATAGAAATTGAAAGTACAAGCCCTTGGATTTGAAATTGTAACATCACACGAACAACGCCTAAGCTAAAAGGTCCTTCATTTGCTTGTGGTACGGTTATCGAAGCTTCTCTACAAATATTCTGAGCAATTTTAATAATTTTCTGCTCAGAATTTTCTATTGCTTCAACGTTCTTGGGTCACCGCCGCTTTTAGCTAGTATGGGTGCAGCACTTCTGCGAAAGCAATATCCTTGTATTTATTGGCATTTAATAATTTAGAAAATTCAGCAATTATTCTAATCATTTCCCGAAAATATTTTTGCAAACCAGCTGCGAACTACACCTGCCATTGTCATAATGACGACCAGCGCTCTAACGTTGATAGAGATAAACATATGGTGGATTCATAACTATTTACAAAACATCTTTTTGTATGTTTGTTTTAGGTAGGTGACAACATTATATTTCAATTTTTTTTCTCAATAAATACTATGCGTTTTTTTTTTATGTTTTACAAACATTTTAAAGGCTTCGTGTAATATTAAAGTAAGTTTGTGAATAACTTTATGTTTTAATAAACATGTTTTACATAATAAACAAATTCATTTCTATTTGTCATTTCACACAATTTACTTTTGTCCATATGGAATTAGTAAATAGGTTTTCATTTAATTATAAAAATTCTCTATCTATCTTGATACTTTTCATTCGTATGACTACAAAGAAGTATGCGGACGACAATTTATTTTGCGTATATTATATATACTATTTTTTATATTGATAAGGTTTATAAACAAAAGAAGTAAATAATAAAATGCAAATAGGCAAATATATTATATATAATAAAACTCATTATATTCGTGCGTTTAACTGAATACTATCCTGGCACACCGCAAACATCCCCAGCTCTACTTATCACACAAAGACGTTACTGAAACGCGAAGGGGATTTTTTGGTAAACTTGAACCAATAAATGCCTATTTGTTAGTTGAATGGACAACATGTAAACATATAATTTTTATTTATTTAGATTCAGCCTGAGTACAGAACCTTATTTGAAAAGTTCGTGTTCCTAAATTTACACAAAAATTTAAGTTTCGATTGAATATTTTTTTTTATATTTGAGAATTGCTGTCTTACGTATCTATTATACAGTGCATTCGTAAAATATGGTTTAAATTCAATAAAAATTAAAAGGAAAGTTTTTCAAAAAAACCCTCGAACCCGTCGATTTTTATTTTTAGTTTAGAGTTTTTTTTACGTGAAACTGAAATATACAGGTATCTCCAAAAACCGATATGACGTCATCATTTTCTTTAAAATATAAACACCCATTTTCTATTACAAAATTAGAAAAGGCAGCGATTTTTACATACGACAAGGTAATTTTGGATGGATAAGGAAATTTTGAAGCATTATAGTAAACATTAAAAATGAAAACATAATCATCTAAATTAAATGTTCGAATTGAGTACTGTTAACAATCAGATAATAGCCAAGGCGATTAAGAAATTCTTTTTGAACGTTGTCGATGACATTTGCGGTAATGTTTCTAATTTCTTGGCGTATTCGTACATTTAAATCTTCTAAATTTGATGGTCGGGTCACGTATACTTTACTTTTTAAGTATCCCCACAAGAAATAATCGAGAGGAGATAAATCTGGCCATCTGAGTGGCCACTCTATAGTCCCTATCCTAGCTATCCAATGATTTGGAGAAACTTCATCCAAATAAGCGCGAACAGGTAAAGTGCGGTGTGGCGGCGCTCCTTCTTGTTGAAAATAGAGGTTACGCTGGTGTAAATCGGGGAGTGCGGATGAGTTCATTTTGCAGAAATTTCAAATATCTCGCACCAGGGACAGTCTCTTCAAAGAACTAAGGACCAGGTAGAACGGATTCAATAGATCATTACGTTTTCATTTTTAATGTTTACGATATTAATTCAAAATTTCCTTATGTAAACATCATGCAGAATGTCGTGCGTAAAAAATTTGCCTTTTCTAATTCTGTAATAAAAAATGGGTGTATAGTAAAAAAAAATGACGTCATATCGGTTTTTGGAGATACCCTGTATATTTCAGTTTCACGTAAGAAAACTCTAAACTAAAAATAAAAATCGACGGGTCCGAAGGTTTTTTGAAAAACTTCCCTTTTAATTTTTATTGTATTTATCCGCTACTTTACAAATGCACTGTATATTAGCGTACGTCGGCGTATTTAATTTACACCTTGTATAAACTCACTTGAATATAATTTTTATTTTAAAGCACATTTCAATCGTTTAATAAATTCACAAAACTAACTTCATTCTCTTAGTAAATATTGACTTTTAAAATTTGGATCAGTTCTTTGAAAACATAAGTAACTAGCGTAATTTTCTCAGATGACAAAAGTTTTTCAGTCGTCTTATAATGGCCGAATTCGTATTTATAGACCACCTAATTTATGATTTGACTAAAAATATACTCAAAAATCACAAACGAGCGGAAGATTCTCAGGAAACGTCTGGGGTGTATTTGCGCACATGGGCCAGGTGTTTGTTGGATAATAGGGGAAAGATTTAATAGTAACAATGATATTAAAATATCAGAAAATGTTTTTCTGCCTTCGGCAAAAATTTCATGTTTCATCACGACAATTGTCCAGTCCACACGGCAAGAGTCGTTTCTCAGTCGTTTAGAGAAAATAATATAGAGTGTCTGTCGTGGTGTTCTAGAAGTCCAGATCTGAACCCAACGAGAACGTGTGCGGATATATTGTTAAGACGATGAGCAGGAGTAATTTTAGGCCAGCAAATGTCCAAGAATTATCTAACAAGATTGAGGATATTTGTAATGATCTGTCACCAGAGTTTATACATAATGTTATAACATCGATTCCTAGACGTTTACAAGAGGTGCTAGATAGAAATGGTGCTGCAATAAAGTATTAAAAATTAAAACCAAATATTTGTAGTTCTCTGATTAATAAATTCTTCTTTTTCGTTTCTTCACTCAGTAAAATAATTTTATAACATAATTTATAATATAATTTTGCGTGAGAGGTTACAGACAAATGTCACTATGCTATCATCTACACAGCAACTCAATTTTACAAAACCCGAATTACAATACCTTACTCATAAACTAGATCGAATTTGTAATATGTGTTGCGGTCCCTACAAACTAAGACAGTTTTACAAATAATAAATGTTTAGCTTTGTAACATGGTCTTAATATTGAAGTTTATAAAATGTCACCTAACTGAAAGAAAGTCAGTGGCGTATAAAACAAAAATTTGAAAAATGGAAAAATTCAAATACAAATAACGTTTTTGCAACAATATTTACTTTTTAAAATGAAAATGCATTCCAGTTTGTTTTTCTTGATGAAATCTGTATTTTTCAATATGGAAGCTCTCAAAAACCTCGGCAAGATGAGAATATTAAATCTGTAAAAGCAAAATAAATATGTGGTAAAAGGTATTAATTATTCAAAAACTATTGGCATGGGCAATAAATCATTGAATCATTTATCCTGTTAGGCACATCGCAAATGAAATAAATGTTGATAATTTATTTCATTTGCGATGTGCCTAATGTTTGTGCCGCCCTCTAGCCTTGTTTTAATTAGCGACTTTTGCAGTTCATTTAATTGAGGCATTTTAAAAATTGTGTAAATAAACTGACACTAACATAAGCATACCGGATAAAAGTCAAATTTACAAATCACGATTTTTTTAAATTTGACAGAATAAGTCAAAAGTCGGTGTCTTAGTTTGTAGCGGCCGCAACTGTATTAATTTAATGTAAACTCTAGGAATGTGAGTTGCCTGTACAAAATACAAAAATGTTTGAAAACCAAACTATTTATAATTTGATACGTATACGTCTAGGCTAAAATACAATGAATGTCTTTATTTCTTTTATCGATGTAATATACAAATGAAAAAAAATCTATTTTAAAGATGTTTTGCATACCCTTTGTTTTCAATTTGTATTTTCTTATAAATTTATGTAGTAGGTGTTCAATGAATTAGAAACGTCAGATATACGAGGAGTGGTTTTTATCTTCTCGGGCGAGGCAGCTTCAAATTTTAATGCCAATTTACAAATCCTTTGCAACATTATTAATTTTATTTTCTTACAGTTTGTGTTGTCATCCATTTATTTTATGAAACCAAATCGAATGTAGAACCGTTACGAAGTTCCTTATAAAACAAGGAAAAGCTCTAAAAATTATCTTTAAAAAAATGTTGGCCGTATACGGGAATGATTATAATTATCCTTTCAACTCAAAATTGATCAAAATTGTTTAAACATGGTCGAGAATCATTGAATGGTGATGGTGACAAAAGTTAGCGCAAGGTGGGTTCCACAAATGCCTTCGCCATTACAAATGCGTGTCCGGGTAAAGACGTGTGAACAAATCTTAGCGCTCTGTGGAAACGAACCAGATTTAATTATCGACCGACTTGCCGTTGAAATTTGGATCTATAATTATGATCCAGAATCCAAACAAAAATCAATGTTGTGGCATGATAAGAGCTCAATAACCTCAATAAGTTTAAAGTAACCCCTTCTGCAGGAAAAATAATGACAACTGCTTTTTGGGACTATCAAGGAATTTTACTGATCGATTATCTGAATAAGGATAGTCCGGTAAATATAGAGTATATGCAAGTTTGATGTATTGTCTCAGAAATTCTATTAAAGTGAAAAGACGCGGAAAACTCACGCAAAGTGTCTTGTTGCTCCTTAATAATGCACTAGTGCACAAGTCAAGACTTTCAAAAGTAACTGCTCCTGCTGATTGTGACTTTGAAGAAATTGAACACCGACCTTACAATCCAGATTTAGCACCCAGTTTTTGTTTCCAAATCTCAAGAAAACGCGCGACAAAATTTAAGAACAATGACGAACTTATAGCAGCTGCAGAAAACCGTTTTGCAGAGAAACAAAGAGAATATTTTTACAATGGATTAAATAAGTTATTGAAAGGGCGCGTAATACCTGTATTCAAAAGCAACGAAAATATTTAAAAAAAAATTATTGTTACCCTCTAGTCTTGTTTTTATGCTTAATCCGGGGTTCTCTCGTAAGGTATAAAATGATATTTGATATAAAATGTTTATCCAACAAATACTAATTTGTATAATATAGATTACATATTAGTCGGTACTTCCACTTTTATTACTTTTGGATGCTATTGATTTTTAATATCCTGATTATTTTCATAAATTTCCGTAACTATCTTATGTGATTTTAGCTTAATAAACCAAAACTGAGTCTTGTTGATATTCTAGTCTTTGTGTTCAGTTTTAATCTCTTTCTCGTTCAAACATGTTAGACTTTGACAAGATATAATTCACCAAACTCTCACCAATGTGACAATTAATAATTTTGTTATTTTATTTTATTGAGGATACATTTAATATCCTTTTGTAGTATTTTAATTTCAAACATTTTTTATTGTTAAATATAAGTAAATCTAGGATATAGAATTGAAACATAGCAATTCCAATTTTATAAATATTTAACGTTCATTTTCGAATTTAAACCGCTTTATTAACAGAATTTTATTATCACATCCAAATTGTAAAGCTTTCTCTAAATTCCAAGAAGCGGCATCCTTTATATTTGAAAATTTAGTTATTGCTTTATTATGTAGACTGACATTTTATTACCTAGGATTATAGTGAACAGAGTGTTTAATCTGGATATTCATTCTTGGGATCACTTTTCCTAAATATGTATAATAAGGTCCATTATTAAATAATGAAAGTTTATCAGGAACGACATACTTAGATTTACAACACCAACTAATACTTAAATAGTAATTATATTTTATTATTTATTTATTAGCAAGATCAGATTTTTAAGACCTTATCATAAACCTTGGTATTGTTATTCGTAGGTACCGTTTCGACGAGTTTATCTTAGAAAATTTCCCTGTTATGACGTCAACCAAAACACTGTACAACCAATACGCGTATTTAATTATGTAATAGTTTGTAGGGGTAGTGATATATTTTTATCTCCTTGTAACACAGTATCAAATCAACAACAGGACAGAACAGTCGTACGTTAACATCAATACATCCAGTCTTACCAGTGGCGGCTAGCGCATAAGCGCTGCAGTGCTGCAGAGCTCCCAAAAAATTGGGCGGGCGAACCTGTATTAGTTATAACTAGTTTTCTTTTACATAATTTTTCCGACATTTCTGATGTTTATAAAAGCGTAACATATTGTTATGAAAATTCTCCCCCTGTATATCAAAAGATTTGCATATTTTTCTACATCACCTGTAGAGGACATCAAACCCTACAATTTGACACCTCCATCATCAAAATCCGACAAGTAGAAGCCGAGATATTCGCTTCCGAAATTCCAAATAATATTCAATAGGCGACCAGTGGAATAACCAACCTAATTCGCGCGATCGCTCACTTGTTCCTTATCTGGTCCACACGAGCGTGTGCTCAGAGCTCTGTCAAACACCCGCGCGCACCCCGCTATCACCGCGGGCGTCTAAAACCAATGCGTCATTTTAACAGGCCTGGTCGCTGCATTAAATGCAGCGAAATGCAGTGCATTTATTCCAGCGCGGAAGGCGATATGATTCGGTATACGATATGTCCAACTCGCAACGGGCCATAGGCAACAATATACGTATGGAACGTAATGCGGTGGGCAACGTGTGTACGATGCCTATATTGAGTGACTTTCTTAAAATTTAAATTTATTTTGCAGAATTATTGATTTTTTTACTTTTATCTTTTAGAAAACGTTATTGTTTTTGTATTACTTAAAATTACTTTATATGAAAAATAGTATACCATAAAAGTGTAAACAAAGACAGTATACATTGAAACGAATATTCATTCAATTGTATTGTCATGAAATTGAATTTGTCAATCGTTGTTAAATTTGTTAGAATGAATAGATATTTATATTTATCGGAAAATACTAATACTTATAGCAAACAAATAAGGTATAGTGTTTTGTTATAGGAATGAGGAATGTATAATATCCATTTCTTCCTGCATATTGATTATGCAGCTGATGCTTTCGTAATATGCTCATATTTGTATTTCTACTATTATCTTGATGTTATTATAATACAGATACCAAAATCTCACGAAATATTTCCATCAGCCTTTTATTAACAATAAACAAGTAAAGTACAACTTCGTAGGTCGACAAACGCTCCAGTCTTCATTAGCACTGTATTATACATGAACTGTAGGCTTAGTTTTTCGTAGAAATTGAAGTACGTGTCTGTTCCTTTGTAAAATTATAATAAGGGCAGGGGTTAATTTTATTCTGGCATTTTTAAAAATGCAGAGATCAGTTTTGCGACAGCATTCAGCTAATTACAATCTAAAATAAGCAACATTGTAACGTATTTTGGAATTGTGAATATCCGTAGGTAATAAAACAAAAGGAAGTATAGTTTAATTACAACTGTAGCTTCCTCCTGGTTTGAAGGAAGTCGGTATGTATCGACCGAAGTATAAGTTGAAATAATACAAATATGAGCATATTACGAAAGCATCAGCTGCATAATCAATATGCAGGAAGAAATGGATATTATACATTCCTCATTCCTATAACAAAACACTACACCTTATTTGTTTGCTTTAAGTATTAGTATTTTCCGATAAATATAAATATCTATTCATTCTAACAAATTTAACAACGATTGACAAATTCAATTTCATGACAATACAATTGAATGAATATTCGTTTCAATGTATATTGTCTTTGTTTACACTTTTATGGTATACTATTTTTCATATAAAGTAATTTTAGTAATTTAAGTAATTTAAAAAACAATAACGTTTTCTAAAAGATAAAAGTAAAAAAATCAATAATTCTGCAAAATAAATTTAAATTTTAAGAAAGTCACTCAATATAGGCATCGTACACACGTTGCCACACCGCATTACGTTCCATACGTATATTGTTGCCTATGGCCCGTTGCGAGTTGGACCTATCGGTATTTAATATTTTCGCGACTATTTTTACGGTGCGGCGAGTTTAACGTAAAAACAATAATATTAGAGACTCTTATTTTTTTGTGTGACAATTGACAATCGTTCCAGAAATCCATTACTTCAGTGCGGAAGGCGAAGAAAGCACGATAAGATCGATGGGAGACAACCTCTTACTGCCCGTGCAAGGTAAATTTTTTTGGAAAACTTGCAGAACACCTTAAAATTTTTAGCACGAGCCGCCACTGAGTCTTACATTAAACATCAACATAACAATCATACTTTAACAAGGGACACCAGTCTCAACAGCACTTCTATGCTAGCATAAGTCATTGTAGATCCAAAAATAAATATATACACTGTAAATAAATACATTAGTTCAAGCATGACTGACGTTAACGTAAAAACATTAAAAATCAAGAAACCTAATATCAAGGCACAAATAAGACATGCACCAAATTATTTAAATACAGTAGATGAACATATTAATATAAGCTATCTCACAACTTGTCAAGCTAAACTATCAGAATGTCTTTAGCAATTTCAAAATATTCAAACAGACATAAAAGTTATAAAAGACTTAACAATGCAATAGAACGAGCGATGTGATTTTGAGAATAATTATTATCAGCTAATGAGTCGGTTTCAGAAAATTATTAAGATCAAAAGAAATATATCGGACAATAAACAAATTAAAATTAAAGAAGGGCAACCTCAACAATTAAATTCAGTTCGCTTCCCTACAATAAACTTGTCAACATTTTTGGAAAATATAAAGAATGGGTTACCTTCGATGATATTTTTAATTCCATGATTCACATAGATTCATCTACACCGGACATTCAGCAATTTCAATACTTAAAATCCGCACTTTCTGGAGAATCAACAAGGTTAGATTCCTTAACAATTTCAAATTATAATTACAGTATTGCCTGGAATATGTTAAAATCTCGTTATGACAACAAACGTATCATAATTCAGCTACATTTTAGCAAAACGCTGCAGGATTATGTCAAATTGTAGTTGGTATTCTCAAACATACACGTAAACTCGCGGACAAAAAAACTGTCCGACTTATCTTTTTGCATTGTAAAATGGGTTATCGATCTTTCAAAAATAGCATATGAAATGTTACAGGGTCATAGGGAACGACGGGGAATAACGACCAAGCGGGTAAAACCGACCACTAGATCTTGTATTCAAATAAACCGCCAATATCAAATTTCTCCGTCGCACACAGCTCGAAGTTCCGCATACTCGTCAGTTGACCGAAAAACCGGTGATATCATAACGCGTTCATTAGGTAAATAATAATTTTTGTTTAAGTAGATATTTTTACAAGTGTTTTCGAATGAAGAGTAGGTAATTAAACTAAAGCGGATACATTTAAAGTAATTTCCGCTAGGCAGTCCATATTGCTATTTAATTATCGCTTGAATTAGAGTGTAACCTCACTTTTATGAAAATGCAACGAACTTATGTTTGTGGATGTATATTCGGGTAATAACGACCAACATGGTCGGTATTAACCGAAAGTGATCGATATTACTCTCAAATCGCAAGGTGTGATAATTATATTTATTTATACATTTTTAATTGCAGACACGATGCCATTTTCATATAAAAGAAAAACAAATCGTGCGTCGTGGTCCGCAGAAGATCTAGCGCGGGCTTTGTCGTCAGTCAAACAAGGAATAGGAATAAGAGATTGTACGGAATACCTTATGCCACTTTTCAAGATCATCTGCGGGAAAATGCCCCTGGTCTAAAGAAAAAACTACGACGAAAGGCGATATTAATGGCTGAACAGGAAACAGTGTTTTGCAACCAGATTATTCGATTTTCAAAAATGTTTTATGGACTTTCGCCACTCGACGTGCGCAAGACTGCTTATGAATTCGTCGAAACCAATAAAATTAAACACAATATTAATTCCCAGAAAAAAATTACTGGTAAGGATTGGTATTATGGCTTCCTCAGACGAAAGCCTGGAATTGTCCCTCGTAAACCTGAAGCTACATCATTAAATCGTGTTATGGCATTTAACGCTGAAGAGGTCAATACTTTTTTTTCAAATCGTGAATGCACCTTCCAACAATATCTCCCGAATAGAATTTATAATGTCTATGAGACTGAGATTTCCAATGTGCATACAAGACGCGGCATATTGGCAACAAAAGGTCAGAAACAGGTTAGAGCTGTCACAAGCGGCGAAAGAGGAAAGCTAACGACTGTTATCTGTGCAATGAGCGCATCCGGTGATTTTGTCCTTCCCATGTTTATTTTTGGTAGAGGAAAGATGCAGTATAAACTAACAAAAAACGGACCTACTAATGCAATTTATAGAATATCAAAGAATGGTTGGGTGAATGAGGATTTATTTTTTGGATGGATAAAACACTTTGCTGCCCATGTTAAGTGCTCAGTGAGTGACAAGGTCTTACTGGTGATGGACAATCATTGCAGCCACTCTACTTTGTAAATTTTCGACTTTTGCGAAGAAAATGGTATCGTGATCGTGACCTTGCCTCCGCATACATCACACCATTTGCAGCCTCTCGATATTTGTTTTTATGGACCGCTGAAAACTGCTTATAATTAAGAATGTGGAAATTTCATGAAATCAAAAAATTATCAGAAAATTCAAGAAACAGGCATTGCAGAAATATTCAAAAAAGCCTACAACAGAACGGCTACCATAGAAAAGGCAGTCAATGGGTTGGAAACCGCAGGCATTTTTCCACTAAAACCACACGTGGTAAATGAGGAAGAACTTGCACCGTCTTAAATAATTGTAGAGGAAAACACATCAGAGATCAGTGAACAAAACAAAAGCGCCAAAGAAAATGAAGATATAATGCACTCAAAAACCCATGAGAGTCCTAAACCTGGTTCATCAGAGATATCAGCTCAGAAAAAATTATTTAAAAGTTCAAAGGAGAAGAAAAAATCGCAAAAATGCTATTCTTCCACTGACGACTCTGAATATATCGACTTCATAATTAATCCTAGAGAGACTGACAATGAAGGCAAAACAATTCAAGCGACAATATCATTTACAGATTTATTGGCTCTACCAAAAGATAGCAATCTTCTGTGGAAAGAAAATTCTAGAAAAACACATTCAAAAATCTTTACATATACATCTAATCGAGAAGAACTGGAGTCAAAGGAAAATGTTAAAGAAAGAAATCAGCTTTAACAAAGAACAAGCAAGTTAAGCGAAATTTAGTTGACAAAGATGAATGACAACCGCTAGAAAATTCTACTCGGAAAAAAAGAAACGAGGGTGGCAACCGAGCCCTGTCGTTTGTGAAATGAATTTGCCAAGGATGGAGAATGCTGGCTTGTATGTATCAAACGTGGTATGGAAGCTCATGCAGAATGTGCAGGCAGCAGTATTCGTAACGATTTATTTGCGATTTATATCTAAACTAATAATTATGCTACATTTTGTGCATTTTCCTTAATTGGTCGGTTTTACCCCTCTATGTCGGTTAATACCGATCAAAGAGATTTTTTGTTTTATTTTTTTCGCGATATTGTTACTTTCGCGATATTTTTTCAGTATTATTTATACAGATATGTGCCTTAAATGATGTGACTAGTAGATGTATATTTTCTTATTAAATTAGACGTTTTTCTAGAATTTCTATTAGGGTGGTCGATATTCCCCGTCTTTCCCCTAAATAAAATATTTAAGTAGTGTGATAACGTAATGCAGCTGTGTGTATGCAATCAATCTGAACCAGGCCACAGCCTCGTTCCAGTAACGCATGTTACAAATACGTCCTCGCTGACGCAAGTTGTTTCCAAACACAAGCCAAACACAGCTACATGTCAGGGTCTGTATTACATTCCCTAAGTAGTCCGAGGACCTTCTCTTATATATATATACTGTAGTGTAAGAAGCATCAAGATCATTCTAGTCTCATTCTCATTCAGAGTCAGAGATTCAGTCTACATACTAGTTAGTAAGAATGTATATATTTGTTATGCAGTTTTAAGTGTTGTTATGTATTAAATATATGTTACCCGAACGATGTGTATCATTTAACGGGACAACGATATCTGCATGACGGCTCAACGATGTAGCCCTCAGGACCAGGCTAACATCACGTGGCGTCCTGCCACGAACGTGCCCAAACGGCACTAATACCACATGCCGATCCTCCAGGCACATAGGACCTTATCACGTAAGGCCCTAATACCACATGGCGATTCTGCCTCAGGGCTTAAGGCCCCCTAGTATTACATGCCGATCCTCCAGGCACTTAAGGCCCCACCAGTATTACATAGCGATCCTTGCCAGCCACCAGTATTACATGGCGATCCTACCTGTCCACACCACTAGATGGCTCTGCCAGCCATCTAAGGCCGAAAAAGACCAAGTGGAAATTCGGAACGGACCAGGAAAAAAAAAAAAAAAAAACCTACAGTTTAGCAGGCCAAAACCAAGAGGATGGCAACAAGGAACGGAGGAAACAGAAGCTCCACAAGAAAGAAGAAATTCAGGTATTCCTTGTAAAATAAATTTAAACAAAGACAAATATTACGGTGTATAGAAATAAAGTGCAAGGCGTTCATATCTATAAACTACGCGAGTGAAAATGTTTATTCGTATTATAAAAGACAATAATATTGATTTAGCATACCATGTTATTTATGTTTATGTCTAGTTACGCAAAAATGCAAAAGTTGCAAAGCGCGTACCATACGTTTCTTTATGTAAAGGTCAAGTTTATTTAAGAATTAATATGTACTACGTAACTTAGAGAGATTTCGGCCGTACACTTCGCAATTTTGTTAGTAATGCAAAAGTTTAAATATATTTTTTGTTTAGAAGGCGCACATATATATATACAATATGTTGTATTTCTTTTAACAAGTTTAATTACGTGCATAAAAAATGCATGCGTTGTACTTTTTAATAAGCGCCATATATTGCATAGTTTACAAACAAAATTGAAAACAATAACTTGTATATTCAAACGAATCACCAGTAAATAAACATCGAATTCAAATTGAAAATATGTATGTATCGACAAGATAGTTTAGTAATACACGAAGTCAAGGTCACTGATAAAATGCAACACAATGTTTATTTTGTAAACGATCGGATAAGTGACATTGAAGGAAATATTGTTGACATATTCAAAAAAATTTCTCGCTAACAAAAGAAAATAATTTTAAATTAAGAAACCAATATACGAGGAGTAGTGTATTAATTTTATTGGTAAAGATTCCGAAATTTTTGTCACAAATGCCTTAGAAGTTGATTCCAATGCCATAATGGTTAGTAACGGCACGATACGATAGCATCCTAATCACGTCTGGAGCTCTATAAGACGACAGAGACCTATCGATTGTACCTTTACGACACCAACAACAGTGCAACCTACAGGACAGATCATCCTAGAGTTGTGGACTTGGCGAAAACGTTAACCAACCGAATCAGACGAACTTCAAAGTAGGGAAAAGGCAAAAAGACTCCAATTCGCCCCTAGGTCGTGACGAAGCAAGCATGCGCTTCCAGGAAGTGATCCTGCACGACAAAAACGCTCTCAGAATTTTTTTTTAGAGACAGTTATAACAAAAGTGTGTTTTGTTAGCTGGTCTCAAGTTTTTCTAGATTGAAGAAAAGGCTTACAGCATAAGGGAATTACCGCTGCACGAGCCCCCTTACTGTAGTCAGAATAAGCTTCACAAGATAGTTCTGCGCAGGAACATGACAGACACGAAATATGTGCTGTCCAGGGAAATACACGAAAAAGTGATTTCCAAAATAATTTTTTCCATGGAGGAAAATAGATAGAAAAACGGAGAGTCGATTTATTTTAAAGTATGGTTGGAAGGGGAGCATAAGAATTGGGAGCAAACAATCATGCACAAAATTGAAGACAAACAATCAAGTATAAGGAATCGAAAACGAACAATCAAAGCAAAGAGTTAAGACAAACAAGCGATCATGAAGAATTCAAGACAGAGAATCGAATGCGAAAAATTAGAAATTAGAAGCAAGAATTGCAAATACGAAGTAAGTCAACTATTAGATATATACGAACTCATAATATAGGAATAAAATATAAAAAGCGAACAGACTAACAAGATTGAGACAGTGTACAAATTACAAAGGCCCGATTATTGATTATTAATTATTATTATTATTTAGCAACAATGTAAAAACGTACTATGTAGCAGTACCATGAAAATTTATTTAAAGTTGTATTGTATTATTATAAATTGTATTGTATTCTATTATTGTATTGTATTATTGTATTGTACTGTATTATTGTATTGTATTATTTTATTGTATTGTATTATTGTATTGTATTGTATTATTGTATTGTATGGTATTTTTGTATTGTATTATAATATTGTAGAATAGGAATAAGGAAGGTAACCGGAGAGAAAGGTCTAACGTAAGAAAAACAAACGCCTCGGCGTTATTTTTCTTAACCCCAGGGAGGATGGTGTGATAACGTAATGCAGCTGTGTGTATGCAATCAATCTGAACCAGGCCACAGCCTCGTTCCAGTAACGCATGTTACAAATACGTCCTCGCTGACGCAAGTTGTTTCCAAACACAAGCCAAACACAGCTACATGTCAGGGTCTGTATTACATTCCCTAAGTAGTCCGAGGACCTTCTCTTATATATATATACTGTAGTGTAAGAAGCATCAAGATCATTCTAGTCTCATTCTCATTCAGAGTCAGAGATTCAGTCTACATACTAGTTAGTAAGAATGTATATATTTGTTATGCAGTTTTAAGTGTTGTTATGTATTAAATATATGTTACCCGAACGATGTGTATCATTTAACGGGACAACGATATCTGCATGACGGCTCAACGATGTAGCCCTCAGGACCAGGCTAACATCACGTGGCGTCCTGCCACGAACGTGCCCAAACGGCACTAATACCACATGCCGATCCTCCAGGCACATAGGACCTTATCACGTAAGGCCCTAATACCACATGGCGATTCTGCCTCAGGGCTTAAGCCCCCCTAGTATTACATGCCGATCCTCCAGGCACTTAAGGCCCCACCAGTATTACAGTAGATGCATATGACAAATAATATACCTATACTGCATTTTTGCATCATAATAACCTTCGAAACTTAAAACTGATTCACAACGTGTTAATTTGGCTAAAATATTATCAAACGTCAAAATGATTCGAACAGTTTTTTTGTCCGCCAGTTTACATTAAATTCTTTGGGTCACCCTGCTAAACATTGAGATGATTTCCTTGTATATTTAATAAACACAAAAATCAATCTACTCACAAATAAAGAGTGTTTGACGATATTATTAAGTTCTGAAATAAGAAATGTCAAACATTAGAAATTATTCAAAGACACACACCAATTAAATTCGTCCCACTTAAAATGTAGAAATATTAAACAAACATCACACATATTCACAACAATGGCATGCAAAGTTTGTTCAAAGAATCATTTAACATTTTAATGCGACAATTTTATAAAATTGACTCCACAGCAACGTTTCAGTGAAGTCAAAAGTAAACGTGTGTGTATCAATCATGCAGAAAATGTAATAAAAAACGCAATACACTATTACACTATCTACAAGAACATAAACAAGTAGACACGACAACATCAGATACAATCCAGTCAAATATTAAAAACCATTCTGCAAGGCAAATTCCAGCAAACAAGACATTTTTATCCACAACATATATGGGAAACAGCACAATGCATGTGGGTCGAGCATTACTTGACTGAAACAGAAATAAGAAAAACACCCTAACCACAAT
Source organism: Melolontha melolontha (assembly GCA_935421215.2). Lineage (NCBI taxonomy): Eukaryota > Metazoa > Arthropoda > Insecta > Coleoptera > Scarabaeidae > Melolontha > Melolontha melolontha. The sequence goes on along the minus strand of OW285237.1, from coordinate 122,222,429 downwards.
ATATATCAATAAATACTATATACGTATTTCGGCGAATATTCTGATGGTCAACTTGAAACTACATGGATATAACATCACCATTATAGCGGCCTACGCACCGTCAGATGACGAAAGAGTCGGCATTAAGCAGGAATTCCTAGACAAATTGGACGAAATCCTAATAGGTATTGGAAGAAAGAGAGAAGTCATATTGATGGGAGATTTCAATGGAAGAACAGGAAGGGCAAACAATAGCCCAGTAGTGGGACCATTTGGTGAAGAAATAATCAATGATAATGGCCGAAGACTCATAAATCTCTGCGAGACCCACGATCTTAGAATAAACAACGGATTCTTCAAACACAAAGACATCCATCGCTACACATGGATGCAGAACACCCGTAATCTAAAAACCATTATTGACTATGTAATAAGTAGACAAGAAACAAACATAGAGATAAACGACGTGAGAGTCCTGAGGGGAATAACTTGCGGGTCGGATCATTTTTTGGTGAGAGCCAAAATAAGAATGCAGTTTAGGAAAGGGAACAAGACCCAAGATGAACAAGACGGCAGGACAACACTCACAAACGCGGTGGATACAATCAAATATAATTGTGACAGTTTTAAGGACGAAAGCACTGTATTTCTATATCAAAGACGACTCGACAGCAAACTACTGAACCCGGAAGGGTGTACCTTTAACGAACTCTACGATAACGTTTTAAGCAGTCTAATAGAAGCCACCCAAGAAGCTGTAGGAGTCAGAAAGAAGAACAACAACAACAAGAAATACTGGTGGAACGAGGAAATAGAACAATTAGTCAAAGAAAAGAAGCAGAAATATCTGAAATGGCTGACGACAAAAAGTGAACGGGACTTTGACGACTACAAAGATACGAAAAGACAACTAAGAACGAGCATCTCTATAGCTAAAAACGAGTCATGGGATAAGAAATGCGAAGAAATTAATAACTACATGGGAGGTAGGAAGTGCTCGGAGGTGTGGAGATTTATATCAAATGTTAAAACCCCAGGAAGGAACAATGCTAACATCCGAATAATCAAACCGGAACAGTGGCTAGAACACTACAAAGGCCTACTACAAGAAGATAGACAAGAGTATATAATAGACTCCCCCAGACAGTTTGTGGTACAAGGGGAAGAAGTTGAGATATCGGAAGAAACAATAAAGAAGACTGTTAGGAATCTTAAGTCAGGCAGGGCCAGCGGCCCGGAAGGGATATACTCCGAAATGCTCAAATATGGAACAGAAAGGCTCTATAAAAGTCTTACAGTAATTATCAATAAATGCCTAAATGGACATCCTGTTCCGCAAGACTGGAAAACGGCTTTTATATCATCCATTCATAAAAAAGGAAATAAGCTAGACTGCAATAACTATAGGGGCATATCAGTCACAAGCACACTAAGCAGACTGTACGGTAGAGTCCTGCGTGACCTCATTGAAGAAGATTACCAAGACAAAGAAGAGGAAGATCAATGTGGTTTTAGAGCAGGAAGATCATGTACGGACAACGTATTCTGCCTAAAACAAGTTATAGAAAAAAGATCTGCTAGACAGCTGGAAACCCACCTCACGTTCGTGGACCTACAAAAAGCATATGACACAGTCCCAGTATCAAGATTATGGAAGGTATTAGAACAATCTAACATCAATTACAACTATATAACGGCCCTTAAAGAGTTGTATAAAGACTCCACGTCAAGAATTAAGATGGGTAAAGAACTCACAGATGCATTTACGGTAAATAAAGGACTACGCCAAGGATGCTGTATTTCTCCAACACTCTTTAAGATATATGTAGCGGTGGCACTAAGAAATTGGAAGAGGAAGGTCCACAGAATGGGTATAGAGATAAATGACAGGTGCTTATTTACCCTTCAGTTTGCTGACGACCAGGTCATAGTGGCCAATGACAAGGAGGACATGCAATACATGGTGAGGAAAATGATGGAAGAATATCGAAAATGGGGCTTGACAGTCAATATAACCAAAACAAAATATCTATGTATTGGCAACCAGGACGGAAATCTGGAAGTGGACAATGGTCAAGAAATAATGCAATGTCAGGAATATGAATATCTGGGCGTAACTTTCGACAACACCGGGACAGATGTGAGAGAGATCGAAAAACGTATAGTCAAAGCAAAAAAAGTGATCGGATGCCTGAAGGGAATTCTATGGAGCAAGGAAATAACAAAGAAGATAAAATTTAACATATACGAGACTATGGTAAAGAGCAGCCTTCTATATGGAGCAGAAACCTGGAGGATTGCAGATAGACAAAGGAAGAAGGCTGAGGCGGTTGAAATGGATGCCATTAGAAGATCCATGCGAATTTCACGAAGAGAGAGAATAAGGAATGACTATATAAAGCAACAAATGGGAATAGAAGGCACGATAGTTCAAGACATCGAAAAGAAACAACTTACTTGGTACGGACACGTAGAACGAATGCAAAATAACAGGTGGCCCAAAACAATAATGCACTGGCACCCAAGAGGGAGAAGGAAACGGGGAAGACCGAAACTGGAATGGCAGAAGAGCATACAAAGATCCATGAGTGAAAGAAACCTCACACCAGAGGAGTGTGGCGATAGAAGACGATGGAAGTTAGGTGTCGGACAACGAAGAAAAACGTTCTAAACCGGCATATATATATATATATATATATATATATATATATATATTTCGGCAACCAAGTTGCCATCTTCAGTAGAATAACCTTAAAACAAAAAAATGTTAAACGTAGCGTTTTTGGCTAAGGTAAACCTTGGAAGATATGCTCTTCACCAAATCGCCAGCGGCATAACACTCAGGGATAACTTCAGTGTTATCCCACTGGTGATTTGGTGAAGAGCATATCTTCTAAGGTTTACCTTAGCCAAAAACCCTACGTTTAACATTTTTCAGTTTTAAGGTTATTCTACTGAAGATGGCAACTTAGTTGCCGAAATACGTATATAGTATTTATTGATATATATTGTGGTTAGGGTGTTTTTCTTATTTCTGTTTCAGATTTCAAGCCACAGTCTCCACCAATTTCGGATTACTTGACTCCTGATCACAATCCAATTTCATCACAAAATCATTTGCTAACCGCTTAGGGTTAAATTCAGGGACACAGACATAACAGTAATTGGTAAATTGGTAAATCAATCGTCAACACAAAATCGTCAAAAATATCGTCGATACAAGAATAAAGTCTCGATATAATGAATTTCAGGCAGCTATGAAATGCTTAGTTATAAACTAAATAACTGAAACATTACCATTAACTTCAGCTAATATCAGCAGCTTTGCAATTCCACAGAATATTAGTCGACCCGAATTAATATATCTAGCTCTATAGATATATTGATGGGCACAGAATTGTTCTGGAAACTCATGTGCATCGGTCAAATAAAGGCAACACATAATCGTTCATATTTACAAAAAAAAACATCTTGGTTGGCTCATAGTATGGTCAGTGATCCAAGAAACATATTTCGGTACTCACACGCTTTGTAACGTATCATTAGATACATCTCTGTATCAAAAATTTACTAGGTTTTGGAATTTAGAAGAGTATCCAAATAAACTTACATTTATCCCGGAAGAACAAAATTGCGAAAGACATTTCTTAGAACACGTCATAAGAAACGATAACAGCAATTCCATAGTAAGTCTTCCTTTCAAAAATAATGCCAAAGAACTAGGCGAATCAACTAGTCTAGCCTTAAACCGATTATACAACACAGAAAAACGGTTAAATCAAAACTCTATTCTCAAACAACAATATATAATCGTTGATTGACGAAGGAGATACTCGTTGAAACTTCATTATAATGATAAGAAATAAGTACTAAACTTCTAGTTTCAAAAATTTGTTTATTGTCAAACAGCTACAATATTGTTTCGCTATACAATGGCTTCATCAGGTGGATGGTGGTCATTTAAAGCTAATCCTAAATTATTATATTTATTCATTTCTAAGTTTTCTAACAAGTTAAGTTTTTTGCTTTTATCTTGAATATGTAAAATTTTGATATTTATATTAAATCTATGATTAGTTTCTAAACAAAGATTTGCGAAAGTTGAATCTGTTTTCTTTTCTTTATGACTTCTCTCGTGTTCTTTCATCCTAACTTTGAATGTCCTTCTCATTTGTCCTATACACAAATCACACATATACAAATGTTCCGTATGGTTATGTTCAAATTTTAGGAGTGTAAAGTAGACTTCATTTCAAGTAACAAAAACGCAAAACTTGTATATTCTTTTTTATTTATTTCAAAGTTACAGATCTATGAATCTGATTGTCAGATTATGCAGAAAAATGTAATCCTAAAGTCAATACATACTGATTTTATTTAAAAAAAAGTTATACGATTCCATAACAGGCCTGTAATTGTTAACGTCATAATAAAATGTTATCCTAAAATAACTAAACACGTGTCGTAGTGCATACAGTAATTTCTTGGAGATCTACAAAAAAGAGTCTTGGAAATTGATTTATGATAAAGTATGTTCTTACTTATTTCGTAAGTGCTGAACCATTAATATCATACAATAAACAATTGTTCAGATGACTGTTAACGTTGCATTTTTTAATAAAGGATTACATTACGTTTCAGTTCATACAACAGCTTATTAGTGAGTAGACACGTTTTCTTTATTCAAAATGCCTTACCGATTTTCTTCTAAAGAGTATGCGGACATGCATTTTGTATATGGTTACTGTAACGGCAGTGCACGTCAAGCAGTTATTGAATACCGACATCGGTTTCCCGATAGGCGCATTCCTCATTACAGAACGTTTCTGGAAGTACACAGACAATTTCGGGAATGCGGACTGCATGATTATCTTTTCGACCGAGGAGTAAATTTGCCAGCAGACTTAGAGGAAGAAGCAGTAGCTATTGTTACAAGGGATCCGACTCTCAGTGTATGTCGAATCGCTAGACAGCTAGGAGTGCTACGAATGACAGTTTGGCGAATTTTAAAACGTGAAGGCTTATATCCATATTACTATCGCAGAGGACACGGTTTGCTTGAGGCAGACCACTATGCTCGTCTAGTTTATACTACCTGGATATTAATACAGTCACAGCTTCATTTTAATTTCTGCAGAACAGTCCTCTGAACAGATGAATCCACGTTCACGAGAAGTGGTGTTTCAAATCTAAGAAACTTGCACAAGTGGTCATCAGAAAATTCCAAAGCTATACGCCCATCTAAATTTCAACATGAATTTTTTATTAACATTTGGGCGGCCTTAATCGATGACTTTTTTGACTTTGAGTTGAGTTTTACTGACTTTAGGATTAAATTTTGTTTTATGATCTGACAATCACATTAATAGATCTGTAACTTTGAAACAAATAAAAATGGATATACAAGTTTTGCGTTTTCGTTACTTGAAATGAAGTCTACTTTACACTCCTAAAATTTGAACATAACGATACGGGACAGCTTGTATAGATGTGTAGCTTGATAGGCAATCCGTGTATATTTTGCGCGTAAGGCATCCAAACAACGTGAGGGGAAGGAAATTAGTTATGCAACTTAAACATCACAAGGGTGTTGCATTTAGAAGTTGTTCTAGGGTAGCAAATTCATATGTTAACGAAAAATTTAATGTTGGCTATCTTGGTCGATTAGTATTCACCGTATTTAAATTTTGTAATCTCGTGCCCGTGATATATGTTATAGTTTTACCATTTTTTTATAACGGGTTTTCAGAAACATTCGAAGTCAAGTGGGCTCTGAACAAAAAATCGTATATCTCTACTTAAGTATCTGATTTGTAATAATTATTAAATGTCAACTGTTGTCTGTCAAAAATCAATCAATCTCAGACATGACTTCATGTTTTCAAGGACTACTGTTGCTGGATGACGTGCCATTGAATATTCGTCTAAACATGTGGCTGCAGTTGGACGGCGCTCCGGCACATTTCGCTAGGGCAGTAAGATTATTTCTAAATGAAAATTATCACCGATGGGTCGGACGAGGTGGCACAGTTGCGTGGCCGCCAAGGTCGCCAGACATGACTCCCCTGAATTATTTTTTGTGGGGCACAATGAAGCAAGAGGTGTACAGTAGCCCGGTGAACACACTAGAAGAATTAGAAAATAGGATAAGGAATTGTGCAGAGCGATTAAAACAAAACCCTGATATGATTCAACGTGCTACGAGACAAATAACGTTCAGGGCTATTGCGTGTCTCGAATGTGAAGGAGGCCATTTTGAAAACATAATTAATTAATATAGTATTGATTAAAAACTATTTTTGGTTGTTTTATTCATAATCTTAATTAATCATAATCTTATGTAGTAAGTTATACTACTTTTTTTACCATACCTAATTATACGTAAATTACAATAAAAAATAAACATTTTTGACTAGCACATTTTGGGTTTTTTTTCGATGAAATTGTTTTATCTACACGAGGTATAACTCTGAGCACTTTTTTTTTTGACACATTGTATATACTAATCATAATACATGGTGGTGTTGCTTTCATATTAATGTCCAGGGTTGCTTGAATCGAATAAACAACAAAATTATCGTGTTGCGTAAAACCGCAATGTTTACGTCACTTATAGTTGTTTTTGAAGGATCTGTAGCAAGCTGATTCTATAGGCTCACGGCCAAAACAAAATTAATTATATTCGTATTTTACGCAAGCTAATGAACATCATTCCCTATTAAACACTTTCCTCAGTTTATAGAGACTTTATTAATCAACATTCGTTGCAAAAAAATACTGCTCGAAAAAGTTACATATTAAATTTCATATGTTTCAATACAAATGAATATAATGTCATAACGTCACAACATTTTTTGATGCGTCACTTATTACTTCTTTTACCTAGTTCTAGATCTCTCTAACTTCTGGGTGTAACGCTTTTAACGAAAATCAGAATTTTTATCTCTCGCTATTTTCAAAATAATAAATATTGCTTGATACTTGGGTATGATCGTTTAAATAAAAACCTTTACAATTCGAAATGTAAGTACTACAATTTCTTTTATTTCTTCTTTTGCAGTGGCAATTAAAAAATTCTTCTTTTTGACGAACAAAAAGTTAAAGTGATATTACAATCTTTAAATTTATCAGAAGGTCTAGTAGTTTGTGGCATTTAAATGCGTCATGAAATAATTGTCGTTTGTAAATAATGGTTGAATTAAATGAAAGAGAAAGAATACAAGTATTAATAATGATCGGTTTTGGTAATAGGACAAGAACTCATTAGGAAGTATGTACCCTTTTTAATATTATGCAATCTAATCAACAGCAAATTTCGCATTCTATCGTTACCAAAACATTAAGAAGGCACAACATAAATGGCGGTGTTCGCAAATTGCAAAGAATTTGTAGTACAAATTCTGCTACAAATGATATTAAAGCGCAAGATATTGCTATATCTGTAGGGGAAAATCTAATTTTAATTTATCTACAAACGAGCTGGCGCAAAGGCATGACATTAGTCGTCGTTCAGTAGGGATAATTCTTAAAAAATAAAAATACCATCCTTATAAAATTCGCCTCGTTCAATGATGATTTCGACAGAAGGCATGAATTTTGTGAATCAATGATCAACATTTATAATCGTGATAACAATTTTGTAAATAATATAGTATTTTCGGATGAGCCAACCTTTTATTTGAACTTTTACTATTCATAGACATAACTGTCGGTATTATGCGCAGAGTAATCCACACTGGAGACAAGAGGCGCATACGCAACACCCTGGAACGCTTAATGTTTGGACTTTTATTTATAGAAACAGAATAATAAGGCCTTTTTTATAGAAGAAACTCTAAATGGTCAAAGATATTTAGAACTCTTAAATAACCAGATAATTCCTGTATTGAAGGAAAATATCCAACTTAACATCTGGTTTCAGCAGGATAGTACACCCCCTCACAATTCAGTTATCGTTCGAGATCGGTTAGATCAAACTTTTGCCCACAGTTGGATTAGAAGAAGAGGCGAAAGTGAATAGGTTGCACGTTCTCCCGATCTCAATCCACTAGATTACTCTTTCACCAAACATCATAACGAGGGTTATAAGAGAATTTTCAGACAGATTGGCTTACTGTCAGGAAGTTTGTTTGTGTAACCAGTTTATTTTCTTTTCCTTGAAAATTAATAAATAAAAAATACTTAGACTACAAGTTTTATAGTTCGTTGAAATCGTGTTATCGAGAGAAATTCCAAAATATAAAAAAATATAGGGCATTCAACTCAAAAAATATATATATTTAAAAAAATACTTCAAAACTCTGCATCCCTAATTTTCGTGTCTAAAATTTTTATTACAATATCTTTTTTAATTTAACAGTTAATTTAACAGGTTCCACACATTTGCCCGTCACTGTATATTGTAACAACAAAGTCCAAATTAAATTGCAATTATTTGTATTTTTAAGTGTTTTAAATAATAAATACAATAATACAAAAACTATATTTTACTCTCAATCATTTAAGAATTGACCATTAATTGGTTAATATAAAATACACAGGTTTGCATCGGCACAAAAGATAAACAAATACAAAAACAATGTGTTTGTAACTCACCGAAAAACTGACGGGTCTATCATAAAATATTGCTCTGTTGTCATCATTTTCATCCGTCTGTTTTAAATCCATAACTGAAATTTTGAAACCAGGTATCATGCTATAATTTATATATTCCTCGAAATTTAAAATATCTTTTTTTTTACTATAAAAAATTTAAATATAAACACTTACCTTTAAATAAATCGAAAACATTTTCTTATAAGTAGAAATATACACTACATTGAAATACTTCAAATATTGAAAAATATGATAACCTTTGTTGATTTGATATATGTACTTACATACATATATATGTAATTATGTATACATGTGGTTTAAAAATACATAATCACATCAAATTTATTCCATTAAACGTAAATATGTTTTGTTCGTTTTATTGTAAAAGATACATTTAATTGTTAAATACGTTAAATCTTGAAAACGTTACAAAAACAATAAATAGATAATGTTTTAATATATGAAATATATTATAAAAATCTATATAAAGAAACAAATCTATATAATGAACAAATGACTACTATCATTCACAAATCAATCAATTTATTTTAGTACGCTGTATTCGTATTAAATTTATCTCCGAAATATTTAAATTTTGCTTACTTATTCATAATAATAACATAGTCTGTGCCTACATTTATAGCGGTGACTATAAATGAATGCAAATGATTTTTTTTTTGAGCTGGCAACGATTCTGCAACTTTATGTTGACATGCTTAATTTCTAAATTTTAATTTGTTAAAAATTTTACAAAGTAAAAGTCAAACAAGCAAATAAATAAAACAAATTGTGGTTGTTACTTTCAAAATAGTCTTTACTGCCGAGGAAAATATATTTATTGTAAATGGCTTGTAAAATGAAAATGGTAATTGAATATACTTCAAGTAGTAGCTTTAAAATCAATTTATCGAAATGTATACAGATGGACAAATTGAATTGAATATCATTACTTTTCACAGCACCATTTGGAATAATCGAATGGTTTGTAAACACTGGTAATGTGTCTAAAGTCTACTACTCGTCCCACTGTTATTACACTCGATATTTTGGAAAATGCGAATCAAATTCATGAACAAAATCTTCATATTTCTCTATACGTCCTCTTCCATCCAATTAGTAACCTCCACTTAACAATTGAACCTTTAATAACTTTAACCTTTCCTACATCAATTCTAGAACTTTCCTATAAATTCTCTCGCGAGAATCTGAAAAAAAATAGCTACATTTAACCCCAATTGTCCATTAAATTTACCCACCAGATTTTTAATTTTTAACAATGAATACAGTTTTGTCAATGGTATAATTATCATCTGCATAATATCATTGATAACTATGAAGCATGGTTTCACCTGTCTGGTTATGTCAATTCGCAAAATTATAGAATTTGACGGGTAGTTAATCCACAAAATTGAATCGAAATACCATTGGATTGAGTTAAAATTGGTATTTGGGTGACAGTGTCAAAACAATGAATTATTAAGTCAATATCCTTTCGAGAAAATTAATGCCCAAGGATATGAAACCATTATTTTCATCTATTGCAAGCCAATTTTTCAGGGTTGCCAATTTAAATATTTACTTCAATCATTTATCACTCAGTATAACATACCTACCTTAACATACTTAAAAAAAAACTGATAATAATACATAGCATGTTTTGATCATCACTATTAGTTTTCACTGTATCTAAATGTGTACGAGTTACGGTAATTAAATATCTAGAATTTTTCATTTACAAACGTATATCGAACAGTACAATGAAATTAAGATTGCATAACCTCACCATAGATCTCCCCAAAGCCAGCTTCTGATGGTCCGTAATTTTGCAGTCAGTGCCTCCCCGATTTGTGCAGAAGGACCACCTTGAGCAACATATTCCCCACCGCGCGTGTGTTATTTAGTAGATTTTATTTACTTAATAAACAAAAACGGAAGAAAAGTGTATGTCGTCATTTAATAAAAACCGGTCAAGGTTGTTAGTATTGAAATGAAGAACTAAGTAAAAATTTGAAAATTTCTGTAGGATATTCGAAGAAGATTATGAATATCTTTTAAATAAAATTAGCATCCATATTGCAAAAAGTGATATAAACATGAGAAAGTATATTCCTATTCAAGAACGACTTCTATTGCTTTCAGACTGTTCGGGCAAAATAGATTTAATTTTGTATTTTTAGTTTTATTTAGATGTAGGTATATTTATGTTAATATATTTAATCCTAGTTTTAAATTGTAAATATTATATAGTGTATATAGAAAAGGTCTTGGAGTTCAGATATATTTAATATTTTTAATTACTTTAGGACTGGTCAGGTATTACATTTCTTCATTGTCTTATTTTCTACAGTCATAAAAACTATTTATTTTATTACAGGCACAACCCTCTGGTTAATCCATCCATTATGTAAATAATGTATTTGAATAAGCATAAATATAATAGATTAAGTTTTATTGTACATATTTCCTGTTATATATTATTATAATAGGTGAAATAATAGGGTTCGATGCGATTCTGCGAAGTATTAGTATTGCGAAGTATTATGCATTGTATATTTATTACTTTAAGAGGTATTTTATTCTCTATAATTAAGGGTTTCCGGCGTATATTGTTTATTTTAATACATTTATGACGTTGGAAACTAAAGCATATACTTTTCTTGGAAAGGTAAAATAATGGTATGGAAATTTTCGTATACTCTATTCATTGTTTTCTCCCTGTCTTTGACTGGCGGGGACAAAACTTTCTTGCCGAAAAATAAGGGAATGAAGAAACAGTTCCAAACAAGATCTCTCAGAGCTCACTACAGTTCCAAGTACGATCTCTTCGAGTTAAAGCTTAGGTCTCAGTGGTCTAATTAACAGTTCCTACTAAGATCTCAGTGATCTAAATAGGAGCAATATTATTTATTAGCCAGTTTTTCTCGGTCTTTAGTATTAAGACCAGATACTGCATTTATTTAACGGAACTCCAAGATTAAACTTGTAAATATATTAGTGTTATACAAAAAATATTGTATTATTTCAACAAATACTTCGGTCTATACATACCGAACTTACTTCAAACCAAGAGGAAAAAACACAGACTTTTGGTATGAAGAGACAACCACACAAACCTCGCATACCTTTTAAAAGCATATATTAGGGATGGGAACTTGGTGACTGTCGTGAATGGTTATATATTTGTATATCTAGTGATTATTGTCGTGGAGATGAATGGAAAGTTGGTAATGTGTGGAGAAGGAGGTTGTTGGCGGAGATTATGTGTTTCCAAACGATGGAATTGTTGAAACTGATGGAATTTGTTTTTATAAGTCTGACGAAAGTTGCACTTCATTTTGCTTTAGATTTTACTAATTTCAAGCATGGCAATTTCTCTTGCAGTTCTCTCAGTTTTTTATATAATCATTCCATACGCAAAAAAATTCTATCCAGCTTTTGCGTCATCCATATAAAATAATTATCATTTTTTTCTGTTGAAACTTTTAAGAAGAGTTGTTGCTGTTTTAAATACTCACATACCTCACTATCCTGTTTCTTTTTATCATTCCCAACATTGTCATTTTCATTCTTCTTCGATTTCTTCTATATCTTCAGAGTTTCAAAAATATTCTATTTTATTTGTTTTAGTTGTCTCGGACAAAAAGTGGTTATAGATATAAAAGGAATTCAGCCAAATTTGGAATTTTTATGATTGCCTTCGATCACTGAACAGCAAACATGTTTTAATACAAAGTCCTATCCACAGTAGTTCAGTAATAATTCTATAATTATCACAGCACTTTCAGCATAGGTCCTCTAGTTCTAATTAACGCAGACTACAATTTTATTTTTTGTGAATTGTGATTGTCAAGGAAGAATAAGCGATGGCAACGAGTTAAATACTTTGTTAAACGATTTTAGTTTTAAAAAAGTAGTTTATTTGAAACACTACAGTTTGAACTAAAATAACAATTTGATTTTTCTATCAATTTTATATTTATGTTACTTACAAAGCTCGAACAGTAAAATAAATAATGCGACTATTTATACTATATCTTTACCTCTACAAATAATGTACATATACACATATGAAGACTATACTACAACTTATACTACATACATCATATAACTGGTGTGTACAAAAATACAGACTTATACAAACAAAATATCCTAATGAACTAGATTTTCCACCAGCAGATTGTTTATCGCTAAGAAAAACGTCACTACCTTATATTTTTAGAACAAATAGCCCGTTTGCTTTAACTGAAAATATAATATACTATATGCTGGAATTAACAATAAAGGATCAAAATAATCACGTCTTTAATTATCATCTTTCACGAGTTCGAAGAATAGTTGAAAACGTTTTCGGGATTATGTCTGCTGTTTTCAAGGTACCGAGAAAACCCATGCTCTAAAATGTCTAGAAAAATATACACTCCCATAGATTCCTTCGATTTAGCAGAAAGAAGATGGCGTGACTCAGCCTGGATCATGGCATAATGACCAAAATAGAATTACTTCATTACAATCGCCGAAATACTTGCCATCAAGAGCAGTTCATTGTGCCAAGGTCGTAAGTAATCATTTCGTTGAATTCTTTATAATTACATGGCAAAATAATTACTAAAAAAATATATTTATTATTATTATAGTACCACGTAAGATGATTCATCCAAATCTCAACGTGAGTAGAGTATCTCAGCCGATTCTAACACCTCCTTATTGACCTTGATCTCATATATATTGGCAATCAAGATCAATGAGGAGGTGTTAGAATCGGCTGAGGATAATCGACCTTCTTATATAGGGCGAGAGGAATACCTGGTGTATATGAAGTGAAGGTTAATTAGGAGGTTGCAGAATAACATTAGTGATCAAGGTCTATGGGGAGGTTTTAGAATTGGTTGAGAGTGATCAAGGTCATTTAAAGATTAAAGAATAAAGAAGAATGTTAGGGTGGGGACAATGTTAGGGTATATAAAGTTTGCTTGTGTTAAATAGATGCTAGTATTAGAGAATATGTTGAAGCGGAAGTTTAGTGAAGTACCACAGAGTTCTTTATGTTCTTCAATAGTGGAAGAAAGTGAATTGGAAAAAGATAATAGTGGTCCCTTGGTAGTGGAAGAAAGTGAATTGGTAAAAGATAATAGTATTGATAGAGGTTTACAAGTGGTTGGAGATATTGAGGTAGACTTGGGTATTGAAGAATTTTTTACTAAAATGTCTGAATCAAATAAATTTTAGGAACATGTAGATGCAGCTGCAGAGAATTTTGCACGAGAGGCATCAAGTGATGAAACATTTGTTGAAAAATATGTTAGAGCACCAATTTGGGAGTTACCATTAGTACGAGAAAAAATTGTTTTCTGAATAAGTCACTCAAAATGGATATGTATTGGTTCATTACCAAATCAAGATTTTGAACAAAGGTTAAAAATTGTTGGTGTAAAAAAACAATGTGTATGCTTTAATTCAAAGGAATGGAAGTGGGTAATGGCGGAGACTGCAAAGTTAAGGCAATATTTTGATTACAATAATGGTATATTTCCAAGTTTTAGAGGTATGAATTTTCTAATATCACCTGAATCATTTGATGAAGTGAGTAGAATTATGAAGCGGTTTTAGAAGGAATGAAACATAATTTTATAATGATATGGTCCGATGTGTAGCAGAAAGTGGTCGAGAAGTGGATGTAGAAATCGACCGAATGTATAATGGTGTAATATCCGAATGTGTTTGTATAATGAAGTAGTTAGATATGTATTGGCATCAGAAAATTAAAAATGATGTAAATTATTTGAGGAAAAATTATATATGATTATGAAATATAATACTAAAATAAATTTAATGTGTTTTATTTTTGAAATTTGTAAGGAATTAATCCAGCAATACAAATTTCAAGCGTTTTTAGGATTAAGCGAAATCGACTAATAAGTATTTGTATATATGGTAATTGTAGATGCGGTTTTTGTCATTTAGATTGTTGATGTTGACTGAGATAGTTTAATATATAAGATTGTGCTGGCATTCAGAAGTGGTAGTTTGAATAAGGCACGCAGAAGGAAAGGTGGTGGATTGTTGAATACTGTGATAAGCTCCCAGTAGAATTGCACATACCGGGTTATAGATTTTGTGGTCCAGGAACGAGGGTAGAAGAACGATTGAAAAGAAGTGATAAGGGGGTGAATATTTTGGATGAGGCTTGTAAAGAGCACAATATATCATATTCTCAATCAAATGAATTGTTAAAAAAGACACGAAGCGGATGAAAAATTGTATCAAAAGGCTGTGGGACGAGTGAAGAGTAGAGATGCAGTATAGGAGAAAGGTTAGCTGCAACTGTAGTTTCAGCTCCTATCAAAGCTAAAACAAAATTAGGTATGGGTTGGAGTAGACAACGGAAAGAAATGAGTAAAAGTCGAAGGAAGGGTAGTAGAAGCAGTTATAGGAGGAGCAGGCAGGGGTATCGATTAGGTGGTGCTATTTCATTTTTGCAAGCAATGAAGAAAGCACGAAACGCAATAAGAAGGAATGATAAGAAGGGTGTTTTAGAGAATGCTAGAGTTGCATATCAAAGTTTAATAAAATCTGGAAGAAGAATAAAATATCCGCAATCCAGGGTAATTGCAATACCAAAAAAAGGTGGATTTTTACCGTTGATTCCATTATTTGCAGCATTAGGTGCTTTAAGATCATTAGGTGGTGGTGCAGCAGCAATTTCAAAAGCAGTGACTTCTGCAAAAGCTGAAAGGGATCAATTAGATGAGCAAAGCGACATAATATTGCTATGGAATCAAAATTTGGGAGTGGTTTATATGTGAAACCGTATAAGTCTGGGTGTGGTGTATCTGTTGAAAGTGGATTATATGTAAAACCGTCTAAATCTGGTTGTTGTGTTTATTTACAAAATGGTGCTAGTTCAAAAAACTGATAAGCAGTTTACCTCGAAGACCTTTAACAGAAAAAGATGGTAAATGTCGGGGTATTTTGAGTAAAGATGTGTTACCGAGAATTATACGTAAAAGAGGGAATGGAATAGTAAATTTGGATGATGATGCTGGGGAAGGGACTCATTGGGTAGCATACAAGAAAAATAATGTTGTAATAAATTATTTTGATAGTTATGGTGATTTAAGACCTCCGATTGAGGTTGAAAAGTATTTATTATCGAATGGTGGTGGTGTTATACAGTATAACGATGAAAGACATCAAGATAGTAACAGTAAAAATTGTGGGCAATTGTGTTTATTGTTTTTGAAAGGATTTATTAAATAAGAAGGAATTTGTTGTGGTTGTTTTATTAAATATTAGTCCAACGATATTGGAAAGTTAAATTTAAATTAGAAATGGAAGCAGAGGGTAATGGAAGTGTGCATTACAATTACAGCGAGAAAACGTTACCTTTGTTAGAACTTATTAAAAAGGGCAAGAAATGGAACTGGACGCCTGAATGCGAATTATGCTTTACTACTCTGAAAGAAAACTTTGTAGAAAATCTCAGATTACATCACCCTGACTTTACCCTACCTTTTGTTGTGAGAACAGACGCTTCACACAAGACTATAGCAGCAGAACTGGTACAAATGAAAGATGATCAAGAAATTCCTATTTATTTTATATCACGTACCCTGAAAACGTGTGAGACTCGATATACGATTTCTTAGAAGGAAATGCTTGCCATCGTATTTGCATTGACGAAACTCAGATACTACTTGATAGGAAAGTCATTTGTATTAGAAACCGATCATAAAGCGTTAGTCAACATCATGAGCTGCAAACTTAACAACAGTCGTATTTATCGATGGACTTTGTTAATACAACAATACGAGTTTATTATAAAATATAAACTTGGTAAAGAGATGGTAACTGCAGATGCACTTACGAGACAGGAGGGGGATGTAAAGAGACAGAATATTTGCATTAACCTGATAAATCTACAAAGAAAAGGTATTTTCTCTAGAACAAAAATTCTACAAATACAATCAAGTCCAGATTTCGACGAAATCAGAAAACATTTAAGAAATGTGGGAGAATACAAGGGCATGTCGATCAAAGATAGGTATATAATAAAACAGATAGGGAAACCCACTGTATATGTCACAAATGAACAACATACAAGAGAAGTCACAGAGTATCTACATAAAACATATACACACATAGAAGCAAGAAAATGCTGGTTACTTTACCGAGAAGCATTCTACTGTATAAACGACGAAAGAATCATTAACAGCGTGATAAAACAATGTCGACTCTGCGAATTAGCTAAAGATAAAACATTTACTAATACCAACATAAGCCATAACATAACTGCATATGATAGATTAGAACTAATATCGATTGATTTTCTATCAAATCTTATTCCTAGTACAAAGGGTTATCGACATATATTAGTAATTTGTGATATATTCTCTAAATTTATAAAACTCATACCTACACAGAAATGCAACACAAACACCGTTTTGCAAGCTTTGGTGGATTATTTTACACATTATGGAAAACCACAAGCTATACTAACAGACAATGCTACCTATTTCACAAACGATCGTTACAAAGATTTTTTACACTCTTACAACATCAAGACCATTTATACATCGATTCGCTACCCCCAGGGTAATCCCACCGAACGATACATTCGTGAAACTTTAAAATATCTACGTATATTAGAGGAGGAAAATTATAGAAAATGGGCTAGACTTTTACCTCAGATAGAATTTACTATAAATAATACACCGAGTACGGTGCATAACGCATAACCACTGCCCAATAACCGTATTCACTGGACAACCACCTCAACGTCCATGGACGGATTCGGAGCACATAAATTTAAATAATCGTTTACAGGAAGTTAGAGAAAGATTGTTATTAAGGAAGCACAAATGGGAGAAAAATAGAGATACTGCTAACAAAATTCACAAAACTTACAAGGTAGGAGATGAAGTAATAGTTAAACGTTTACGAGTTACTGATTTAAAGCATAAAATAATGGGAAAATTACTGAAACCATACCAAGGCCCCTACACTATTAAGAGAATAATAGGAAACAACACTTATGAACTATATGAACCCGAAACAAATTATATTAAAGGTAGATACCACATAACCACGTTACAGGACTACCACATTTAAAAGTAAAAGAATTTTATACAAAGTAAACAGAGATAATTTCCCGAGCAAGCAAACTGAATATGTTATAGTTCGTGAAGAATAATATAAAAAGATTAACCAGTAATTACATACACTTATTTTCATTAGATTAATTAAATTATTTAATAAATAAAAAGAATGACTACTTATCTGATTAAATGTTTCCAAGATAAAAACATAATTAAGTATTAAGAAGAGTCATAAGAAACCAGTCAAATGAAAGACAAATAAACTAATTTAACCTTATTTAATTACTTATACTTAAGACTTGTTAGAATAGATATAAATAATCACATTTATAGTTTAAAAAGTATTTCAACGTGAGCACACATCATAGTCATTATTATCAAAATATTATGCTGCACTTATATATTTTTCTTACTTCCTTTAGCCTGTTGATTAAAAGAATTCAACTACGTTTATTCTTTTAATAAGGGGGAAA
Source organism: Melolontha melolontha (assembly GCA_935421215.2). Taxonomy (NCBI): domain Eukaryota; kingdom Metazoa; phylum Arthropoda; class Insecta; order Coleoptera; family Scarabaeidae; genus Melolontha; species Melolontha melolontha. The sequence continues at coordinate 122,204,287 of OW285237.1, read as the reverse complement.
TGATACACATGACGAGAAGGCTCCTCCTCTGAAAGAGAAACAAAAAGGACTTTAATGAATTGCGTTCTTGTGTAAAATATATTTTCATGCCAAAGAGGGGAAGAATTAATTCAAAATATAAATACATTATTATGACGACAGTTTTGCTTCAAAATAGTAAATTCATATTTTTTACTTATATTATTTATGTTTCAATTCATTTTCTATTTCACATTCATAATTAACGCGAATTAAAAATAACATATATAACGTATTTATATTCAAATATTTAAAATCAATTAAGCTCCCACTCCATTTCCAACGGCAAAAGTTTACGGTATAGGAACATGATTCACAGATTTGTAAACAAATCAACATATGTTTCCTAACCAAAGATATGTAACAAATCGTAATGTAATTTTATTAATCATTTCACAAGGTAAAAATGTTTTGTTTATAAATATACAAATTGTAGATTGATACATTTACTTAATACAATTTTATAGGTTATAAAATTAGTATCTTCGATATTAGATTCTGACAATTTTTGACAGACAACAGTTGACATTTCTTAATTATTACAAATGAGATATAGCAAACGCCAATTAAGTTAAATTAAGCCAATTAAGGCGCGAGAAGGGGTAAGTTCGCGCAGGATTAGAAGTAGTGGGGAGATTTGTATTTGGTTTTACATCAAATGTCAGATAATTCTAACCTCTGAGCGTGTATGATCTCCTAGCAAAGCTATTACAAAATATGTTCTGTCAAACGTCAATGACAAATGTATTCTGACAATTACTTGAGTAGTGGGGGTGGACGTTTTTAAAAACGGCTTCTGCGCACCCCCTTCTCGCGTCAACTTAATTGGCGTTTGCTATACTTAAGTAAAGATATACGATTTTTTGTTCAGAGCCCACTTGACTTGGAATGTTTCTGAACACTCTTATAAGTTGAGGTAGGGCAGTTCCATTTTAGTTCGCGGTTATGGATTCGAGATGGGGCTAAACGCTGTCTCAATTATTTATCACGAAGTTGTACAACCTTTTAGGGATTTGTATTATAATAGACAAAGTGACAACTCTAATTTATGGTATTTTTACATCTTTTTGTTTTAAAAACCTTAAGTTATCCATTTTATTAAATAATATGATAATAGAATATACAAATTATTTATAGTAATTTTAATAAAAACAATAAATATTTTGTTACAAAAATAATCATGGTTAAATTATATTGTTTGAGTATTCTTTATAAAGACACTAACAGTGCGACGTGGCTCAAATCGGCCTATGATTTACAAAGCTTCAATTTTTTTCAAAGAGGTTCTGTTCAAGAATTTATGGGCTTCGTTAGTAAAACTATTGTTGAAAGAACTCCATTAGCTTCACGACAATCTGTGAAAGAAGGAGGTATGAAGTCAATCATATTCATTATACAAACTTATTCCAGTACCTTTTGCAGAATATATGTGTCATGTATATGTAAGAGCTGATAATTTAGCAGGCGTGGTGATATCTGATCATGAATATCCATCACGGGTGTCTCATACATTAATAACCAAAATATTAGATGAATTTACTCAAAAAATACCATTGTCTTTATGGCCAACAATCGCAGAAAAAGATGTTTTATTCCCTCAACTAAATAGTTATCTAGCAAAATATCAAAATCCACGTGAAGCTGATGCGATGACAAAAATTCAAGAAGATTTAGATGAAACAAAAATTATATTAGTAAGTAAATGATTTACGTAGAAAAATTGTAATCATCCTAAAATATTTGATAATTACAATTACATCGTAATAATGCCATATATTATAATTATTGATTTTCTTTTAATTTTAGCATAATACAATAGAAGCAGTTTTACAGAGAGGTGAAAAATTAGATGACTTAATTTCTAAATCTGAAGGCCTAAGTATGCAGTCAAAAGCATTTTATAAAACTGCACGAAAGACTAATAGTTGCTGTACCTTTAGTTAAATACCAAACATTCCCCAAAATGAATCTTCAGCCTATTGTATAATCCATAAATGTATGAATGTGGTATGTGCTTTGCTTAACTTAGGGTATATACATGATAATAAATTTATGTTTACTATATTCCCAATTCTTAAATAAAAGCAAAGCAGTTGCTGTTGTGAAATATAAATGTATTTTATGCTATTTATATATCATATTTATTAAAATATATTCTTTAAAATAATAATTGAGCACTGTGTAGGTGTAGACCATATTTTTCATAGATTTCATAGACAGTACAGCAGAATAAAACCAGCCATGGCATCTTGACTTGCTATTATACTTTTTGTTGTGCACATCAGAAGTTAACTTCATACACAGTTATTTCTTGCTGTAGTAAAATTTTATTTAAAAAAAACAGTATTAAGTAAAAATGTTTCAACATACAGGACAAAATTAAAATTCCTTTTATAAAAATAGTAATGTCATTAATGTAGAAAATAATTTCATTTCTTTTTAACTGCTAAAGTGCTGTTCTTGCTTTGAGTTTCTTTGGACGTTTTAGTCTCAATATTTGTATTTTTTTAATTAAAATAATAAACCAAAAAGCTGATATATTTACCACAATGTTTTGTAGTTTATTTGATTATTTATAGCACTTCAAAATGTAGTCAAATAAATTACATCTTGAAAATAAAATAGCTTTTTATTTTATTTTTTACTCAATAAAAAACAATAGCAATTTTACAGAATAACTTATAAACCTTATTTTTAATAAATGAATTGACTTTATTTCTCTAAAATATATATATTTTTTTAGGAGCAAGTCACTTTTTCGCTGCTGGTTTCCAACATTTATTGTTATTATATGCTATCTTTATTCAAATCCATAATCATGTTCCGCAAGCCATGTAGACTTAAAATGAAAATATCCAAAAATATTGTGTAACTCCATATTCTTCATATTATAAATATATACTGAAATTAAGTGTATTTGAAGTACATACATGTATTTTAAGCAATCATATGTATATGAATTTATAAATGTACCGTTAAACACCAAAAAAATGTTCTTTATATTTACATCATCATGTATGTATAATTGTATCGTCATATACGTATATGTAATAAATAAATATATTCTGTACATGAGTCAATATGTAAAAATATTTATGCCTTTGTGTATTTATCTTAATGATTAATGTGTGCAGTAAAAGTTTTGAGACAATAATATTGAAATTTCGTGAATTAATTTAAGCTATTCAAGGTCTGCTTCATCACCTGTTATTTTTTTTAATTTTCAATATGTAAATATATATTATATACATACAATAAATATTGTCAAGCCTATTTGTGTTTTTATTGACGTTACTTTTGAAATAAAGTTCTTTTTGTAAAACAAAATCATTTTTAATAATATAAAAATACTCAAAATCGGATGTGAAGTATCACAGTATAAGTTTATATTTGTGTGAAAATTGCTATGCAGACACGTGTTTCGGCTTGCTATAGCACTGGTTCCCAAAGTGGGAGATAACGCCCCCTTGTGGGCGCTGCAGGTCTAAAGGGTGGCGGGGAGGAGACTCTTAGACACCGACTGAGCTCGACGCGTCGAATGAGATAAACGAGTTTATGCATGTTTGTCTTATTCCTGTCGGTGCGTGCTGCTTATGCAATCCTATATAAACAACGTAATATTTATTTTATTTTCATTTGCGGTTTCGCGCGTAATAGATAAGCAGTACTTAAGTTCAACACTTACGTATTTCTCAAAGGAAAACAATGTCGGAAGTAAAAAAAAAGAGACGGCAATACTGTGCGGAATATATTAAATTCGGATTCATTGAAAATCCTACAAACCCATCGTCGCCTTTGTGCCTTCTATGTCTAAAAACATTTTCGAATGAAGCCTTCAAGACTGCGAGATCATTTGAATAAAATGCATCCAGATAAGAAAGACAAGAATGTAGCATATTTTCAAGACCTAGAGAAGAAGCATAATACTCAGCCAAGTGTAGCAAAACTCTTTTCGGCGGCTGCTAAGCAAGATGACGACGGACTTCGAGCTTCGTACAATATCTCTTTGTTAATTGCTCAAAAAGGCAAACCACACAACATCGGAGAAGAGTTAATTTTGCCAGCAATAAAGGAAGTAATAACTACTGTGCTTCATAAACCGGCCGCAGATATCCGAAAAATTCCTTTGAGTAATAATTCTGTGCAAAGACGAATTGATGAAATGGCTGGAAACATTGAAGAATCATTGTGCAATCATCTGAGGACTAGTCAATTCTCAATTCAGCTCGATGAGTCCACTTTACCAACTAATGAAGCATTGTTGCTGTCTTACGTGAGGTTTATTAAAGATGAGAAAACATGTGAAGAACTATTGTTTGCTAGAAATTTAGAGACCGATACAAAAGGCGAAACCATATTCAATACATTGGAAAAGTTTTGTGATGAGAATGAGATTCCCTTGAAAAATATTATATCAGTTGCTACGGATGGCGCTCCGGTTATGACAGGGTGCCATAAAGGCTTCATAGCGTATGTAAAAAATAAAATTCCAGATGTCCTTGCTGTACATTGCGTTATTCATAGACAACATTTGGTTGCTAGAAATTTAAGTGAACGACTATTTCAATCACTGCAATATGTCATTAAAGCAGTGAATAAAATCCGTAACTGCTCTTTGAATGATAGATTATTTCATCAGCTTTGTGTTACTAATGACGAAGATTTCAACCGTTTGTTGTTTCATACCGAAGTTCGTTGGCTATCAAGAGGCAATTGTCTGACTCGATTTTACAACCTGTTTGACTCTGTGATAGAGTTTTTGGAAACTAAAGATACAGAATTGCGCAACAAGCTCATTACATCAAAATATGATATAGCTTACATGACAGACCTGTATAAATTGTTCAACAACATGAATCTCCAACTGCAAGGCAATGAACTAAATTTAATTAAAACAAAAAATGTCGTTGCTGCTTTCGCAGCCAAACTGCTTCTACACAAAAAGATTATGGGCAGACGTGAGTTTCACAATTTTCCGAATTTATCAGTATCCTGCAGTAACGACGACTCGTTTGCCTACTGCCAACATTTGGAAAACCTCCACATTGACTTCACCGAACGATACCAGGATATTTTGAACTTGGAAATACCAGACTGGGTGTTGGATCCGTTTTCAAATGTCAACACAGCAATATCACCACATCTGGAAGAAGAACTTATAGAATTGACAACGAACGAGGAAATAAAAATCAAGTTCAAAAATGGCTACCAAGAATTTTGGCTACAAAAACCGATCCCGCAATTGTACCCTGGATTGTGGTCAATCGTTCAACGATTCTTAATAGCATTCCCATCGTCATATTTGTGTGAACGCCGCTTACTAAAAAGAGAAATCGTTTGCATGTTACCGAACGTGGTGACTTGTGGCTGTTCTTGAGTAAATTGGAACCTGATATCAACAAACTTATTAAACAGCATCAGATTCATCCTTCACATTAGTTTTTATATTAGAATCGATTATGTTTGTTTTATTTTGAATTTTGAATAAAAGATACTTTGTCTGAATACTATAAAGTTGCGTTTCAATAATCATTCTCATTGGCAGGTGTAGCCCGTAAAAGTTAACTTGAGACCTGAGCGCCGTTGTGTACTACCTACTACGCTCAGGTCTCAAGTTAACTCATTCATTCTAAACGAGACTTTTACTATAACAGTATAACACTATAACCCATAGTAAAAGTCTCGTTTAGAATGAATGTTTAATCTCCGCTAATATAGCTCACAATAATTAATTTAATTTGAAGTTATAGTGGTTTTTAAGTAGGTGAAAAAATGGGGGCGCTAAAAAATAATTTATTCTCGAAGTGGGCAGTAGACAAAATAAGTTTGGGAAACACTGTGCTATAGACTCGCTAGTACATTATGCTTGGATAGACAAAATTCACAACTCGCTTACTACATCCAGTTAAGTTACAAAAGACAGCATGGAAGAACATTTAGCGCCACTCATTGACTAATGTCGACATCGTGAACGCCAAAACAACAATCGCTGTCCTCATGACAAGACGAAACACGTCAGCCTGTCTGGATAGCGATTTTGATACAAATACGAGGGTTGTCTTTTATAACGCTAAGAAATAAGTAATTAAACTTCTAGTTTCAAAAATTCTTTTATCGTAAATACCACTACAATATTGTTTCGCCATACAATGGCTTCATCAGGTGGATGAAATACTGAATATATACAATACAAGTTTGAATATTTATGTGAAAATTATTGGGGAAATGGTGGTGGAAAAATTTTTACAATCTTAAATTTAGTAGAGGGGAGTTGTTTAAATCTAGTTGGTCATTTAAAGCTTATTTAAACAATTCTCCTCTACTAAATTTAAGATTGTAAAAATTTTTCCACCACCATTTCCCCAATAATTTTCACATAAATATTCAAACTTGTATATATTCAGTATTTCATCCACCTGATGAAGCCATTGTATGGCGAAACAATATTGTAGTGGTATTTACAATAAAAGAATTTTTGAAACGAGAAGTTTAATTACTTATTTCTTAGCGTTATAATGAAGTTTCAACAAGTATCTCCTTCGTCAATTAACTATTGTCTTTTATATTTTGCATATACATACAGCAGACCGATTTTCATGTGGCCGGTTAGAAGTACCGCCCTCGAGACGCGCACGAAATTCATAGGTAGGGGAACCTCTGGCATTCAGTGTTTTACATCGTTTTAAGCGATAAACACAGTAATGCAGTGCCGTATTAAGGTAGTGAGTAATGGAGTTTAAAAGTAAATTAAATAAATGTGTTTTACACAGTCAAACTCGTGAAGTGATCTCAAATGTATTTAAATATATGCTAGAAGAAAAAACTTCAGGGATACTCAAAATTCCACTGGATCAGTTATATGAACGCGTTATTGCCGCATCGGGTGTTTCTGAGAGAAGTATTAGACGGAGTGTTAAAGAAAAAAGTGAAATAAAAGCAGGTGCCGGTTCATCTTTTACATCGCCAAAGAAAAATTAAAAAAAAACCAAGCCCAAAACCGACTTAGACGATGCAGATAAAGGTGTGCTGCGTAGAACAATTTTAAATACCTTTACTGTTGACAAAATTGTGCCTACAATGCCAAACATTCTAAGAAAATTTAAAGAAACAGGATACACTGGAGGAATAGATTCTCTTCGGAAAGTAGCAAAAGATATGGGCTTTCGTTGGAGAAAAACAAAAACCAACAGAAAGTTGTTAATGGAAAAGCACGACATTCGTCAGTTAAGAGTGTCTTATTTGCGTACCATTCAAAGCTACAGAAATGAAAAAAGACCGATTATATATATATGGATGAAACTTACATCCACAGTTCTCATACCGTGGCTACTTGTTGTAGTGACAATTCCAATGAAGGATTAGCAAGGCCTATATCAAAAGGTCTAAGACTAATTATTGTTCATGCTGGCTGCGAGACGGGATTCATTCCGAATGCTAAATTGATTTTTAAGTCTAATGCCACAACGGGAGATTATCATCACGAGATGAATTATGAAAATTACAAAAAATGGTTGTTAGAAAAATTAATTCCAAACCTGCCTCCAAAGTCTGTCCTAGTAATTGACAATGCTCCTTATCATAATGTCCAAAAAGATAAACCACCGAATTCTAATAGCAGGATACAGTTATGATAGACTGGTTAAGGTCTAAAAATATTTACTTCGACAATAACATGCTTAAGCCCGATTTATATAATATTATTAAAGTACATAAGCCAACATTTAAAACGTTCGAGATAGATGAAATGTTAACACAACGTGACCATAGTGTTTTGCGATTACCGCCATACCACCCAGATTTAAATCCGATTGAGTTAGTATGGGCATCTCTTAAACAATATGTGGCACAAAAAAATGTATCATTCACTATTAGATATGTTCAACAGTTATGTGATAACTTTTTTGATGAATCTAGTGCTGCTGAATGGAATAAATGTTGTGACCACGCGATAAAGTGGGAGCAAAAGTTTTTGGAAGCGGAACCTCTCACAGACGAAGTTACAGACCAGTTCATTATTAATTTGGGTGAAGACTCTGAATCGGAGAGCGAAGAGGAAGTCAGTGATAGTGATTCTGCATAACTTTTTATATAATTATATGTATAATTGACCGTAATTTTTTTGAAACTTAGTTATTGTTCATTATTGTTTTCTCCTATAATTATTTTTGAGTATTTATGTATTATTTCTTATTGTAATTTTTATTTTCATTGTTATTTCCAATAATATCAGTATTAATAATATTCTTTTCTCCACGACTATTAAATAATGTTATTACAACACTCGCCTACGCTCGTTGAAGAATATACTGTTCTTTTGTACATATAGAAAGTTTACAATGTGATTATAATGAGAAAGAGATTAGCATAATCATACTTTAATAAATGAACAAAAAATGTAACACAGTGAGTGGTCCAACCAACCCATAGCGTGCGGGTTAGTTGGACTGCTTGCTGTGGCATAGTTAGACTGTCACTGTCAAACTCAAGTCTAATCATAAACTTAAACATCATGGTAGAAAATATATAATACATTTTAGATGCAGGAAATAAATAATTATTCCCTTCTTTTAAAGACTACTTTGCCATATAGCTTACACATATCTTCATATTTCATGCATCCCTCATGAGTAGAGAACGGATGCAATTTCCATAAAACGCAATCGGCAATTGGAATTGTGTATAACGTCGCACAGTACATCCCGGCGTAATTCAATGAAATATTTGTTTGACTTACTCGGCCACCTGGTCTCGCACGATAACAATGGACAACTCAGCTATTGTATTCGGAGAATATAGTGTTTTTTAAAGTGTTTTCATGAGCGTAGATAGAAGCGGGGTTTTTATAATGTATTTTATTTATTAGTTTATATTTCGTAAGATAAATAAAGTGCTGTGAGTAAGTTTCTTGTTTTCATAATTTTAACTGTTAATTACATCGTAATTTTTGTGATAGATCCTGTTTAATATCGTTTGATTTAATCTATTTCTACCAATTATTTCGACGTAAGTGTGCATTGAATTTCGTTCAGTTTCAATAACTTACGCACACATTTTTAGTTTTCATTTATTTAGATCTAGAGCATTGTTTAAGTTACTTTTTCAGACATGATATGGAAGAATGTCGAGAACGGCATTGCAAAACAATGGCGAGTTGGATTGACGGTCATACTGATTGTATGTCCATTGTCAGTGATTCCGAAATTTATTACAAAATCCGTAAAATATCGTCAAAAATTCGTCACTTAGGATCGCAAACACATCTGAACTCTGTAAAACTTTTATGGCGGCTAATATTCCATTAAATAAACTTAGCACTTCCACTTTAAAAATATTTCTGAAAAAATATACTGGTCGAAATGTTCCTGATGAATAAACTTTACGCAAATATTATGTTTCTAGGTGCTATACGAGAACAGTAGAACGCATTAGAAGACATCTTTTAAATCAATACATATGGATAAGCGCCGACAAAACGGTGGATATGTTAGGACGCTGTGTGGTAAATGTTGTAGCTGGTGTACTACATCCAACTATTCCCTATAACTCATATGTAATAGCAACAAGTGTTATAAATAGAGTTGATGCGGAAACAGTTTCTGAAACCATTAAGGAGAATATGCAAAAAATGCTTCATTCGGACGCCACGTACAAAGAAAAAATACTTTTATTTGTCAGTGATAGTGCTGCGTATATGTTAAAAATAGGCAGACTATTGAAGAAAACATATCCTAATATGCTGCATATTACTTGTGTAGCACATGCTCTCCACAGAATCTGTGAATATATCAGAGACACTTTTCCGGAAGTTGATAGACTTGCATCAGCTTTTAAAAAAGTTTTCAGAAAAGCACCATTGAGAGTAGCTCTTTTCAGGGAAAAATTTCCATCTCTGTCATTGCCTCCCACTCCAGTAATAACTAGATGGGGAACATGGCTGGAAGCTACTAGTTATTATGCAGAGAATTTCGATAGTCTAAAACATTTCGTAACACTGCTAAAGGAGGATGCTAGAAGTATTGGTGAGTGCAAGGAGCTCACAAAAATCCAAAATTTAAAAAATCAGTTGTACTTTCTTCACGAACACTTTGGAAAATTGACAAAACTAATCACTTATTTTGAAAATTGAAATCTCAAATTAAATTACGGATTAACCACATTAGATGTTGCTGTTAATAATTTGAAAAGTATTCCAAGTGACTTCGGATGTGGCCTTCGGCAAAAGTTTGAAGCAATTCTTAATAGAAATCCAGATTTAATTACATTGCAGCAATTATGTATGGAGACAATTCCACAAAATCTAACGGCTAAATATGAAGAAATAAAAGAATATTTCCAGTACGCACCTATAACCAGTTGCGACGAAGAAAGGACGTTTTCTATTTATAAGGATGTACTTAGTTCAAAGAGAACAAAATTGACAGAAGAAAACCTTGAGAAACTATTGCTAGTCAATATTAATAGTCCTTTACTCAACTTGAACGACAAAATGAACATATAAAAATTTTCCAATTATAGAAATAAAATTAAAAACTTTAAAAATACAACTTTTCAACAAATACATATGTATTTCGTAATTTTATAGATAACCACCCGTTTGTTTTCCAATTATATAAATAAAATTAATTAATAAATATGTATTTCGTAATTTTATAGATCACCACCCCTTCGTTTTCCAATTATATAAATAAAATTAAATATTTTAGAAATACAGCCTTTCGCCAGTACTGCACTGGGCTTTGCGTCATGTGGTAAGCGTGTCCGTTCTCTACTCATGAGACCATCTATCACATCGAACACATTTACACCAGTAGTTACTACTTTGTGTTTCAGCATAGTTTTCCCCACATCCGGTACAGATGTTTTCATCTCATTCTTCCTCTGGACTGTTGCCATCGTGCAAGATTACTATTGCAAGACTATTAGTCGATGTGCCAATCTTATCATCATTCGGAGTTTGTGCTTTTCTTTACCTCTGCAATTTTATTTTTTTGGTTTTTACTCTGTTTTTCTTCTCCTTTTCTTTTTGTGTATTTATGTTTTGTATGCTTGTCAAATCACTAGCCACTTGGCGACTTAGTTTTCTTAAAGTATTCACAGCTGCCTTAATAGACACTGGTGAAGTACTGTCTAAAAATTTTCCTGTAGTTATTTCTAGCATTTACGGTGCCACATCTGGATCGTTAGAACAATAAGGAATTAGCGATTGGTTCCGAATGGGTACACTATACTAGAATCGCTGAACGGATTCAGTAATAAAAGTGCGTGATCACCTCGTGAGCAAGACAAAAATGCATTCTATAATTCTATTGGTCGGCGGCCACGACCGTTTACATTAGGCGATTCGGCAAACTCCAAGTCACAGTATCACAGATGGCAGATTTTTATTTATTTTTACGTTTCTGTTTTGCGTTAATTCTGTTTTGTCTGCATTTATTTTGTTTTCTTTTGGATATTTTGATCAGTATTTTTAAATACGCACGTAAGTAACTAGTAAACCGAAATGTAACGAATTATAAGTAATTCTATCTTCTAGGTTAGAATTCGACAGGAATTCTTCAAATATTACTTCAATTTCTTTGTTTCGAGCTAAGTTATACGTGTTGAGCTATGGAATATTCATCTGCAAGAAAGAGGCCAGCAAAACACTTCTCAGTGGAAGAAAAAAACGTGGTTTTGAATATATTTAGAACCAGTCTTGACCAGCCAGGTACATCAAAAGTTATTTGCGTTTTTGTTACTTGAAATGAAGTCTACTTTACACTCCTAAAATTTGAACATAACGATACGGGACATCTTGTATAAGGATGTATTTCATTCAAAGAGGACAAATTTTACAGAAGAAAACCTTAGGAAGGTATTGCTAGTTAATAGTAATACTTCTTTACTCAACTTGAACTACAAAATGAACAAATAAAAATGTATTTCGTATTTTATAGATCACCACGCGTTTGATTTCCAATTATATAAATAAAATAAAAACTCTTTAAAAATACAAATTTTCAATAGTACGCCCGTGGGCGATGAGTGATGGACTTCTCTAGGCCGGTCCCTAAATTTAATGACCGTTATCGAAATATCTCTCATCTCTAATCGATACCATTTCGATACGGGTGAACCCTTTCGTACCCCGACGTTGAATTTATACGAATTTATATAACAGCGAAGTTACTCACGAGCACGAGTTTACATTTTATTTGGTTTCATTTAGTTGATTTGGTATGATTCAATCTCTTCTAAGATAAAGCCAAAATCTTGTAAATTTATTTTTGCTGTAAATTTGTGTAAATTTACATAAATAATACGTTTAAAGGTATTATTCGATACTGAAACTAATATTCTTATATTTTCGAACATTAGAATGATTATTGAATGAATTTAGTTTTTCGAATTTGCAATGGATATCTAGTGTTATTGATTCATGTGATAGCAAAGAACCTTCAACCTCATTTTCAAAGAAGAGGAAAATGAGAAAGTACCTACTCTCAAATTTATAAAACAGCATGGGAAGAAAAACCGGAATTTAAATGCTTACAAAAGGACGTAAAGGAGAAAATTATGCCAAATGTCGCTGCGCTAAAGACCTAAATATTTCTAGCGGAAAAGATGCTTTAATAAAACATGGAATTTTGAAATTTCATTTAGAAAAAATTAAACTGGTCAAAATTAACGTGGTCAACAGTCCATTGGAAAATTTGCAGTTGACATGTCGGTAAAAGTTAGATGTATTACAATTTAAAGAAGGTATTTGTTTTGCTTATTCATTACTTTCTACATTACGAAAACTAGGTAATTGAATTTCATTGTTGCAGCCGAGGTCTAGTCTACGCAGTTCGTTTTCCCAATAATTCATCTGTGACAGCTGTGCTACAAACACTTTTTGATTGTTTCCTTAAAAGAGATTATATCGTTAAAACGCATGTTACAAATATCGACTTTAAAAATCCAAGACACTTTTTACCTATTGAAAGTACGTATTTTGAGGTAAATGTAGCTGCCACTCTTTAGATTTTTATATTCAAGCCTGCACACAAATAATATCAAGATTTCCTTTGAACAACAATATTTTACAAAAATGTGGTATTATAAATCCAAAAAAAAAGTTAAACAAGTAGGTATCCCATCAATAGTTGATGTTGGTCTGTCATTTCCCCATATCATTAATGAGAATGAACTTTAAAAATTAGATTATGAATGGAGATTATTGAGAAACTCTAAGGAAATGCATAGCTTCGGCAACAATGTGGAGTCATTTTAGCAATCAGTGAAACAAATAACATTAGAATATGAAGCGCCAGTATTTCCTACATTCTGCAATTTTAGGAAAAATCTCCTATGTTTACCACATTCATCGCTAAATTGCGAGAGTCTGTTCAAGTTACACTTTGTTGAATATAAAAGTGAGAAATCGTCTACAAATATCAACAATCGCTGGTTTGTAATATACGAAACAACACATGTGACATAATTTTCCAGTTGGGAAAAATCTCATCTCAAAAATGACTGATGCTAATCTAAAAGGAAAAAGTTCCTATGAAGATTACAATATAGGGCCATATGAACAATTATGTTTTTAACGAATGTACGCAAATAAAGATTTCCTATATTTAAATAAAAGTTGCTTTGTAAATAAAATTATTCAATTCTGTTTTAATTAAAAGGTCCTTGTATTTCCCACGGTAACTGAAATAAAGTGTGAACTACAAGTCGCAGTGAATAACATACTGTCTGTCTGCGGGGTTCTTAAACAAAACTAAACGGTAACATAGACACACACACTATATTAATAATAAGAACGAATAACAATTTAAAAACTAATTACTAACAATAAGCACATTTATGTATTTATATTTATGTAAGTTCACTCGACGATGATTTGGTATGGAATGAATGAATCCCTTCCTCGACGGCTTATATATCGGCCGTCGAACATATCTCGAGTCTTCTATATCTATCGCGAAAGTGCTAAAGGTGTGATACGTGACGTATCGTTGGATGAGTCATCACATTGCCCCCTTTTTAAAGTTCCCTCCCGAACAGCACGTTTGCTGGTGATTGGCCAGTTGTCTCTTGAACAGAGGCCCGATACGCCATTAGGAATAATGGTAAATGTTCGTCCCAATCTCTCTGGTGTTCGGAGACCACGTTGAATAAGTGTCAGATCATGGTCTTGTTCATTCGCTCTACAATTCCATCTGATTGTGGATGCAAGGGAGTTGTTCTCGTCTTTCGTATGCCCAAAAAGTCCACACATCTTTTCGAATAGACTGGACTCGAAATTTTGCCCTTGATCGGAATGAAGTTCCAGGGGTACACCTAAACGGTTGACGAACTCCTTCACAATCACGTTTGGTACAGTTCCTGCCCCTTGATTTGGTAGAGCATATGCTTCAACCCATTTTGTAAAATAGTCCATGACCACTATTATGTATTTATTTCCTTTGTCGCTTTCTAGGAAAGGGCGGCGGCATCTATGGCGATTCTTTCAAATGGGCTTCCCACATTGTATTGGCGCATGGGTGCACGTAGACGCCTCTCGGGACCATTACTTCCGGCGCAATTAGCACACTTTCGGCACCACTCTTTCACATCTCGTGAGCAATTCACCCAGTAAAATTTCTGACGCATCTTCTCCAGTGTTTTATGGACTCCAAAATGTCCCCCAGAAGCACCATTATGGAGTTCTCGCAATACTTCTGATATTCTTTTCTTGGGAACCACCATTTGCATCTTCCGCTCGCTTCCATCGCGACTTTCGACCTCACGTCTCAGGAGATCGTCTTCCATAGTTAAGAAATCCCATTGTGCCCAGTATGACTTCAATTCTCGTGAATGGGGAGCAATTTCTTGCCAGGTCGGTCTTTGCCCATTTCTCTTCCAAGCCCTGAAGACTGCAAGATCCGGATCAGCGTTTTGATCTGCGCGCAAATTGTCAGGTTGCCATTGGTCATCAACCACGGTGGTTCGAAGAGCGTTGGCCGATTTGTCTTCGATTCGGTTGCAATGTCGACAGTCTTCTGGACAGGGCCTTCTGGAAAGAGTATCTGCATTTCGATGTTTGAGGTCTGCTCTGTGTTCAATGATCAATGTCGAAGTCAAACTCCTGTGGCCTCTTAATCCATCTAGCTCCTTGACCCTCGGGATTCTTAAATTGCAAGAGCCACTTCAAAGCGGCATGATCGGTACGGATCAGGAACTTGTGCCCGTACAGATACTTGTAAAAGTGCTCAATGGTTTTAACTACTGGCAGCAGTTCTTGTCTGGTAACGCAGTAGTTCCTCTCTGGTTGGAGAGGGTCTTGCTGAAGTATTCAATGGCCGTTTCTTGTCCTATTGGATTTGAGAGAGCGCACCACCAATCCTGACGTTACTGGCATCTGTATCCAGAACAAACCCTCCAGATGGCAGTGGATAGTTTAAAACAGATGCACTTATCAGAGATCCTTTTAAAAACTCAAAAGACGCTTGCCATTCGTTATTCCAAATGAATGCTCGATTTTCTGTTAGGCGGGTTAGTGGTTTCGCAATGTCAGAGAATCCAGAAACGTAGCGTCGATAATACGTGCACAATACCAAAAAGCTTCTTAGCTGATGTCTGTCTTTGGGTACAGGCCATTTTTCCACAGCTCTTACTTTTTCTGGATCCACAGCAACTCCTCTTCCGGAAACCACATGTCCAAGGTAAGTTACCTCTTCTCTACCTCTACCTCTAAGGTGACACTTCTTTGGACTTAATCTCAGGTTGGCATCTCTCAACCTCTGGAATACCACCCTCAAATTTTTCATGTGGTCTTCAAAGGTCTTTCCTACTACTATCACATCATCAAGATATACCAGGCAGGTATTCCAAAACAGTCCCCTCAGTACAGTGTCCGTGATTCACTCAAAAGTAGCTGGGGCGTTACATAGTCCAAATGGCATGACTGTAAACTGCCAGAGTCCTGTGCCTAAATTGAAGGCAGTCTTCTCTTTGTCATTGGGGTCCATTCCCACTTGCCAATAGCCGCTCTTCAAGTCGAGAGTGGAGAACCATTTCGCTCCTGTCAGGGTGTCTAGTGTATCGTCCACGAAAAATCTGGTAGATGCATCCTTCTTTATTACAAGGATCACTGGTGAAGCCCATGGACTATTCGAAGGTTCAATTACTCCTTGGCCTTCCATATCTTGTATAATCTGCTTGGCTTCCTCATGTTTGCCAGTGGTAACCTTCTTGGTCCTTGTCGTATTGGACTTGCATCGCCGGTATTTATTTTGTGCACAATATTCGTTCTTCCTTTCGTACCACTTTCGGTTTCAAAGGCGTCTTCATAATGTTTGATTAGATCCTTAACTTGGCTTTGTTCTTTCTTGCTCAATACTTGACAGGCGGAGTCGATTATCTTGGACAATTTCTCAATGACACTGGCGAACACCACCCCAGAATAGTACCCTTACGTCTTAACAAGCATTTGGGCAATTACTATTCCTCGACCTACCTCGTCATCATCAGCCTTTGGTTCCAACATTGTAACATTTCCCTCCAGATAATCACCTTCCATACATGCCGTCAAAAATGTCTGAATAACAACATTTTCTGCTGTAATTTTTCATTATTTATTTTTAAAGTGTCTTCTTTCATGTTTAACTGGACGCCGTAGGTGTTCATGCTATCTAATCCCAAGATTATTTCTTCTTCTATGTCGGCTACGAGAACACGATGTCGGATTGATGTTGGTCCTATGATAAAATTGACATCTACTTCACCTGCCACAGAAGCTGCTTCTCCAGTAGCTGTCTTAAGTCTCCATTTGCTAGAAAGTAAATTTTTATTCCTGGAAATCAAATCGGGTGGCACGATGGTTTTCGTCGATCCAGTATCTAGCAAGCAAGCATAGGTCATTCTTTCCATAATAGCGTCCACATACAGGCCGTTGGTTTGATGTTGCAACGATGCGATTTGGCCAAGCGTCCTTGGGGCTTCCTGATGCTGGATCGATGATTGCCCCCGCTCATCGACCCGCTTTAGTTTTCCTGTTGCTCAGCCGATGCTTTCTTGGCCGCCTTACCACAATTACTTCGAATGTGACCAATCTCTCCACAATTCCAGCATCGCAGTACTTTTTTGTTTGGTTTTATCTGATTTAGGACTCGACTAACCACCTGCGCCATGAATTCTTCATTTTCTTGTTTGTCAACAGTACAGACACGAGCATGGTTTCGAGAAGCTTGCTTTGCAGTCTCAAACACATGCGCGTGCGCCAAAGCATTGATCAAGGTTTTCGGTCGTGCCAACCTTAATGCTTGCTGCGTATCAATATCCCGGAGACCATCTATGAACGTCTGAACAGCTAGGTGTTCCATGGAATTATCTGGCGCCATCGGATATGCATGTCTCGTACCAGACGGGCAATATCTGCCTCAAATTCTTGAAGATTCTCGCTTTTCTTCTGTGATCGATTCTTTCTCATTTCCAACCGTTTAATGAGTTGAGAATAATCCTTGCGTTCCTCAGGAGGTAGTATCTGCAAAATATCACTAGCATCACCCCTCAACGCTATGATTAAAGCAGTAGCCTTCTCGACAGATGACCATGCGTTTGCCTCTGCGGCTGCTTCGAATTGCGTCAGGTAAGTCGCCCATGACGTCTTTCCATCAAAGGTTGGTGGCTTGATTCTGGGCTTCGAGATAGCCACAGGTTCTTCTTTTATTTTGATGGGCCGCAGTATAACTTCTTTGTTGACCTGCTTCGGATCAGAATTACTCATGGTAACAGGTAATTTCATCTGAGTCATTATTGCCTCTAAAACTCTAGAATGTTCTCCAATTTTCTCCTCTACAGCTATGAAAACCTCTTCCATTAACGCTTCTGAGTTTTCCGCTAGCCGCTGTTCTAGAACCTTCTCCAAAGTTCTCGAATTTTCAGAATTCTTCTTTTCCATTATTTCTAGAGTTTGTTCCATTTGTTCCAGACTCTTCTCGAAACTTCTAGAATTTTCCAGTAATTTCTTTTCTAGATTTTTCTCGAGGATTCTAGAAGTTTCCAGGCTCCTTTGTTCTATCTGAGTTTGTGAATCTATTATTCGTTGTTCCATATTTTTTACACTGTCTAGATTCTTTTGTTGCATTTGTTCTATTTTAATTAACAACGAATCCGCACCAGCATCCGCACTTGGGACTTGGAAGAAATAATTCTCAGGATCTTCGCCTTCTTGGATCAACATATCTCGAAGTCGTTCTCCAGCAACGAAGATTGCCTTTTTGCCGGTTGTATCCCCATCCCTCTCCTCTAATTCTCGTTTTAAATCAGTCACTTTTAATTCAGTGAGTTTTACTCTATTCGCCATCACGATATTTAAAATAAACGTCTTTTCGCACTGTATATTTATTTAAACGAATATTTAATTAAAACTCAATTGTTCACTTAGTCCGTTATTTATTAATTAACTTCACACCGGACACCATTGTAAAATACTTGTCTCTCTGACTGTAAAATGTTTGTCTGTCTGCGGGGTTCTTAAATCAAACTAATGGTAACTTAGACACACACTATATTCATAATAAGAACGAATAACAATTTGAAAACTAATCACTAACAATAAGCAGATTTATGTATTTATATTTATGTAAGTTCACTCGGCGATGATTTGGTATGTAATGAATCAATCCCTTCCTCGACGGCCGATATATGGCCGTCGAACATCTCTCGAGTCTTCTATATCTATCGCGAAGGTGCTAAAGGTGTGATACGTGACGTATCGTTGGACGAGTCATCATTAACTTTAAAAATCTATCGAAAATGGTCGAAATCTACTGATTTTTTACGAAGCATCTACCGAATTCGTTACAGCCGAAGGTACCAACCCTGGTTTTGTGTTTATCAGCGTTTATTTCTCTATTGGTACATCACTAGAAAAGTATATTGGTAAATTTCCGGATTTATATTATGATGGTGCAAAATTAATGTAAGAGTTTGCGATAAATCGTTATTTCAGCAATCTTATTCAAGTTCTGTTTCGTAAATAAGGTAAGTGTGTTATACTGGGTTCTTTTTCTATCATTACACGTACATTTCCCTATATGTAAATCTAAAAAAAGAATAGTCAATACATTAGTGGCTTAGTAGGCAACCAGTTATACACCAGTGAAACATTTACCTACAAACAATAGCTTAATTCTTAAATCAGTAAATATGAATCTTAAATTAAATACATTTTATTGAAAAATAGATAATTTATTTAAAACATGAATAAATGCAATAAAGAAGAAAAGATAATGTGATAATGTGGTACCAGCACAAAAAATATAATAAAACCAATCACGTGCTAACAGAACACATGAAGCTGAATATCCTGTGTTATGTAGCGGAACGGTCTGTAGGATCGCTCTTAGATCTACCCAGGCATTTAGGAGTATCGTACAGTTCGGTGTTCAAAACCCTGAAAGAATTCAAATATAAGCCATACAAGATATCAAACCATCAAAAGCTTTTAGAGGAAGATAAAGTAAAAGGAACTGATTTTTGTGATATAATGTTTAATTTGTTAAATGAAAACGAAGAAATTTTAAATAAAATAATTTTTACTGATAAAGCAAAGAATTTCGAAATAGATTTAAAGAGTGTCATGGACATTCATGTCTGGCAATCTAAATAATTTCCTTTCGAAAGCTTAAACATTCATATCTTTAATAGTTAGAAAGCATAGTAAGATAAAACCCATTGATTTATCTCTTTAGCTAATAGGAAAAGGTTGTGTGTAATTTTAATTAAATATTACTTAGATTACTTTTTAATATTTTTTAAATTTTTATTTAGAAACATTATCATATTAACATTTTTCGGTTTTAGTCTTGTACGCCTTTAATCTATTATTAAACCAGCTGTACTAAACACTCTGTCGCTTTCTGCTGAACTTGCTGAAATACAGAAGTATTTCGTAGCACATTGCACTTACCCTTTTTTTAAACTTACCTTCCAAAATAAAAGAGGATCTACGTCCTGATTTGAATATGGCATTTCGAGGTATTGCCTTTTAGTTATTATTACATTGGCTGTAGTTGATTTTACTTTCCCTTTTATTCTTTCTTGCAAAAATCCAAATAATGAAAGTGACTTTGGATGTGGACTAATGTCTGTTTCGATTACAGGCATTTGTTCTTTATTTTCAGGATGTATTTTTTCATAATATTAAACGTTTCTTGTTCTAGAAAAGTAGCCCCAGTAGCATTTTCAGTACTACGAAAACCTTCTCTTTTAAATCTAGTGTCTAAAACAGTTGCTACTCTAGTAACTGATCATCCTTCATATGAAAATAGCCTTGCCATCTAAAATAGAATGGAAATATTTTAAATGATCAGATAAGTTGGTGGTATTTCCACGGGTCTTGTATTCTTTCCTATAAGTTATACATTTAGCCAGTTTTCTGTTATTTGAAGCTCTAAAATGTACCAAACAGCTGTTTTTTTAAATTTTATTGGCTTGCTAAAGTCTTTTATCTAAGTGTTTTTAGGCACTGAATTCTCATTATATTCTGATTCATCTTTATCCCTTGTTGAGTGCACTGACAGACTTGTAGATTCTTCATATGATATTGAATCTCCTGCAAATTAATGCTTCGTTATACATTACACCCATAGGTAAGACTACATACCATTTGATTTCCCACTACTGCTTTTTAAGATACATTTTTCGATTTTATAAAACCATTTATTCGTAAGATACCATTTATTTGTTTGACATATACATTATTTTATCGTCTTACTGAAATACCCCCAATAGGTGGTTTACGTTCAGTAATTCGGGCAATGGTTAACAATTGGGGCGCCAGTATCAACGAGTATTTGTATGCAACCATGTGTACAGACGTGTATGTATTCTGCGACTAACAGCGTTGTCAAATATACTCATAACACGTACAATAGAAATTAAATTGGTAGGTATAATAGATTTTATTTTAATATAATATAGCAATATAGCTATCCATATATTTTATTTATAGAAAAAAAATATGTATTTCAACAGAAAACACCTAAGTAAATATTTTAATTAAAAAACCAACAAATGAAAAAAATACTTAATATTTTAATTAATATATGGGATTTAATTATTAACGGGATAATAAATAATTTCCTTAATTTATTATGCAACAAGTAAGTAATTAAATAAAAGCGCAACTTAAATATGGTTTATAATTCCTAATTAGATTTGACATCGCTGTGCGTACGAATACACATTTGTATATATGGTGGCATACATATCAATACGTATTCATACTGGCGCCCCAATTGTTAACCATTGCCGTAATTCGTAAACATGTATCTGGCCGTTCTTAAACTATTATTCTTCTGGTACCACATTACCAAATTATATTTTCTTCTTTATTGCAGTTATTCATGTTTTAAATAAATTATCTATTTTTCAATAAAATGTATTTAATTTGATTCTTGTATGAATCAAAATTCCGAAATATTTTACATTAATTGTTTTTTCTCTCTATGGCATACTGATTTAAGAATTAAGCTATTGTTTATAGGTAAATGCTTCACTAATGTAAGTAATGTATAACTGGTTGCCTACTACGCCACTAGTGCATTGACAATTCTTTTTTTTAGGATTACACAAAGGGAAATGTATGTGTAATGATAAAAAAAGAACCCGGTATTTTATATATGATATTTATAATTAAATAAATAAACTAAGATTACTCTTGCCCGATATATACTTGCGTTAAACCCTAACGAGTAATATAGTAATATAATATGTACACATATATAAAACTTAGTACTGTCCTGGCGTGCAAATAAAAGTGGCCCACTCTATTAATTACTTTCAATGTAGAATAGATAATTATAACAAGTAGTTGTTATAATTATCTATGAAACGTGGCCACTATTAGATTATCCCTTAGATACTTAACTATGAGATAAAAAAAATTGGTAAAGAAATTAAAATGTATTTTATCTATTGTAACCATATATTTTTCTTTAGGATAACTATTCCGAGACTTTATCTAGAGGTGAAAGAAACCAGTTGTAAACACATAAGCATGATACAATTGAATTTACTACAAATTCTGAACTACGCCCTTATAATTTTTTTGGAGTACAGATAAAATTCCTTTTATGGCCAGCATTAAGTTAACGGATCATTTGTTGCATGCAAGGTATTCTCTTTACGCACTATTTTTCTTCTAAAATTGATTTGTTGGGTCTTTCGAAACGAAGATAGCCTCATCGCAAGAGCAAAAATATAATATAGAACACACCTCTAACTAATATATCTCAGGTCCTTTGTCTTCGTTTTAAAGTCACTTTCATCGAATTGCCAACTCGGCTTTTTTGTGTATTTTTAAGTAGCGTAAATTTAAACAATATTTTTTACCTAAAATTAGAAATGTAAATTTATATCTGTTGATTTTAAAAACTATGCGTGTTTAAGGCTTTATTTTCAATACATAATTTAATTGTGAGAACAAATCACCTGTTGGCGCAGATGTTTCTGTTCCTTAATAAATCGAAAATCTATAATACCTTCTAACATTAATTATTTATAAAACTAGGCAACAAACTATATTATACATTTAACATTCGATAGTTTTAAAATTGTCGTGTTTTCAAAATGAATGTTTAAAAATTATATGGTAAAAGAGTATTATGCATTCTCTTTAAAATTATGTAACAAATTGACACATTGACACATTAAGTACTATATGAAATAAATAAAAGGGTTAATAAACCAGTTTTATGTTATATTTAGTACAATGTTATAACGAGCCATCGAAAAAATTCATAATTGGAGTAGACTGTGAAATTTACCCACTTTAACCACCTCCACATAATGACATTTATTATTTGACATTGAAACTATAAGTTTGTGTCAAATTTTTCAAAACTCTTATTAAGAAAATTGTTTTTGTTTAGATGTAAATGGACAACATTTTCAACAACTTCTGTAGCTATATGTAAATTTTGATTATGATTTCGATATTAAATAAATTATTTGTTTTCTTTTTTGTTGTAGTATCATTTCAATGCCATAACCTTTTTTTACAATGAAACCAAATGAAACTGTCAAGCATCAATTAATGTGTCATTATGTGGAAGTGGCTAAACTACCAACCCAATTTCACAGTCTACTCCAATTATGAATTTTTTCGATGGCTCGTTATATTTTATATTTATTTATATTATTTTTTTTTCTTTTATGCTTTTATTGACCTCATTATGTTTCTTCTTCTTACTCCTCCTCCTCCTGTTTTAATAGAACTATGTCCTGTGATTTCTGATAATTATAAGAGTAGTAAGGTTTTCGAAGTCTTCCCAATAATGTCAGGCCGTTGTGTTTTAGCCCATTTAACTAATCGTTTTCAGGCATCATTTCCACGTGCTCTCGTCCAGCTTACCACATCCTGTATTTCCAGTTCTTCTCTTATTTGCTTATTTTATATCCTGTCTCTGAGTGTAATACCTTTAATAGATCTTAAAATTTTCATTTCAGTCGTTTTCAATATTTTAACTTTTGGTATCTGTAGTTTCTGCTCTTGTTTCAGTGGCGTATGTAAACACCGGTCTCACACTTGTCTTATAGATTTACTCTGGTAACTTATATGGCTTTGTTGGTTTAAATGATGTCTCTGAGATATCTACTAATTTTCACTGCTTTCTTGGCTTGTGCCCGAACTTCTTCTTTGAGATATCGTTTGCATGATGTGGTTACTCCTAGATAGTTGAATATTGTTACCTGTTATGTTAAGCTGTTGACTGCTAGTTTGCACCTAATGAGTTC
Source organism: Melolontha melolontha (assembly GCA_935421215.2). Classification (NCBI taxonomy): domain Eukaryota; kingdom Metazoa; phylum Arthropoda; class Insecta; order Coleoptera; family Scarabaeidae; genus Melolontha; species Melolontha melolontha. The sequence goes on along the minus strand of OW285237.1, from coordinate 122,180,512 downwards.
TAATATCATTGTTACATCATTTTTAAGAAAATATGTAATATTGTTTTGACAATTTTAGAAAAAAAAAAATTAAAACTATCGAATGTTAAAAATATAATTTCTGTAGTTCAAAGAAACAATTAAACATATAACCGGGAATACATAAGTTGTTTGCTGGAATAGATTATGCAAGGAGGCCCAAGACTACGGCAAAGAAGGACACATTAATAACTTGCGCACAAACATATTCTCTTAAACAATAAAGCGGCATATTAAAAATATTCTCCACAAAACATAAGTACTTGAGAATAATGATTATAAGATCTACTGAGACAAAACAATACATACATATAGAATGACTGAAATTAATAGACCGAAAAACCGCATACAATATCCATGAAAATCCACATGTTAATCATTCGGAATACTAACTTAAAATCAACGTTTGAGGATTAGTTATTGATAATTGCCTCTTAAGACTAATTGGATTCCCTCGGTGTCTAAATGGGCTTGATTACTTGAATTTTATTCAAAATACGCTTCCACAATTCTGGAAAATGTTGATTTGGCTTCGTGAAGACAAATGTTTATGCGCGATGGTGTGCCCTACATTATGCTTTAGAGTTAGAGGTTCAGCAATTTTTAATTATTTTTCAAGACTAGATTAAACATAGTAAAGAGGACTTTTACTCTTGGAGATTTATGAAAGGTAAGGTTTATGATACGGCTGTAGAAACTCTACAGGAACTACGTGATCGTATTTTACATGTCTCGAATTTTGTTCGCCAAAATGTCGCGTCATGTGTAGAAGTTAACGGCCATGTTTAGATTTTCAATTATTTATCAAATTTATAGTATTTTTTTTTAACTTGCGAGTTGGCTCGGTCTTCACTTGATATAAATCGATTTTCATCTTGAAATGAAACAAACAATTAATGTGTTTGGATTTACACTTGTTGCGACTATTTGAGTAGATTCAAATGCGCGCTGTTTGCGTCGGATGCACTCGTGAGGGATCGGCGAAGTGCGGGTGACGCGAGAGGTGTAACGGATGAGAGAAGTTGTTGTTACACAAACAGCATAATGTGTAAATGTTCATGTTAGTATTCATATTAAAATTACTATTAAAATCATTGTGAGTTTTATTCAAAACAAACCAGCATAACAAAAGTAAACATAAATATTCCATTCAATACACAAAACATGGTCCTTCGAGCCGGATTGAACAATTCAACGAAAATTTGGTAAGCAGCGTTACCACATACATAGCAGCGACGCCATCGGAGCATCATCAGATTGCAGCCGGTCAAAGTGCGAAAACATCGCCAACAAAAATCGTGAGTAATCCTTTAATATTTCCTTCTATTCCTCAATTTTTTGTGAGTACTTGTAAGTTATGGCTGAAACAGAACATCAATTTATTAGAAAACGTGGTGTGTTAAAATCAAAATTAACATCATTCACAACATTTTTAAAACAACTAGAATCATTAAATGGTATCATAGAAAACACAAAATATTTAGAATTACAAACAAGATTTAATAGAATCGAAAATATAATATGTGAATTCGATACACTACAAGAGAATATCGACATAATTACCAATAATTATGATGAACAGCTAAAAGAAAGGGATACATTCGAGTCATTGTATTATGATTTAATTGCTAGAGCCAAGACGATATTAAATAATACAAATACAATCCAAAACAATGACTTGAATAGTAAATCTGTCAATCAAAGCACTAACAATTTAGGCATTGTAGAACATGAAAATACTGTAGCTTCCAATAGAATGAATAACAATGTAAAGTTGCCACAAATTCATTTACCTAAGTTTAGTGGAAAATACGAAAATTGGTTAGAATTTAGAGACACTTTTCAGTCATTAATTCATTGCAATGACACCTTAGATCCAATACAAAAGTTTCATTATTTAAGGGCTGCATTAGAAGATGGGGCAGCGCAAGTTATACATTCTATTGAATTTTCTGCGCAAAATTATGCAGTGGCGTGGGATGTTTTATGTGAGAGATTTAATAATATATCCTTACTTGTTCACAATCATGTGAAGGCATTATTTGACATACAGGGTGTTACAAAAGAATCAGCCAATGACATACGTGAGTTGATTGACAATTTAACAAAACATTTGAGATCATTAACAAATTTAGGAGAACCCACACAGCATTGGGATACTTTAATAATTTTTATAGTCACAAAGAAATTAGACAAAATAACAGGAAGGGAATGGGAGGAAAACAAGACAAAAGGTTCAATACCAACATTAGAGGATTTAAAGACATTTTTAAAATCTAGAGCTGACATGTTAGAAACACTGGAATCAAGAAAAACTGATTCTGTAAAATTCAAACGTGAAACACAGTCAAAAAACAATTATGCATTTTTAACGGCAAAGCAAGCATGTACCTTTTGTAATGGTGGGCATTTTATATTCAATTGTACAGAGTTTCTCAAAATACCAATTCCAGCAAGAATTGATAAAGTCAGAAGGTTAAAACTTTGCATAAATTGTTTGAAAACTGGACACATAGTGAAAGAGTGCACATCTGGCAAATGCAGAATATGCATGGGTAAACACAATACGCTATTGCATATACCGCGTGATACAAATCCAACACACGAAAACGATCAAGGTATAGCATTATCAGTGCAAAATAGTAAACCACAACAAATATTATTGGCTACAGCGCTTGTTCAGATAACAAATAATAAGGGTTACCCAAGCACGTGCCGAGCTATTTTAGATTCTGGGTCGCAATCAAATTTTATGACCAACAGGATGTGCATGGAATTAGGATTGGACAAAATACCAATCAATTCATCAATTATAGGAATTAATAGAAGCATATCAAACATAACACACAAATGTACATTCACATTACAGTCATTGCATAATTCCTATGAAAAAGAGATCACATGTCTTATATTGGATTCTATCGTGGATGATTTACCAGAACTCTCGATAAATGGAGCAACATTGGGTATTCCTCCTCACTTAAGGCTGGCAGATCCAGGATTTTCCACATCTGGAAAAATAGACATCTTAATTGGAACAGAACTATTCTGGCAATTGTTATGTATTGGACAACACAATCTGGGCACAGATAAACCAATACTTCAAAAAACAAAATTAGGTTGGATAGTAGCAGGCAATATGGGATCAAAGTCATCCCAGTCTGAAATTCATTGCAATATAGCGCATAATCAAAATTTACATGAACAACTAGAGAAATTTTGGATGCTTGAGAGTTTTGAGGAAAAGATGCCTATGTCTCAGGAAGACTATCAATGCGAAGACATTTTTAACAAATCAGTAGAACGCAACGAGAGTGGACGATTTATTGTAAGATTACCATTGAAAGATGCAGTCAGTAATCTAGGTGATTCAAAACACATGGCAATGACAAGATTTGCTAGTTTGGAAAAGAAATTCAAGTACAACAAGGTACTCAAGAAAGATTATGTACAGTTCATGACAGAATATGAACAATTAGGACATATGTCAGAATACAACATGGAATCAGAAGAGATTAAGTATTTTTTGCCTCACCATGGAGTACATAATATTAATAGCACAACAACAAGTTTAAGAGTAGTTTTCGATGGTTCAGCGAAGACAGATACGGGATTATCGTTAAATGATATAATGTATAGGGGTCCAAACATACAAGAAGATTTAGTCTCGATCATATTTAGATTCAGACAATGGAGATATGTAATATGTGGAGACATAAAGAAGATGTACAGACAAATATTAGTAGCGAAAGATCAACGAAGATTACAATCCATCTTATGGAGAAAAAAGGAAGACGAACCTATTAGGACATTTAATCTCAACACTGTTACCTATGGAACCAAGGCAGCACCATATTTGGCAGTTCGGTGTTTGAAACAACTGGCATATGAATATCAAGAGCAGGAACCAGAAGCATCGCGCACCATTCTATCAGATTTCTATGTCGATGATCTGATCACTGGTGGGAATACAATAGACGAAACAATTACAAAGGCGAAGTCAATTTGCAAAATTCTGACATCTGCTGGATTTGAACTTCACAAATGGGGTTCAAATAATTCAACCATATTGAATCAGTTAGAAACAAAATCGCAAACCAATCATGTACATTTTGAGAGCAATGATACAAAAAGAACAGTAGGTTTGTATTGGGGTTGTACACAGGATACATTACAATTCAGCATACAAGAAATGACAAATCGGAGAGTAACAAAACGTACAATATTATCTGATATTGCTCACATATATGATCCACTAGGATTGTTAAGTCCTAGCATTATTGTCGCAAAAATTATTTTGCAAAATTTATGGGCATCAAAATTAACATGGGATGAAACGGTTTCCGCAGACGTTTACACAAAGTGGAGAACTTTTCGAAAAGAATTACCGATGTTAAATAAATTGCAGTTACCAAGATATGTTATCGGTAATAATGCCCTTAGACTTGAATTACATGGATTCTCAGATGCATCGCAGAGTGCATATGGCGCATGTATATATATGAGAACAGAAGTTGCAACAGGAAAATTTATCACTAACCTATTTTGTGCTAAGACTCGTGTTGCACCACTAAGGCCTACAACAATACCAAGATTAGAGTTGTGTAGTGCATTACTACTGGCCCAATTAGTGAAGAAGACTCAAAAAACAAGTCAAATCAAATTTGACAAGACATATTTATGGTCCGATTCATCCATTACATTACATTGGATTAACACTCCAGCTAACTTACTTCAACCCTTTGTTGGCAATCGAATAGAACAAATACAAACATTAACAAAACAAAACGAATGGTATCATGTACGAACACATCACAATCCTGCAGATCTTCTAACAAGGGGAATCTCTCCAAATGAATTGCTTCAAAGTAAGTTGTGGTGGCAGGGGCCGTCATGGCTTAATAAACCATTTGATGAATGGCCAGATTCAACAATTAAATTCAGTAGCAAACCACCTGAATTAAGAAAACAACCGAGAGTATTGACTGTACGGCTACAACATTTAAACTTATTTGATAGATTTTCAAAACTAAACACATTGAACCGAGTTGTTGCATATTGTTTACGGTTTGCAGACAATTGCAGAAAATTACAGAGGAACCGCACAATGGGACCAATGACAAGTACAGAAATTGTTAATGCAACAAATTGTCTCATAAAAATGTGTCAAAGGGAATGTTTTGAAACAGAGTTAAAACTTTTAACCAGTCAACAAGAGACTAACAACAAAAGCAAACTTCATAAACTAAACCCTATGGTAGATAAAGAAGGAATCATACGAGTTGGGGGACGATTACATTATTCAAATTTTGAATATGAGAAGAAACACCCTATTGTTTTGCCCAAATCGCATAAATTCACTACACTGGTGTTAGAAAACGAGCATCGAAAAATGGGTCATGCAGGGCCTCAATTACTACTTGCTTCGGTTAGGGAACAATTTTGGCCAGTTGGAGGTAGATCTGTCGCACGGAAAATTGTTCGACAGTGCATTACATGCTGTAAAACAAAACCAGTACAAATCAATCCCATCATGGGAGTATTACCAAAGCAAAGAGTAATACCATCACTTCCATTTACCAGCACAGGAATCGATTACGCTGGACCTTTTCTGATAAAGGATCGAAATGGAAGAGGAGCAAGAATGTCAAAATGCTATATATGCCTTTTTGTATGTTTCACAACACGAGCTATCCATCTTGAACTTGTGACTGATTTATCAAAGGATGCATTTTTGGCAACATTTTCACGTTTCACATCTAGACGAGGTATCCCTTCAGATATTTTTTCGGACAATGGAAGGAATTTCGTAGCAGCTCACAAAGAATTAAAAGAATTATCAACTTACCTAGAATTACATGAGGATTCCTTAGTCGATAGTTTAGCTTCACAGGGAATTACATGGCATTTTATTCCAACTTATGCACCACATTTTGGTGGATTATGGGAGGCTGGTGTTAAGTCCACAAAGTACCACTTAAAAAGAATTGTAGGCAATGAGAAATTAACTTTCGAACAATTATATACAGTACTCACATTAATTGAAGCCATTTTAAATTCACGTCCTCTCACTCCACTATCCTCAGATCCTAATGACCTTCACGCACTTACACCATCACATTTTTTAATTGGTAAACGTTTACTCACCGTTTCCAATCCAACCATTTCAAGAATGATACCGTGTAAGATGTCAAAATGGGAACATATACAACAATTACGCCAGCATTTCTGGAACAGATGGACCAAAGAGTATGTTGCAGAGCTGCAAATTCGGCAGAAATGGACGACATCACAGGAGCACCTGAAAAGGAATACATTGGTATTGATAAAGGATGACAACTTACCTCCACTTCAGTGGAAACTAGGACGCATTATGGAACTTCATCCAGGAGGCGACGGCATTAGCCGGGTGGCGACTATCAAGACTCAAGCTGGAATGATCAAGAGAGCCTTCTCTAAAATATGTCCATTACCTGTTCAAGATAATGAGATCTAAAATTTATTCTGTAACAAATATGCTTTAATATTCATTGTATTTACCTTATTGTATTCATGTTATATTGTAAATAGTTGTGTTCATAACTAGGTTATAACAAATTTCACTATAGACTTTTAAAAGGCATCCCTTTCAAGGCGGGGGGCATGTTGCGACTATTTGAGTAGATTCAAATGCGCGCTGTTTGCGTCGGATGCACTCGTGAGGGATCGGCGAAGTGCGGGTGACGCGAGAGGTGTAACGGATGAGAGAAGTTGTTGTTACACAAACAGCATAATGTGTAAATGTTCATGTTAGTATTCATATTAAAATTACTATTAAAATCATTGTGAGTTTTATTCAAAACAAACCAGCATAACAAAAGTAAACATAAATATTCCATTCAATACACAAAACAACACTATATTTAAAAAACCACAACAGCTGTTTCGCTACAAAGTAGCTTCCTGATATGGAGATATTACATTAACCGAAAACGTACAACTTTCAACTCTTATATGTATAACAAGTGCTCATTTGAAAAGTCAATCTAGTAGCATGTGATTTACTGAGAACATTTTGAAGTATGTCGTAAATTAAAATTTACTACTTAACCTAGGAAGTCGTATATTTTGACAGTTGCATACATACAAATAAATAACAAATAATAGGTATTTATTGAAAACTATAACAAATGTTGAAAATGTTGTCCTTCAAGATCAATGCACTTTAAAATCCTCCGTTCAAAATTTCTGATGATATTCTGCAACATTACTGGATTGTTATTAATTTCCATGCATTTCTGTTCGATTCTCTGTAGCATTATAGGTGTTCGAAATATGTGATTTTTTAGATAAAGCCACAAAAAGAAATCGCAAGGTGTTAAACCGCATGAACGTGTGGGCCAGGCAATTTCAGAACATATTTCGACTAATTATACGCTCATCATAAAATTCTCTTAAATAATCCAAAGATTCTGCAGTACAGTGACAAGGTGCTCCGTCTTGTTGGAAATATGCATTTTGTAGTTCATCATCATGCAACTGATTGACAAATGGTTGTAAAATTTCCGTACGGTACCTTTGACCAGTTAACGTTCCCTGAAAAATATTGGTCCAATGATTCGCCTTTGGTTTATCGCTGCCCAAACACCAATTTTCTCTGGATGTAGCGATTCTTCATTAATTACATGTGGATTTTCACTACTCCAAATTCTTGTATTTTGTGAATTTAGGTATCCCGTTTTATAAAACCATGCTTCATCAGTAAAGATGACTCTTTGCGAAAGTTCTCCATTATTGTTCATATTTACAAACCAATTACAAAATTGTAGTCTACGTGGGTAATCAATTTCTAACAATTCTTGTACTGCTGTGATACTGTATGGACAAAGTTGCATATCTTTTTTTAATAACTTGTGAGTTATTTCTTCAACACGATTGACAACTTGAGGTGTACGTTTCTTAACTGCTCCGCTGCCTGATTTTCTTAAGAGACTACCAGTTTCAGAAAAAAGTTTTAAAGTTCTATCCAAAGTATTCTTAAATTGTATATAATCTATTACAAAATGTGGAAACTCAACTTGAAATTCTACCATGCAATCTTGAACTGAATAAACCCATAAACCATCAATTTTATTATCACTTCGAAAATAAGCCTGGACTAAAAAAATTTTATGTTCTAAAGTGAAAGCCATTTTAAAACTGAGAAGCAATTTAGTTAAACCATTACGATAATTTTGTTCAAACACATTACTTTCTTTAAACTTCATGCTAATATGCCTTTATTTAGATCTCATTTTATTCATTATCTTCTGGACGCCAGTCTCAAACTTCATCTAAGCGGAGTTTGTGGGGTAGTTCTATGTCGACCCCTTATCGTATTATAATCACTCAATAAATAGTATAGAAATTAAAATATTTTCCTTTATTAGATCTCATTTTATTCATTATCTTCTGGACGCCAGTCTCAAACTTCATCTAAGCGGAGTTTGTGGGGTAGTTCTATGTCGACCCCTTATCGTATTATAATCAATCAATAAATAGTATAGAAATTAAAATATTTTCATTGAGATTGGACGCATTATTTTTAAACAGTTCTTTTAGGTATTTAGTTACCTTGATAAAAAAAAGTAATGATTAATTTAGCCATACAAAATCACTTACCTGTAAAAATCCTGAACTCGCAATTGTTTCAAATAATATGTATTTGAATACTTCTTCAGAATAAATGTAAATATAAATGCGTTTCAATATTTCACTAATAGCAATAATTATACGCTTAGAACAAAATATATAAATTGCAATTTCTTCTCTGATACTGGGGTAGAACCGCGTCCTTGATCTTGCTTCTTCCTTTGCTGACGTTTCGTCCACTCCTAGAAGGGACATCATCATGATTACTGCTACTGTTGACGTTACTGCACTGAAACTGACAGTCTGTTCGTTTGGAACAGGTCTCTATGGTAGCTGTTTCCAGTCACTGGAGCGTTAGGGTTATGATTGAGATGTTTAGATACAAGTGTTTGCCAAGTATTGTGTGGAGGATATCCATCATCGTGGTTGAAATTATTGGAATGCTTTAGGACAGGCACATGCTCTTATGCTAATGTGTAAATTGGTGAAACAAAGCCATGCGGTGAACATTAGTGAAGTTGAGCACACGCGTGTACTAAAACACTGTGCATAACCAGATCTGCACTTGCTGAATATTGGTTGGAAACTAGACACCAAATTAAATTTCAATCTACCCAGATTCCATTTCGTAACTCGTATTACTTTAACTGCAAAATCCATGAATCCATAGAAAACCTAAAGCATGGACAACAATAGCGGAAATTTATAAGCCAGATATAGAAATTGTGTATGTAACTTTCGCAAATACTAAATACATAATAATAATATCGAACAGAAAAGCTATGATTGGCTTGAATTTAAATTAAGAGTTTATACATATAGAGTGAATAAACGATCTGACAAAGTACATTTCCTCATGAATTGTGAATATAATAAAAAAAAATTATATGTTGGAATTGATAGGTTTGCTATTACTGCATATTCTAAAAATGTGTAGACTTACGTAAATCGATGGCACAAAAAAGATATTTTTTTAAAAATTGAATCGCCTGTATATAAATTTAATTTTTGATTATTAGCAGCTACAGCCAATAGTTTTTGAGTTATCTACAATTAAAGCGAAAAAGTGACATTTCTATGTGCGTCTTTAAGTGCCAATAATTCGAGAGTGCCATGGCATAAAATAAAATAACTTGGTATGGCGTTTGCACAATGTGTGCCATGAAATATTTTTGGATGGATATTGTTTTAATGTACATGTTCGCGAAGGTTCGATAAATTGAAGGAAATATGCGCTAAAAAATATCGTGTATTTTAAATGTTCCGTGTTTTTAGAAAGAAAAGTACAAAATCTCATGTTTTGGATGAAGAAATTATTTTATTCTAACGATTAATTAAGACAAGCAAAACAACATAACAAAGGTGTGAAGTCTAATTTCATAGCAAGTCTTCGAAGTGTCCTCTTTGTCATTCAAAGCAATAAGCAAGGCGATCTTGAATCCAATTTCGAATAAATTCTGGGGATATTCTACCATATGCAGTACGTATACGGCCTTTTAGTTCGTCCTAGTTACGTATTTGCATATTATTATAAATTTTACTTTTCAGGTAAACCCGAAGGTAGTAATTATTAGGAGGGACCAACACCTAATGGATTAATGGAAAGGAAATTAGAATTTTTCAATGGATAAATGTATGATATAAACCGAAAGTTCTGAGAGTAGACTTCACCATTTACGGTAAATTAAAAATCGTTTTCATTTAACATATTAAACATTATTTCACAAAAATCAGTTCGTTTTACTTTATCTTCCTCGAAAAGCTCTTGATGGCTTGATATCTAGTATAGCTTATATTTGAATTCTTTCAGGGTTTTGCACACCGAACTGTAGGATACTCCCAAATGCCTGGTTACATCTAAAAGCTATCCTACATCTACATAACAGCATATACAACTTCATGTGTTCTGTTAACACGTGAATTTAGAAAACAACAATCTTCTTTAAATTTGTTAAAAATATTTAAAATTGTTTTCGCACAAGATATACCTAGGCCTGTCAGGATAATTAACGGAAAACATGTCTCTGACCGTCCTTAAACTATTATTCTTCTGGTACCATATTATCACTGCTACTGTTTCATCTTTGTTATACTTATTCTTGATTTAAATAAATATTCTACTTCCCAATATAAAGATTTTAATTTAAGATTCACGTATGAATAAAAATTTAGAAATATTTGACATACAAAATGTTTTTTTCTCTCCATGGCAAACTAATTTAAGAATAAATTTATAATCTGGACGTTGCCGTTCGTTCTGTTGGTACGTTCAGAAATAGCATTTATAAACTTTCTGTTCGTGCCAACTGCTAACGGAAACGTTGAAAGTTGACAATTAAATAAAGTACACATAACCCAGTTATTAACTTTGTTCATCCAATTTAAAAAACATTTCGAAAATGGATATAATGATAGAACATAAGTTTTTCAAATACGAATAGTCAAAATAATTAAAAAAAATAACCTGCTGTGTCCTAGCCTCCATCTTTGTTTCCTTCGCTGGTCATGTCACATTGAGTTGCTATTTGATTGGTTTGTCGTTCGACGTCGTCCAACGCCAACGACGAAAGAAAAAAGTTGGTTATGTACGAACGGAATCTAACGATAGCTAAACGGCAACGGTAACCAAGTTTATAAATGGCTCTATAACTTGCCGTATATCTAACTTTGGACGGAAACGGCAACAACAACGTCAAGTTTATAAATCAACCGTAAGCTATAGGTAAATCCTTCACTAATGTATAACTGGTTGCCTACTATACCGCTAATGCATTGATAATTTTCTTTTTACAGTTACACATAGGAAAACTGTATATGTAATAATAAAAAAAAACCTGGTATATTGTATAATAATATAATATGGTATAATTTTATCGAAGACTCTTATCCTTTTTCATAAATTGAATTCAATTATTTTAGCAACAAAATTCGAACGCGTCTCGACTTATTTTCAACCCATGCTATCTATCAGTTGTTTGTTTTTTCAAAGCCTCTTTGGAATTAAATTTGAGGCAAGATAAATATCGATGTACGTATTTTATGACATATTATTACGTCACACTACCAACTCTAAAATACGTATTTGCCATTGTCCATAATATATGTAAATTGTGTTTTATAATTGATAGATTAAGGCGTAAATGATTGAGATTGCTACACTTTGGCGCATATTATCACGTTCAATAATTAATTAAATTATTTTAAAAAACTGTTATCAATAAAAGCAAACCGAGTTATTCTCATATATTGATATGAAAGTACTGTCGCGGTCACATAAAAGCGACCGACACTTTTTCCTATTGTATACATCATGTCACTTAATAATGAAGAAAGTCAAATATTATTTAAATTGTCATTAGTGTCATTACTTACAATGCCATAATGCCAATAAAATTAAGAATTGGTAGATATAATCTAGTTATGTAGGTATATAAAGAGCTACATACGGCTCTTTCGATTCAATGTAAGTCGGTTTGTCATAGCTTTTCAGGGAAAGGGTTTTAGATTTTTGTTGGCTATTTAGGATGTTATTGACAATATCTAAAACCCTTTCCTTAGTTTATCCAAGATTAAAATACAAGATAATTAATTCCTATAATTCAATCACTTACTTAGGAAAAATTTGGGAAAATATTGGTACTTTCATTAAAAAACTTAATAACGAACATATATCATTTAAAACAGACAATACTATACAGAACATTATTAAAAACAACAAAGATAAAATAGACAAAGGATCAAACTCTGGTGTATATAAGTTAACATGCGAAGATTGTAATAAGGTATACATAGGACAAACAGGGAGGACATTCAAAATTAGGATGAAAGAACACGAGAGAAGCCATAAAGAAAAGAAAACAGATTCAACTTTCGCAAGTCATTGTATAGATATCAATCATAGATTTAATATAGATTTCAAATTTTACACAATCAAGAAAAAAGTAAAAAACTTAACCTGTTAGAAAACTTAGAAATTAATAGATACAATAGTTTAAGATTAGCTTTAAATGACCAACTAGATTTAAACAACTCCCCTCTACTAAATTTAAGATTGTAAAAATTTTTCCACCACCATTCCCCAATAATTTTCACATAAATATTCAAACTTGTATTGTACATATTCAGTATTTCATCCACCTGATGAAGCCATTGTATGGCGAAACAATATTGTAGTGGTATTTACAATAAAATAATTTTTGAAACTAGTAGTTTAATTACTTATTTCTTAGCGTTATAATGAAGTTTCAACAAGTATCTCCTTCGTCAATTAACTATTTAATCCTTTTGAAACTGCTGTGGAAGCACGACGTGCGACAAATTTTCCAGGGTCTATCAGAACGGCACGGCGTCGTATAAAAACCACATCTAACATTAGAAGTCATGTTGCAGTGCAAAAGCCTTTTTTAACGCAAGGTAATAGAGAAGAGAGAATCGGGTTTGCGATACAATATTATATGCACGACGCAAATTTTTGGCAGAACGTAGTTTTCACGGATGAGAAAGTCTTTCAATCATATTACAACGGTCACGTTAGAGTATATAGACCACCAAACACTCGTTTTGAGGAACTATACATCTATAATGTTAGAAAAAGTGGCCGTTTTTCTGTTAATGTTTGGGGGTGGATGAGTGCCAACGGTCTTGGTGTCTGCACACATGTTCAAAACAGGTTCAATGCATTAACATATATAGACATTCTAGAGAACATCATGCTACAATCAGTCAACGGCATGTTTCCTGAAAATAACTTTGTGTTCCAGCAGGATAATTGTCGAGTTCATACCGCCCAAACAGTTATAGAGTGGCTGCAACGACACAACGTAACAGTGCTGCCCTGGCCAGCGCGTAGTGCTGACCTTAATCCTATAGAGAATGTTTGGGGTTTGATGTTGAAGACAATTAATAAAGGAAATAATTTTTATCCACGAAATGCTGAGCATTTATGGAATACAATTCAAGAGGTATGGAACAGTTTTACTCCAGAGTATGCCCGTAATTTGGTAGCTTCCTTACCTAGAAGACTAAACTACGTTATCGAGAACAACGGCGGAGTTTCAAAATATTAATTTTAATAAAGATTTGTAATTATTTTCGTAGTAACATTATTGATTTTACATTAAAGTTATTGTAATAATATTTGTCACTTTGACGTTTTATTATCATATTATTTAATTTTTGCTGTCATTGCTGACAATATATATAACATTTTAAAAACCTGATTTACCAAAATTTATGAAAATAACACAAAATGTCAAATTAGTGGTCGCTTTTATATAACCGCGACCGTACATCGTTGTCGCTTTGTATCTGTCAGACATTTCTGACATTTGCGTTGTGCTTGTGCCGTTCGTTTAGGGTATAGTTGTTATAATAGTTTATTCAACGCCGATTTTGTCTACGATATTACATATTTTATCAAAATTAGTTCTTATTAGAAATTCTAGTAAATACGTATTCACGATATTTGGTCACTGTATAGCGCTAAAATGCCGAAGTATATGCGTAAACAAGCTAAAGAAATGGTTGCATCGTTAATAACGTTCTTTGAATAAGAGCGTGACAGCATTCGTTTTCACGGACAACCTTTGATACCTTTTGAAGCAGTAATGGAAGTAAGTGGTGTATTTTCATATATACCGCCTGATTCTGAGCAAACGCAACGATTCGAACGTATGAATATTTCTCCCGCTTCGAATACAATTCCCCTGAACGCGTTTAGCCAATCACAAACCAGTCTGTCGCGCAACCATTTAACAACTAATGTCATAAATTAGTGTCACCACTGTCACCCTATACGGAGTCTCTTAAGCGTTTGAATAGTGAAAATAAGAAAATAAGAAAATAAAATAGACATTACTGGTTCTGTACAAAATTTAAAACCATTATTCCCAAATCGCAGAGTTCCTAATGATACGTTCATTTTAGTATGCGCTGCAATAGAACTAAATTCAAATTTGACAGTTAGCGATATTTCCAACGATTTAGGCATATGCTGCTCTTCTGTTAACCGCATACTAAAATTAAATGGTTTTCGTAATTATAAATATTCCAAACATCATCAATTATTTTACGGTGATGAGTTTAAACGGATGAATTTCCGTTATTATATAATTAATTTCTCATTATGAACAATTTATTTTATTATCTGTAAGAGTAAATTTTTCTTAACATTACTAGAATTCAATTTAGTTTTTATTTATTTCTGAAGTTTATTTAGTTTACTATGAGCAGTTTTTGTGACCTTTATTATTAAAATTTAATTTATTAAATCTCTTGATGCCTTATTTGCAATTTTCTTAACCGCTTATTAATAATTTCATTACGCTTTGTAAAATAACGTATTGCAATTTACTCATTACCATAACACAGGACTAAACAATTATAGTCCTTTAATAGTAATTTGGTAATCAGATAATTTTTCTTACGCGGCTCCATAATATGTACAGTTCGACCAAAACCTCGTGATAGCGATGGGCCGGTCTGCGCATATTGTATTAGAGTGGGTGGAGTACACGTACTTATATACGTACTTATATACATTAGTGAGCAACCAATATCAGACCGGCAATTAGCAGCGCGCCAATACGATGCGAGCAGCTCTATACGTTTTGCTACCGCGCAACTATCACGATGATTTGGTCGAGCATGTATGATATATGATATTGATGTTGACACGCCTACAGCATTCAGGGGAATTGTATTCGAAGCGGGAGAAATATTCATACATTCGGATCGTTGCGTTTGCTCAGAATTAGGCGGTATAGTGTTCAAGGAATGAAGACTTATGTAATTTTAGCGTGTTGCCGCAGCTTTGAATAACAGCATATCTTCTGTTAGTGCAATCTCACAAGCAGTAAAAAACAATGAAACCCTCACTGATCCTAAAGCAAATCAACAAAAGTCTAAGCCTGTTAGGAATAGATGATGCTACAAAAACATCTATAAGGAATGTGATATATGAAATGTATCGTACTAGTAGGTAAGTAGATTATATACCATTTTTAATTTAGTTCTAAAGATTTTGTATATTTTAGAACACATTACATGGCATAGTGTGCTACCAATTTTAAGGGCTAGGGACATATTTCGTGGAAGTGTCTCTTCTCTAGGGACTATTTTAAAAATTTAGTTTCACTGTAAGTGTATTTATTTTATTTCATTTGCGCGTATATTTAATTAATACATTATAGGAACAAGCCTAAAAAATCATATGTAGTTGATAACCTTGCAGAATACTATGGTCACAAAGTTCTGCGACTACCTCCTTATCATTGCATATTTAACCGTATAGAAAATATTTGGGGAATCACCAAGACGTATTATAATAAATACATTGGTCGAGATTGGTTTGGTGCTGACAAATGTATTAATATGTGGGTGGAAGCCTTAAGCACCATCACAAAGACAACGTGGGAAAATGCAATTCATCACACAAACAAATAAATTTTAAAGTGGTGGGATAGGGAGGTAGGATTTGATAAAGAAGATATCAGCCCAATAATCATACACCTCGGAGAAAATGACTCAAGTGACAGTGATATAAGTGAATAAACAATAAATGAAATAGGAAAGTCAGTGTTTTTACAATAAAATAAAAATAAATATTACGTTAGAAAAATATGTATGTTCGGTATTATAGAAAATTTAAATTTTGTTGAAAATATAGATACGTGGATATGTTTAATAGCATATATATGTACAACTTGTATTATATTGAGGATATTTTGCAATATATATCATAATATTTTATTTATTTATTTTGTAAATCCTTATACACCAATAAAATTAATTTTGTTTATTTTACTTCTTATTACGTTATAAATAACAATATTGATTTCGGTTTATATTGTCTAATACCGTATTCGTATCTCGAGAACGTTGCTAACATAACCTAATGTTCATCTATTCACTTACAAGGACAAATCATATGTAATTGTCAAATTATTGAGAACGTCGCTTAACATAACCTAATGTTCATCTATTCACTGACAAGGACAAATAATATGTAATTATCAAATTATTGAGAACGTCGCTACACATAACCTAATGTTCATTTATTCACTGACATGGACAAACCATAGATGATTGTCAAAACGTCATTAACGATCAATTACGTGTATATATGATATTTGTCTTGCTTCGACTATAGTTTAGATAGTTTTCTTATAATTAATTATTTAATTTAATTGGTTATATGTAAGCATTTCAAAAATTAATATCGAAATTATAAGTTCTAATTTTATTTTTAGGATACTTATTTCTGGGAAGTATACGCTACTAGCTAAATTCGGCCAGTAGAGATCGACTCGTCAGTACACGATATCCTTTCGACTTTCGCGAATTTTTCATTTAACTTAACAATCGGGAAGGTTGACGTCGCGAAGTGTTGCGTTCTGCATACTACTTAGTACAAACTTTGTTTGTCGAATTGTAGTAATGAACGTAACGTAGGCGACAATTGCATGTAAAATTAGAATTTAATAATAATTAATTCTCATTTGCAGTAAGTTCAACATTCTTTTGAGTAAATAAATAAAATAAATAATATTGAATTCATGGTTTTCTTTAATAATAATAGGAAATAAATAAATATTCTTATATTATAATATTTTGATGTTTTATTGAGTTTAATTGAAGGTTAAACTTAGAAATGTCTGTAAACCCGAATTAATACATATTTTTAGTAGAAAAACATTTAAAGTGTACTATGGGGGACTAACAAAACATCGCTTCCAACAATCTCGAAATAAACGTAGAATGTTAAGGTCAAGTCGGGGTAGTGCATACTCCCAATTGCAAAGTCAACTTTGAAACCAAGATAAAAATTTTTGTCTATCGCATAAAGCACAATATTTTACAGCATTAAGTAATTATACACTGAAAGTTTCTTTTATCCTAAACTTCAGATTAAGCGATTGAAAAAAATCAAATTAGATCGTAGTGTCACAGAAATGTACTTACCCCACCCCCTGGGACAAGTGCATTTCAGATTTCTATCTTTCTATTAAAGTGTTTGTTGTGGATACCCGAGGCAATTGCACAAAATAAATACAATTCTGAATCTGCCAGTATTTACAAAACTTAAATATCCCTAATAATAAGAAAGAAATAGGCAAATTAAAATTTTGCTACTGAAAGTTTTATTTAAAAAAACATGAAAAAATGAAACATACCTAAACTTCTAAAATACACTTAAAATACAAAACAATTTGGTCATAGACGCTTTGGTAGATATTTTAACAGTTTGTACGTGAAAATACTTATTCTACAGCTGGCACTGAATTCTTAAACACATAGCGGTCTTTAGAATTAATCTCAAAGTCCGGAATGGAATAGCTGTATTCATTATCTCATGCAGTGGGACGGTGGCTTGATCGTTTTTTGGAACTTAAAAGTCTTCTTCTCTTTATCTATAGAGAGTAAATATCTAACGAAACACTCTTCTGAGTCATATATTTCTTGGATTGGGCCTAAGAAAATTTTTACAGTTTTTCTAGTTAATAACTCGCACTTGACTAAAACAAAATCACTGGTTTTCTTGTCAAAACTTTAGTTTCATTAGGGTCTTCTTTATTATTAGTGTTGAGAGCTTGATCAACTGTTTTGAACGAATCAATACTAGTTTCTTCTAAAGATATTGATTCGTTTGGTTTTAAGAATGGAAACAGATTGTTTTCGAGATCATTAATTTCCAATTCTGTCTCGAAATGGATTGGTATAAGGTCGTCCATTTCAAACTCTGTTTTAGTTGGCAGTTCTGCTTCCAAATCTTCATCATTGCACATATTAAATTGCACTTCTTCTTCATAAGTGGATGATGATATTTCAAACTTCGATTTCTTCTTACTCACTTTTGTCTTCTTTGGTTTTTATTCTCGTCTTTCGTTTTGTTTGTGGTCTCATACACTCTTTGGATGTGATGACTCTTGACCCTAAACACACTTTGGTTCTCTTAGCTGGTTCATCTCCTCGACTATGGGACGAAATAGTTGATAGCAGCACAGTGGCGGCTCTTGATGACGTACGATGTGCGCTGCTGCACGGATGAGACTACTTCGAACTATTTCGGAAGATTTCGGTACGGTTACTTGCTTCTCTGTATATATGAAAGCTTAAACGAAACAGTCTCATCCGTGCAGCAGCGCACATCGTACGTCATCAAGAGCCGCCACTGTAGCAGCAGAATTCAAAGAGTTGCGCATCTGCTCTTGGTTACTTGCTGATGTGACAACGTCATCGATTTCGACGGCTGCAACTAGTTCATTTTGTTCTTCTCCAAAAACTGCAATCAGATTAGTTTCAGGTGCTAAGAATTGATGAAATTCTAGTGTTTCTACGTAATTGCGCACCATTTTACCTTTAAAAACAAAAAAAAAACGCTTTACAAAGATATAATTTCAAAAAGCGCTTAAATTTGATAACGATGCAAGTCCATACACGTTTGCACTTTCCCCATAGTGTAAAAACGCATCTGCCTCTTAACCTGTTTTGAAGGGCAAAGAACATATTTGCTATTTTTTTAAAGTTGTAACAAAACTATGAAAATTAAAAATTCGAAGAAAAATTATGCTACTTACCTTCTTCTTGAGAACAAAAACTCACTTTAGAGTAGTAAAAAACTAGAAAGCACCACATGGACAAAATAAGACCAGAATTGACACTGTTTTGACAGATGCGCAAAACTTGTTCACGTATAATGCAGTGTAGTCAAACTAATGATCACACTAAACAAGAAGTATCTAGGAACACACTAGATTACCAACTGTTGCATAAAATTAATTGTTAATATTGGCAGAGCAAGAAAATGCACTTTCCCCGAATATGCACTTCCCCGAGTTGACCTTATATATATATATTTTAACTCAGTGAAGCAATGAGATGTGTAGAAAACATAAATTATAGACCTGTAGCAAGCTAAACTCTCGCATTCAGTGACAATATTTATACCACTTGATTAGATTGAAGGACGTAGGGCTTAGCTTGCTCCAGCGATTAAATTTGTTTGGACACGGTGTAATGTTATTTCAAATGGTTGCTGTACATATAAAAGAATATTGGAACGCCAACCTTTTAATAGTATTAACATTAATATTTCAAAAGATCTGATAATATAAATAATTAAAAATCATTTTAAAGCATAAATTGAAACTATAAATCCTCTAACCATCTCTCTCCCTAAAATAATTAGTATTGTGAACAGTTAAATATCTAAAAACCAAAATTTTAACTGTCTGAGTAACAACCTGCTCCACTTTTTGTTTTTCAGATTTATAATTAAAGTATTACTTATTACCGTCCTGCTCATAGTACTTTATATAAATTAAAGAAAAATGTCTTTAAAAAAGGATCGCTCATAAACGACGACACAAGAATCCATATGTGCGAGTTATATGTCCAGGCAAGGTCATTCCCGTTAGAAGAGCAACGTGAACCGGGAAACAGCACTTTCCTTGATAAAAATATTAAAATGAGAATTATGTTAGTTTTACACTGTTATTAAATCGTAACTTTACTTCTAATACAGACCTCAAATTGGTAACAAGTATTTAGTTGTCAAGAAATTGTCTTAATAAACTTTTTAAAAAGTAAAATTATTTTTATCAGTTATTAAGTTATTTTTCGCTATTTTTCATAAATATATCTCATTTAACTTACAGAACAGAGCAAAGTATAATAAAGATAGTCTTTGCCCTATATCCTAGCGGCATTAGTAAATGAGCAGTATAACATATAATTTCATTACACTGTCCTTTCAAATAGATTTAGCAATTGAAAAATTTAAAATAAAATAAAGGAGTTTGACAGCAATACCAGATAATTTAAATCTAAACAAAACGTCCGTAAGAATTACCTGAAACGGATATGAGACTAATTACCATGATATGTAATAATACTAATAATGCAGATCTTCGATTGGGTTAGGTTCCATCACAGAGAAAGATAAAGTATTCTTATGCTACTGATTGGACTTATACAGACCTATTAACTGACTACTAAGAATTTCAAAAGTATTTGCGATAGTATTCCTAAAGGAGCCATTATTGGACGAAATTTAATTGATTACCAAATATCGATTTAAGCTTAGAACATGACCCACTGTATAACAAGCACATCGCGTCGTAACCAAAATACGACACCAACTAGAAAGTAGAATATATTACTTAGCCGTTTCTATGAACATTTGATAAAGCGTCTCTTCCTTATCTAAACTTTTAATATAACCGTCATACCTATTAAATAGATTGTTCTTTTACAAATATTGCGATACAACATGCTTAAAATCTTATGGTCTATTAGGACCTATGTTATAACTTATTCAGATTTTCCAAAATCCATCGATAGTGATAGAAATCTACAGATGACCGCGTACATCACATTTTATACGTGGAATTGGGCGTGACCATGTATGTAATTTATAAGTAAACTTTTATTTGTCTTAAACATGTTTGTTTGGAGTTAATACTCTATACTATACATATAAACTATTCATACAGAAACTTACTAAATAATTGCCTAATTCTAAATTTAAAACAGAAATAGAAAAATTACAGTAAAGCGAAACTTGGTTTCTCGGTTCTTTAACCATTTCTAATATCTCTTATTTCATTCCATTAAGTTTTTGTTGCCATTAAAATTTCTTAATTATTTTATTGACGTTATTTTATTAAGTTGTGTCGCGTTATTGGAACGTTAATTGATGAACGAAAGAGATTTGCTGCGATCGATTAATTTGCTGATTTCAGTTTCGAAATCTTTGTTAATTTCTAGAGTGATAAAAGTTCAAATTATACAGTGTGGTGACAAAGTTTGGAAGTTTGATCGTCTTTTTTGAAATGACAACATTTACTTTTTTTCTATTTTCGTTAGACTTTCTCAATGTTTAAACGATGATGTAATATAGAATTGGTACTTTACATAACAATTTTTTGGAATAAATGATACATTTACTTCAAAACTTCAATGGTTATAATTAAGTAAAAATAATAATCAAAAACAAACAAAAAATAATAAACAAATTAGTCAACAAAACTTAACGTAAATGTTCAATTTTCTCCACTCCAACCATTTGGTATTGACCAACACGATAGTAAACACTTTCTATACTGCGCTCAATAATATATGGCCTAATTTGTAGCATTGCATTACGGATTCTCTGTTGTAAAAAAGCGCTGGCCACTCAATTGGTCCCCCGCCCTATCCATCTTGTAAATGTAGCATCAAGGCATTGTTGGACCTCTATACCGAAATGAGGAGGCGCCCCATCTTGTTGAAACCAAATATTCTGATGAGGTATGTCGCCATCTTCATTATTAGGAAAAAGTGCTGCCGCTGCTGACACCAAAAAAATTTAAATATTGGGCAGCAGTCAGGTTTCCTTAAAAATATTTTTTTGAAGGAAACCTGACTGGTCCTAAAAACGCCTGTGATGTCAGAAGTAGCTTACAGGATCGCCAAGTGATGTCGATTCAGCTAGCCACTGGCAGGACCGCCATGTGATATCCCCTGGTCCTCGTTACAGCTTAATCTCCGAAGTGGCTTCTTTAGAGGCCGGTTTTATTGATGTAATAAATAAGACACTCGGAAACAATATAAAAACAACATTTAATAAATACTTAACAATAACATTACATATTATGATGTTCACATGTACAAGATTGATTCTCTTCTGTCCTCAGTTTATATATTATGTCTTAACCTACTTATATATTATATTAACAAAGTTACTTAATTAAACAAGAGTGCGAATGTGTAAGAATTAACTAGGACACTATTAATGAGGACGTGTTTCGTCAAATAAGTAATATACTGAATATGTAAAAATGGATGTCCTACTTTAGTTATTACACGCCGTCCTATCGTTTCCATCCGTATATTTAATTTATCTTGACGTTGACTGTGTTATTCCTGTATCCACTGAGGATTGTCTCGTGACCAATACAATATAGTTATGGCGATGTACTGATCCGTTGGTGTAAAAAGTGACTTCAGCAGAAAAAAATGTTTCTTTAAAAAATAGGGATTTTGATCACATCGTAACACTAATTCTTCATAAAATTGCAATCAGCGGTCTGGATCATCTTCGATTAACTCGTGAATTAGGTGCACTTTGTACGGATTACTTTTCTTTTTTAAATAGTTTTACAATAAAACTGTGGTCCATGTTGTTATCTAGGGCAAGTTGCCTTGTAGAAATATGATGATGTTCCTCTGTTACAACTAACAATTTTAATTTTGTTTCATCGCTTATTCGTGATTGGCCTTCTTGAGATAAAGATAAATTTTTATACATTTCCAGTTTTCGTAAATTTGACGACCAATTTACTTACTGTAGATCATGTAATTGGAGGCCTATCAGGATGTGCTTGATTGAATAACTCACAAACTTCCGCATGAGTTCTTTGTCTATCGCCGTATCCAACGATTATTCAAATCTCTATTCTAGCCCGTTCAGTAAATGTGCCATTTTTTGTTCTTAACTTCAAAATTTAAATTGCCTTCTTACAATCTAGATAACTGTCAAACTTTTCCTAGTTGAGTTGATTTGAATTAAGAATTTTGTTAAATTATTTCTTACTTAGTAAATGTGACATTTATTCATTAAAAAGTGTTATTTAAAGTACCAATTCTTTTACATCACCGATTAAACAGTAAGAAGGTGTAACAAAAATAGAAAAAAAAGTCCAGGTCGTCATTAAAAGAGATGATGCCGTCTTTGTGCAAAAACCATTGATGTCATTAAAAAAATCCCCAAAAGAGGGCATTTCAAAAACAAAAATTTACCGGTCCAAGCGATTTTCTTAAAGACATTATAGAACACATGAATTTTGTTCTAAACTTCATCATCACACTGTACAAAAGTTGCGTTCGAGGCACTGTAAAAATAGTTTAATATAATAATTGGCTAAACATACTTGTAAGTCATTTAATTGGATTGTCCGTTCATAATTAGAATTACTCCAACAATAGGTATATAGAAGCAGGACATACCCAATATACGCACTTCCGATATTACACCTATATATATATATATATATATATATATATATATATATATATATATATGGTAAACCTAATCAGTAGGCGATTAAAGGTCTGTATATTACTTCAAAATATATGTATTTAAAAAACTCTACATGTTTCGGCTATATACGCCTTTTTCAAGAGTCCTGTCATTCATATTTTGTATTCTCTTGAAAAAGGCGTATATAGCCGAAACATGTAGAGTTTTTTAAATACATATATTTTGAAGTAATATACAGACCTTTAATCGCCTACTGATTAGGTTTACCATATCATACCAAGGTCACGAAGTTATTATATATATATATATATATATACATATATATACATGTAGTACATATACATATACATATACATATACATATACATATACATATACATATACATATACATATACATATACATATACATATACATATACTATACATATACATAACATATCAGAATAATTGAAACATACATGAGTAGGTAAACTCCACCAGTTTTGTATAATACAAAGGTATTTTTAATAATATAAAATATTATTAAAAATCTGGTGTGAAGAACACAAATGCAGGTTCACTATTAATATTTTCTGTGAACTTGTCCGAATATATCCTATCCCCAGAGACGTAGATACGTATTTCGCTTTTCTACAAGCTAATCGGTACGCCCCTGCTGGAGAAAGGATATTTCCAGACACATTCACAGAAAAAAAACCACCTCGCCCTATCACCGTAATTATCCAGACCGAGCGCAGAAGTAAATTCGGCGCTACCTGTTGTCAGACAGCCGAAGTACCTCGCATACCGTCCACATAATTAATGTGAAGTAACGACGCCCTTCCAAAGAGGTTCCGAATTTACTTCTGCGCTCGGTCTGGATAATTACGGTGATAGGGCGAGGTGGTTTTTTTCTGTGAATGTGTCTGGAAATATCCTTTCTCCAGCAGGGGCGTACCGATGAGCTTGTAGAAAAGCGAAATACGTATCTACGTCTCTGGGGATAGGATATATTCGGACACGTTCACAGAAAATATTAATAGTGAACCTGCATTTGTGTTCTTCACACCAGATTTTTAATAATATTTTATATTATTAAAAATACCTTTGTATATACATAACAAGTGTTTATTTGAAAAGTCAATCTAGTAGCATGTGATTTACTGAGAACATTTTGAAGTATGTCGTAAATTAAAATTTACTACTTAACCTACGAAGTCGTATATTTTGACAGTTTCATACATACAAATAAATAACAAATGTGATTGACATGATCAAATGTCATTTGGATTTACGTTTACGGAACAACAAACACATACTAATATATTTGCGTCTTATACTATCAAAATTTCAAAGTAACCTAGATTGACTTTTCAAATGAACACACGTTATACATATACATATACATATACATATACATATACATATACATATACATACACATACACATATACATGTACATATACATATACATATACATATACATATACATATACATATACATATACATATACATATACATATACATATACATATACATATACATATACATATACATATACATATACATATACATATACATATAGTTATATATGTCTCGGTGTTCAGAAAAATCTCTTAAAGTAATCCATAGAAATTTGAAGTCATGTCTGATATACAGTGTGGCCCTAAAGTCGCGCAACCGAATGAAAAAAAAGAAATGAAATTGTGTAGTACAAATACAAAATCTATTCTTCTATAATAAAAATAATACAAATATGTTTGAACAAAAACTGACTCTTTGGGATTACAGCTTATGTTCGAAGTGTCCTCCACCTTCTTCAATGCATCTCAGACATCGCTTTTTAACCGCGTTACAAATGTGCCGAAGTAATTGTTTGTCATCATTGAGTTTGGCGACTTCTTCGGTTATAACATTTTTCATGGTCTCAATATCCGGCAACTGATGATGGAATACCTTATCCTTTAAAATACCCCACACAGCGAAATCTAGTGGGGTTACGTCCGGAGATCTCGGAGGCCATTCGAATTGACCTCTTCTTCCAATCCATCCGGGGAAAAATTCATCGAGAAATTCGCGAACAATTAAAGCGTAATGTGCTGGAGCACCATCTTGTTGAAGAGTTAAACATTGACAAGCAAACCCTGGGTTATTGGCAAGTTCATCACGTAATTCCATCAACAAATCGAGGTATGCAACACCTGTTACAGTATTGTCGAAGAAATAGGGGCCGACGATTCCGAAGGCGCAATCACCAAGCTATACCGTTACTCCAGGCACGTTTAATTCTTCTTGAATGGTTATATGCGGATTTTCAGTGGACCAGTACACACAATTGTGTCCATTGATGCGCCCATTTAATTTAAATTGAGCTTCGTCCGACCACAAAATTGTTTTGAAGAAATTTTTAAAGGCTTCACATTGAATGACATGCCATTCTGCGAACTGTAGCCGACGATCCGGATCATCTTCTGTCAATGCTTGTAAGAGGCGTGATCTGTAAACCTTCAAACCTAGTTCCTTTATTATTCGCTGTAGGGTAGAACGAGAAATATCCAGTTCATTTGCGGTTTTTCGGACAGATCGCGCAGGCGATTCAATAAAACTCTGAGCTACAGTTTGTAAGTTATCATCTGTCCTCAGACTACGTGGCCGGCCTGTACGCGTGGAATCATCCACAGAACCGTTTTTTTCGAATCTTTTTATCAAGCGATAAACAGTCTCACGCCTCGGAACTTGACAGTCAGGGAATTTTACCGCGAAATCAGAAAAAATGTGTTCATAATCAGCATGGTAACGATAGTACGAAGACACCAAGAATACCCGTTGCGCTACGGTATACCGATAATGTGGGCTTGTTGACATGATAACGCGTTCACACACTTACAAACTCCGACAAGATATTGCTTCACACACAGACAACCGCTGTACTGCCGACAGACCAGCCGTCAACCTTGCATTAGGGGGAGAATGGCGCAAGTGTATTTCATTTTGACGTTGGGCGACTTTTGGGCCACGTGGTAGAGTACGATAGAACAATACATTTAAATACTTGCATTTACTTGACATAATTTTGTAGGTCATCGTATTCGCAAATGTCAGATTATGTCAAATGATACGAGGATGTATTGAAAAATTCTTAGCCTACTATAGAAGCAAACAAAATTTGAAAGTCTAAATATTTTATTATGCAACATACTCTCCTCCTAAATTAATACACTTAATACAGCGATCTGGCAACGCCTCTAGACCTTTCAAAAAGAAATTTTTATCTTGCTCTGCAAGCCAGGCCTCCACAACTTCTATCACCTCTTCGTTGGAAGAAAATTTACGACCTTTTAAACTTTTTTTCAATTGAGGAAAGACATAATAGTCGAACGGGGCCAGATCTGGTGAATAAGGCGGGTATTCGTGTCCTTAGAACATTAAATCACGAATTGTTTAGATAGCAACATACAATTTGTGTGCAGGGGCATCGTCCTGCAAAAACAAAACACCATTGGATAACTTTCCGCGTCTTCTCTCCATAATTTTTTCTCGTAGAGTGGTCAGTAACGTCGAATAATAATTCGCAGGTATTGTTCTACCCTTATCCAGAAAGTCAATCATTATTACTCCATGGCAATCCCAAAAAAACTGAAGCAACAACTTTTCCAGCAGATTTTTTAACGCGGAACTTCTTAGGCCTTGGAGAACCAGAGTGTCTCCATTCCATCGATTGTTGCTTTGTTTCTGGGTCGTAGAAATGTACCTAAGTTTCATCCATAGTAACAATACAGCTTAGAAAGTCTGCATCACTTTCAAACCGAGCACAGATTGAAAGCATGCTTCCACCCTTGCAAGCTTCTGGTCAACATTCAGATATTTGGGGATCCATTTTGCAGAAATTTTTCTCATGTCCAAATCGACGTGATCTATATGATGGACGCGTCCATATGAAATATTCAATGTCTCAGATATTTGTTTTAGTCAAATTCGACCATCTAACAAAATCATGTCATGAATTGCATTTCGGTGACGGACACAGAAACTGGCCTTCCTGATCGGTGTTCATCTTAAATGGAAAATGTACCTCTTTTGAAGCTTGCAATCCAATTTTTCACGGTCGCATACGAAGGACATTGATCGCCAAGGGTATTAGCCTATATTCCTAAATCTGCTTACCTCTTAATCCCTTCAAATACAGGTGCTTGATGATGGCTCGATACTCCAATTTTTCCATTTTCACAATTTCGGTCGACACCCTTTTTTTCAAATTTTATGCGCAACTTTGGTTGACTTTTTGACGTGATACTTTACACTGACACTTCTGATATGCTATTTTTCGTTGCTATGGTATCGCAATATTTTTTTATCCACGGAACCGGTCTAGGCTAACTATATATCAATACCCCCTCGTATTTGCGTTTGCAAGTAATTGTAACTACGCTCGAAATTTCATTAAAATGCCATATTAATTAATCAAAATTAGTCAAGTAGGTAATAATGACCTTGGATTGTCAGAATAATTAATCAAGCACTGATGAATCGCTAACAAGATGAAACACGTGTCTGCATATTTGGAAAGCAATTTTCACACAATATGAACTTGTATTGTGTTCTCCACACCAGATTTTTAATAATATTTTTATATTATTAAAAATGTTTTTGGTTTATACAAAATAATTTGAGTATGTTTCAAATTATTTTATGTTCAAATTATGTTGCTGTCAAATATATTCTCCAATATGGGACTATATCTAATTTCATTAATTTCTGTGTAATTCTATACTGAAAATCTATAATGGGTGTTCATTTGAAAAGTCAATCTAGTAGCATGTGATTTACTGAGAACATTTTGAAGTATGTCGTAAATTAAAATTTACTACTTAACCTACGAAGTCGTATATTTAGACAGTTTCATACATACAAATAAATAACAAATGTGATTGACATTATCAAATGTCATTTGGATTTACGTTTACGGAACAACAAACACATACTAATATATATTCGTCTTATTCTATCAAAATTTCAAAGTAACCTAGATTGACTTTTCAAATGAACACACGTTATAATATTGCACTGATAATTGATAAATTGATGTGTTTAAAATGGCAATAGAAAAAAATCGCACGGCTTAAGATCACAAGATATTGGAGGAAATTAATTAACAAGCGTATTTCTTGTCGATATCTTTCCGTATTTAAAGTACCATTAAAACAAAATGGACTGATGATCCTTCTTCTACTTACAGCGCTCCAAACGCCAACTTTCTGAAGATTATAAAGGAGCTTCAACATAAAAATTATTGGGCTTTGTATCATTCCACATTCTTATATTTTGTGAATTAGTTAACGAATCCAGTAAAATGAAACCATGCTGCGTCCGAAAAGAAAGTTTTGTCTAGGAGTTCATTAAAATGATTTTAAAACCATTCGCAAAATACTAGTCGTCGCGGGTAATTAATATCCAGGATTTTTTACAAGCAAGTTATACAATTTGGAAATTCGAGGAGGTATTGATATCTAGTTAGCCTAAGCCAAGAAATAATGACATTTTAAAAGTGTCACTGTAAAATCAAGAAGTTGAAGTATTGCTGTGCAGTAAATTTTGAAAGAAAGCATGTCGAATGCAAATATGAAAATCGATAAATTGGAGTATCGAGGCATGTATTTGAAGAGGTTTAGTGTTTATTAAGAAAATTTATGAAGACATGCTTAACACACTTGGCGATCAATGCCCATCATATGCGACTGTCAAAAGTTGGATTGCGTCATTCAAAAGAGGAAAACTTTTCGTTGAACATGAGAAGCGACCCGGAAGACCGATTTCGGTGTCCATCCCCTAAAATATTGACGCAGTTCATAACATGATGTTATCAGACGGTCGATTTGGGCTGATATATATATATATATATATATATATATACTGGGAGGCATCACCTGATATCCCGCCCCTTTAATGTTCATTTGATAAAAATATTACTTCTATTACAAGTTGCCTAGCAGGTATACTCGTATTACAGTTAGGAACGTATTACATATATTCTGCCTATCTATAAATTCGAAAATCTCTTGAATATTACTTAATGTTCAAAATTTCACAGTATGGGTCATAAATGTATTAATACGAGTACTTATTAACATTTAAAAATGTTCACAAGTTTGGATTTCAGCTTTTTAGTTAACAAAAATAAACTAAATTGAAGGAAACTAATCTTTAAAATAAATTTATTTATTCACAAGTTATTTATTCGTACATAACGCATATTAATATTTAGTAGGATACTCTTTAGATTGAATATCTTTTTAGCCTTAAGTCCCTTAATATCCGATAGGTCTCCATTGATACCTTCCTCCTTCTTCATTTGCCTTGTTTAAGTAAATCATTTGTATTTTTTATATTGCTTTCCGTTTCCACTACATGCCGCGAATGCCACTGTCTAGTATTTTGCTACCACAAATTCTGCTGCTAAATCAATCATTATCCTGCCACCTTCAAAGTACACGACTATTCTAGCCTTATCTACGGCATAGCAGCAATGTGAGTGACAGAAATGACAAATTGACAACCAATTGACAAGGATAAATTCTCTTCCAATATAGAAAAAAAATCATTTTCCATTTTCTTTTTTTGCACCCAACAGTACACTATAGCTTTATTCAAAGCGGTTTAGTTTCATTTCACTTTCATACTACAGGGTTTTAAAGGCACAATTCTAAATTTGTTCAATAACTGTACGGACATATAATCAGCATACATTTCTCTCAAAAATATTTGTTTCTCCTGGCAAATTTTACAGAATGAATTGGTTTCATTATTTCAGTTAACATTGTGGACTAATCGATACCTTCCCAAAATAATTAGCTAAAATTATTTTTCTAAAACATTCTTAGGATTCCACTTGCACTGGATATCCTTAATATATGAGCAAATAAAATATTTGACATTTAAAATTTTATATAAATCAATAGATTTAAGTAAGACATATGATTTTTTGTCCAAAACCTACTTGAAATCGGATTTTTCTGAACGCCCATTATATTATAACAAATTGGTTTGTTAATTGGTTTTTATCGTACACTTTTAAAATAAGATTTATAGTTACGGAGGGGTATTGATATTTTCTTAAGCTACTATTGAAACAATTTAAAATTGGAACTTAAATTTTTTTTCATATCTAAATCGACATGAACTGTATGATGTACGCGTTCATATGAAATCTTTAGTGCTTCAGCTATATATATATATATATATATATATATATATATATATATATATATATATATATATATATATATATATATATATATCAGCCCAAATCGACCGTCTGATAACATCATGTTATGAACTGCGTCAATATTTTAGGGGATGGACACCGAAATCGGTCTTCCGGGTCGCTTCTCATGTTCAACGAAAAGTTTTCCTCTTTTGAATGACGCAATCCAACTTTTGACAGTCGCATATGATGGGCATTGATCGCCAAGTGTGTTAAGCATGTCTTCATAAATTTTCTTAATAAACACTAAACCTCTTCAAATACATGCCTCGATACTCCAATTTATCGATTTTCATATTTGCATTCGACATGCTTTCTTTCAAAATTTACTGCACAGCAATACTTCAACTTCTTGATTTTACAGTGACACTTTTAAAATGTCATTATTTCTTGGCTTAGGCTAACTAGATATCAATACCTCCTCGAATTTCCAAATTGTATAACTTGCTTGTAAAAAATCCTGGATATTAATTACCCGCGACGACTAGTATTTTGCGAATGGTTTTAAAATCATTTTAATGAACTCCTAGACAAAACTTTCTTTTCGGACGCAGCATGGTTTCATTTTACTGGATTCGTTAACTAATTCACAAAATATAAGAATGTGGAATGATACAAAGCCCAATAATTTTTATGTTGAAGCTCCTTTATAATCTTCAGAAAGTTGGCGTTTGGAGCGCTGTAAGTAGAAGAAGGATCATCAGTCCATTTTGTTTTAATGGTACTTTAAATACGGAAAGATATCGACAAGAAATACGCTTGTTAATTAATTTCCTCCAATATCTTGTGATCTTAAGCCGTGCGATTTTTTTCTATTGCCATTTTAAACACATCAATTTATCAATTATCAGTGCAATATTATAACGTGTGTTCATTTGAAAAGTCAATCTAGGTTACTTTGAAATTTTGATAGAATAAGACGAATATATATTAGTATGTGTTTGTTGTTCCGTAAACGTAAATCCAAATGACATTTGATAATGTCAATCACATTTGTTATTTATTTGTATGTATGAAACTGTCTAAATATACGACTTCGTAGGTTAAGTAGTAAATTTTAATTTACGACATACTTCAAAATGTTCTCAGTAAATCACATGCTACTAGATTGACTTTTCAAATGAACACCCATTATAGATTTTCAGTATAGAATTACACAGAAATTAATGAAATTAGATATAGTCCCATATTGGAGAATATATTTGACAGCAACATAATTTGAACATAAAATAATTTGAAACATACTCAAATTATTTTGTATAAACCAAAAACATTTTTAATAATATAAAAATATTATTAAAAATCTGGTGTGGAGAACACAATACAAGTTCATATTGTGTGAAAATTGCTTTCCAAATATGCAGACACGTGTTTCATCTTGTTAGCGATTCATCAGTGCTTGATTAATTATTCTGACAATCCAAGGTCATTATTACCTACTTGACTAATTTTGATTAATTAATATGGCATTTTAATGAAATTTCGAGCGTAGTTACAATTACTTGCAAACGCAAATACGAGGGGGTATTGATATATAGTTAGCCTAGACCGGTTCCGTGGATAAAAAAATATTGCGATACCATAGCAACGAAAAATAGCATATCAGAAGTGTCAGTGTAAAGTATCACGTCAAAAAGTCAACCAAAGTTGCGCATAAAATTTGAAAAAAAGGGTGTCGACCGAAATTGTGAAAATGGAAAAATTGGAGTATCGAGCCATCATCAAGCACCTGTATTTGAAGGGATTAAGAGGTAAGCAGATTTAGGAATATAGGCTAATACCCTTGGCGATCAATGTCCTTCGTATGCGACCGTGAAAAATTGGATTGCAAGCTTCAAAAGAGGTACATTTTCCATTTAAGATGAACACCGATCAGGAAGGCCAGTTTCTGTGTCCGTCACCGAAATGCAATTCATGACATGATTTTGTTAGATGGTCGAATTTGACTAAAACAAATATCTGAGACATTGAATATTTCATATGGACGCGTCCATCATATAGATCACGTCGATTTGGACATGAGAAAAATTTCTGCAAAATGGATCCCCAAATATCTGAATGTTGACCAGAAGCTTGCAAGGGTGGAAGCATGCTTTCAATCTGTGCTCGGTTTGAAAGTGATGCAGACTTTCTAAGCTGTATTGTTACTATGGATGAAACTTAGGTACATTTCTACGACCCAGAAACAAAGCAACAATCGATGGAATGGAGACACTCTGGTTCTCCAAGGCCTAAGAAGTTCCGCGTTAAAAAATCTGCTGGAAAAGTTGTTGCTTCAGTTTTTTTGGGATTGCCATGGAGTAATAATGATTGACTTTCTGGATAAGGGTAGAACAATACCTGCGAATTATTATTCGACGTTACTGACCACTCTACGAGAAAAAATTATGGAGAGAAGACGCGGAAAGTTATCCAATGGTGTTTTGTTTTTGCAGGACGATGCCCCTGCACACAAATTGTATGTTGCTATCTAAACAATTCGTGATTTAATGTTCTAAGGACACGAATACCCGCCTTATTCACCAGATCTGGCCCCGTTCGACTATTATGTCTTTCCTCAATTGAAAAAAAGTTTAAAAGGTCGTAAATTTTCTTCCAACGAAGAGGTGATAGAAGTTGTGGAGGCCTGGCTTGCAGAGCAAGATAAAAATTTCTTTTTGAAAGGTCTAGAGGCGTTGCCAGATCGCTGTATTAAGTGTATTAATTTAGGAGGAGAGTATGTTGCATAATAAAATATTTAGACTTTCAAATTTTGTTTGCTTCTATAGTAGGCTAAGAATTTTTCAATACATCCTCGTATCATTTGACATAATCTGACATTTGCGAATACGATGACCTACAAAATTATGTCAAGTAAATGCAAGTATTTAAATGTATTGTTCTATCGTACTCTACCACGTGGCCCAAAAGTCGCCCAACGTCAAAATGAAATACACTTGCGCCATTCTCCCCCTAATGCAAGGTTGACGGCTGGTCTGTCGGCAGTACAGCGGTTGTCTGTGTGTGAAGCAATATCTTGTCGGAGTTTGTAAGTGTGTGAACGCGTTATCATGTCAACAAGCCCACATTATCGGTATACCGTAGCGCAACGGGTATTCTTGGTGTCTTCGTACTATCGTTACCATGCTGATTATGAACACATTTTTTCTGATTTCGCGGTAAAATTCCCTGACTGTCAAGTTCCGAGGCGTGAGACTGTTTATCGCTTGATAAAAAGATTCGAAAAAAACGGTTCTGTGGATGATTCCACGCGTACAGGCCGGCCACGTAGTCTGAGGACAGATGATAACTTACAAACTGTAGCTCAGAGTTTTATTGAATCGCCTGCGCGATCTGTCCGAAAAACCGCAAATGAACTGGATATTTCTCGTTCTACCCTACAGCGAATAATAAAGGAACTAGGTTTGAAGGTTTACAGATCACGCCTCTTACAAGCATTGACAGAAGATGATCCGGATCGTCGGCTACAGTTCGCAGAATGGCATGTCATTCAATGTGAAGCCTTTAAAAATTTCTTCAAAACAATTTTGTGGTCGGACGAAGCTCAATTTAAATTAAATGGGCGCATCAATGGACACAATTGTGTGTACTGGTCCACTGAAAATCCGCATATAACCATTCAAGAAGAATTAAACGTGCCTGGAGTAACGGTATAGCTTGGTGATTGCGCCTTCGGAATCGTCGGCCCCTATTTCTTCGACAATACTGTAACAGGTGTTGCATACCTCGATTTGTTGATGGAATTACGTGATGAACTTGCCAATAACCCAGGGTTTGCTTGTCAATGTTTAACTCTTCAACAAGATGGTGCTCCAGCACATTACGCTTTAATTGTTCGCGAATTTCTCGATGAATTTTTCCCCGGATGGATTGGAAGAAGAGGTCAATTCGAATGGCCTCCGAGATCTCCGGACGTAACCCCACTAGATTTCGCTGTGTGGGGTATTTTAAAGGATAAGGTATTCCATCATCAGTTGCCGGATATTGAGACCATGAAAAATGTTATAACCGAAGAAGTCGCCAAACTCAATGATGACAAACAATTACTTCGGCACATTTGTAACGCGGTTAAAAAGCGATGTCTGAGATGCATTGAAGAAGGTGGAGGACACTTCGAACATAAGCTGTAATCCCAAAGAGTCAGTTTTTGTTCAAACATATTTGTATTATTTTTATTATAGAAGAATAGATTTTGTATTTGTACTACACAATTTCATTTCTTTTTTTTCATTCGGTTGCGCGACTTTAGGGCCACACTGTATATCAGACATGACTTCAAATTTCTATGGATTACTTTAAGAGATTTTTCTGAACACCGAGACATATATAACTATATGCATATGTATATGTATATGTATATGTATATGTATATGTATATGTATATGTATATGTATATGTATATGTATATGTATATGTATATGTATATGTATATGTATATGTGTATGTGTATGTATATGTATATGTATATGTATATGTATATGTATATGTATATGTATATGTATAACGTGTGTTCATTTGAAAAGTCAATCTAGGTTACTTTGAAATTTTGATAGTATAAGACGCAAATATATTAGTATGTGTTTGTTGTTCCGTAAACGTAAATCCAAATGACATTTGATCATGTCAATCACATTTGTTATTTATTTGTATGTATGAAACTGTCAAAATATACGACTTCGTAGGTTAAGTAGTAAATTTTAATTTACGACATACTTCAAAATGTTCTCAGTAAATCACATGCTACTAGATTGAAAAAAGAAGAAGAAAAAAATCGCACGGCTTAAGATCACAAGATATTGGAGGAAATTAATTAACAAGCGTATTTCTTGTCGATATCTTTCCGTATTTAAAGTACCATTAAAACAAAATGGACTGATGATCCTTCTTCTACTTACAGCGCTCCAAACGCCAACTTTCTGAAGATTATAAAGGAGCTTCAACATAAAAATTATTGGGCTTTGTATCATTCCACATTCTTATATTTTGTGAATTAGTTAACGAATCCAGTAAAATGAAACCATGCTGCGTCCGAAAAGAAAGTTTTGTCTAGGAGTTCATTAAAATGATTTTAAAACCATTCGCAAAATACTAGTCGTCGCGGGTAATTAATATCCAGGATTTTTTACAAGCAAGTTATACAATTTGGAAATTCGAGGAGGTATTGATATCTAGTTAGCCTAAGCCAAGAAATAATGACATTTTAAAAGTGTCACTGTAAAATCAAGAAGTTGAAGTATTGCTGTGCAGTAAATTTTGAAAGAAAGCATGTCGAATGCAAATATGAAAATCGATAAATTGGAGTATCGAGGCATGTATTTGAAGAGGTTTAGTGTTTATTAAGAAAATTTATGAAGACATGCTTAACACACTTGGCGATCAATGCCCATCATATGCGACTGTCAAAAGTTGGATTGCGTCATTCAAAAGAGGAAAACTTTTCGTTGAACATGAGAAGCGACCCGGAAGACCGATTTCGGTGTCCATCCCCTAAAATATTGACGCAGTTCATAACATGATGTTATCAGACGGTCGATTTGGGCTGATATATATATATATATATATATATATATATATATATATATATATATATATATATATATATATATATATATAGCTGAAGCACTAAAGATTTCATATGAACGCGTACATCATACAGTTCATGTCGATTTAGATATGAAAAAAAATTTAAGTTCCAATTTTAAATTGTTTCAATAGTAGCTTAAGAAAATATCAATACCCCTCCGTAACTATAAATCTTATTTTAAAAGTGTACGATAAAAACCAATTAACAAACCAATTTGTTATAATATAATGGGCGTTCAGAAAAATCCGATTTCAAGTAGGTTTTGGACAAAAAATCATATGTCTTACTTAAATCTATTGATTTATATAAAATTTTAAATGTCAAATGTCTGTCAAAAATTGTCAGAATCTGATATCAAATATAGTATTGTGCATTTTTACATTTTAAAATGATATTTAGTAAGGTATGCAAAGCGTTCTTGCTTGAATCGTATTTTCGAAATTGTCAAAAAATCGATGGACAACGGAAGCTCTTCATTCAAGATTGTATAGAAGCATTTCAAGATGAATTTCCCAACCTTATTTTTGATTATAATACTTTTCAGAAGACACTCAATAGAATAGAATATTGTTCTACGTTTTGAACAAACGCGAGTGTAGAACGACAAGCAGGTAGTGGGGCGATCAAAAGTCCGGAAAGAAGCAGTGATTAATAATGTTAAACAAATAATGAGTGAAGCTCCAAAAACTTCGAAACGGACGCTCACTCAAGAGGGTGGATCAAATATGACCGACCTTTCCGTCTTGCGAGTAACATACACTCGTGAGAGAGGTAAGTAGGTATGTGGTGCGAGGGGATAGTCTGATAGTCTATTGCCGTGCAAAACAAAACTCACCAACGCCAGCCAAAAACCAACACCACTCATGAAAACATTGATGCCATTCGTTATGCCATGACCTTATTGCAACAGATCATTGACTGACCATAGTAGGAATTCAAAAAACAGCGAGAATAAACTATGGTAGTGCGCAATCCATCATTAGGACAAAATTCCAGTTTCGAAAAATTTGGGCAAGATGGGTTCCAAGGCTCTTGAACGAAGACCAACGAACTATTCGTTTTAAAATTTCTCAAAGGCTGCTGACGTTACGAAGCGGAAGGGGAAACATTTTTACATCGCATAGTGTCCAAACAAGCAAGTAAGGAGTGAAGACAAAAAGGTGAAGCTAGCCCAGTAAAGGCGAAAACTCGTTTGTCTGTGGGTAAAGTTTCGGCGACAGTATTTTGGGATTATAGAGGTATTTTGTTGTTGGATCATTTTCACGAACCTTTAATGCAGATTATTATAACAATCTTTCGGAGCGTGTTCGAGTCACCTATTGGTCCAAAAGACGGGGAGGTCCAATACGAGAAGTGCTGCTCTTGTATGGCAACGCCCAACCGCATACAGTTGTTCGAACACAAGAAATCTAGCGGAAATGCATTGGACTGTCGTTGAGCAACCTCCATATAGTCCAGACCTTTCGACATGTGATTACTATATTACTATATATTACTATATATATCTTTTTATGAAAATGGGATAAAGACTCTACCTAGCCGCTGGAAAAAATGTATTCAGAAGAAGGGAATGTATATAGAAAAATAACATTTTTTTCATTTATTCTAATTATAATTCAATAAAAAGTTATTAACAAAGGTCAGGTGGTCATATTTGATCCACCCTCGTATATACATTTTTATATGAAGATTTTTATACCAGTTTGGATCGGTTTTACTCTAGAATTTACTAATATCAAACAAATTTGTGTAAACAGGATAGGACAATTTGTTAAAAATAGCATTTTTTGATAATACACATACGGAATATTTCTACATTATATTCAGTGACCGTAGTGACGACTGATTTAAATGCGTTACAACTTTTATTTTTTCCGATTTCAGCATTTTCATTTTGTATAAAATACAATAGATCTTAAACAGTTATTTTACATTATAACACCTAAAATGCAACTAAATAATTTTTACAATATTTTATTTGCTCATATATTAAGGATATCCAGTGCAAGTGGAATCCTAAGAATGTTTTAGAAAAATAATTTTAGCTAATTATTTTGGGAAGGTATCGATTAGTCCACAATGTTAACTGAAATAATGAAACCAATTCATTCTGTAAAATTTGCCAGGAGAAACAAATATTTTTGAGAGAAATGTATGCTGATTATATGTCCGTACAGTTATTGAACAAATTTAGAATTGTGCCTTTAAAACCCTGTAGTATGAAAGTGAAATGAAACTAAACCGCTTTGAATAAAGCTATAGTGTACTGTTGGGTGCAAAAAAAGAAAATGGAAAATGATTTTTTTTCTATATTGGAAGAGAATTTATCCTTGTCAATTGGTTGTCAATTTGTCATTTCTGTCACTCACATTGCTGCTATGCCGTAGATAAGGCTAGAATAGTCGTGTACTTTGAAGGTGGCAGGATAATGATTGATTTAGCAGCAGAATTTGTGGTAGAAGTGGGTACAATATGGCGAATAAAAAATAAGTGGTTGCATGAGGGTACCGTAAGACGAAGAAATGGATCAGGTCGACCGAAAGCATCAAACGTAAATGAAGATAATGAATTAATTGAATATTTACGACAAAACCCGATGAGTACCGTTGTAAAAGCTATAGGGAAAACTCGCTTCCCAGTGTCCCGATCAACAGCGTCTCGCCGGATTGCGAGATCAGAGCTGGGAAATTATTATGCTGCAAAAAAAACCTTTTCTCACTAATGCTCATAAAGACCAACATTTTGGTTTTGCGCTTTAGTTTTTCCATCTTTGGAATAATGTGGTGTTTTCAGCCGAGAAAACATTTAAATAAAATTATGATAGCATGGTGAAAGTGTATAATCCAATAAATACCCGTTTTGTAGAAAGATACACTAATTCATCTAGTCTAGACACCAGAATTCTTGAAGAAGTTATGCTTCCATCGGAAGGTGAAGTCTTTCCTCCCAATAACTTTGGTTTCCAACAAGATAATTGCTCAAAACCGTCAAGATCTGATAATACTGTCAAATCCTAATTAATTCAATGCCTAGGCGTCTGCATTTGTGTATTGAAAAAAACGGAGCTATAAGCCAATATTGATAATAGTTAATTTGTTAACTCGATTTTAAATTATTGACCTTATTGAATATACTTTGCCTGCGTCAAAGTTGTTAAATTCATTTTATTGTCAGTTCTAACTTAATCTTTTAGAAATAAACCATTTTCGAACTATCGAAAAATCGTTTTTCTTTGCAACCAACTGTACGCTACGACAGTGATGAATTTGGCGATTGCTTTAATTTATTTTATACTATTATAGACTATTGTTGTATTTTATATTCATCAAGAAAACTGTAAAATAAATATCTAGAGAATGTAAATATGTTTTTAAATATAGAAACTATTTTATTTTCTTACATTTATAACACACACTAAAATATCAATTATGCATTCAATTTTTTTTGTATAAAACGAAAATTTAAAATAATAAATGTCATTTAATTGGTTTCATTATTTCAGTGAATATTATGGACATCTAATCCAATGCCTTCTCCGACTATTCTCTAAAAAGCAACAATACAAGCATTTTCAAAATTCCTTCTGCACTGAATATCTTTAATATATAAGAAAATAAAATAAACTAACAATTATTTAGTCGCATTTTAGGTGTTCTGCAGTAAGGTATGACATATTTGAAATCTATTGTATTTTATACAAAATGAGAATGCCGAAATGGGGAAAAAGAAAAGTTATTTATAATAAACCTATATTTTAAGAACAAAATAACTTAAAAAAGACAAGAAAAGGTACTCCAAGGGCGCTGCGAACACGAAAACAACATCGCAGGTGTGATATTATGGGAATTAATATCAATCGTGACATCTTTGATGTTGAAACTTCAGAAATATATATAAGATATACGATGGACGCTTATCAGGAGAAAACCCTTTGGCATCAAAATCAAATCGAATGAAATAGTTGGAGTTTGCAAAGACCTAGGGTTCATTAGACCACCCATAAATGGAAAAATCTTCCGTGGTCTTATGAATCAAAAATTAATCGACATTTTGTAGATAGAGTAATTATAGTATGGCATAAACATTTAATCCAAAATATGTCCGAGCAGCATTAAAGCATAGACGTGGAAACATAATAAATGGATCTGCTTTTCATCGCGAGGGACAAACCATATATGTATATTACATAAATGGTATTATGGATAAAATTCAGCATGCTTTCATTTGCTGAAGAGTGGTTACCAGTTATATTACAGTTTCAGCATAACAACGACTCCAAACATTATGTAGAGGTAGGATTGGCTTTTGCAAAATACTAGACAGTGGCATTCGCGGCATGTAGTGGAAACGGAAAGCAATATAAAAAATACAAATGATTTACTTAAACAAGGCAAATGAAGAAGGAGGAAGGTATCAATGGAGACCTATCGGATATTAAGGGACTTAAGGCTAAAAAGATATTCAATCTAAAGAGTATCCTACTAAATATTAATATGCGTTATGTACGAATAAATAACTTGTGAATAAATAAATTTATTTTAAAGATTAGTTTCCTTCAATTTAGTTTATTTTTGTTAACTAAAAAGCTGAAATCCAAACTTGTGAGCATTTTTAAATGTTAATAAGTACTCGTATTAATACATTTATGACCCATACTGTGAAATTTTGAACATTAAGTAATATTCAAGAGATTTTCGAATTTATAGATAGGCAGAATATATGTAATACGTTCCTAACTGTAATACGAGTATACCTGCTAGGCAACTTGTAATAGAAGTAATATTTTTATCAAATGAACATTAAAGGGGCGGGATATCAGGTGATGCCTCCCAGTATTGCCGTATTTGAGCTTTCGTATTTTATCATTTCTTACTAATTTATTTAAGAGGTAAGTAGATAGTAAAAAATACGGCTTTGCAGCCATACGTATGAATATTTTATAACTACCTATAACAAATTTAATGATAAAAAAGTTAAAATTCACTGAATTATCTCTAATTTATTGTTGTGCTAATGTAATATTGCTAGGGTATGGAATTGAATTTTGAAATATCAC
The DNA here is from genome assembly GCA_935421215.2 of Melolontha melolontha. Taxonomy (NCBI): domain Eukaryota; kingdom Metazoa; phylum Arthropoda; class Insecta; order Coleoptera; family Scarabaeidae; genus Melolontha; species Melolontha melolontha. The sequence continues at coordinate 122,138,980 of OW285237.1, read as the reverse complement.
TTACATAATTTACAAAGCAAGAAATTCGTTTGAGCGGTTGTATGGCAACGTTGTGAAACGCTTTCGCAATTTATATTATTCTCAAATAAAATTGCTTCTCTAGCGCGCCTCACCTTCTATAAAGAATCTTATGAAGCATATCTATCTCTTATCCTCGTTAGGGAACCCTGTAAGTGCTAACTTCTTTTACTTCGTGCTATGTTTCAAAATCAATAATTTTTTTTTCGTAAAAATAACTACACTACTATAGTTTAATTTTTGTAGTTTTGTCCAGTTTTGATAAAAGTTAAATTGTGCTTTCCTTTTATTGGTTATTTCCTTGTTGTTTTTAGTTCTATCGATTTTTATTTTTAAATTTATTTTTAATTTAAATTGTTATTTTCAGAACGCTATCTATTGTTAACGAAGTATTGATAGTAAGTTGGAAGTGATACAAATATACTTATAAATAATATTGCTATTACAGATTTTAAATTTCAGTACCTAATGGAGCCTGCAGAGAAGAAATTACGAAAGTGTGAATCTTTCAGTCGAAAAGAGAAGCGGATGATTGTTACCTATAGTTTTTAACTCAAAAATCCTATGACTATTACCGCTACTGCTACTGAAGTAAACGAAGCAATAAATTGTTCAATACGTAACATATACAACATACGGAGGGAACTAGAATATAGACCATTGTACAATATGAAACAAACATGTAAATAATTTACATATCTGTAACTATGCACATGGACAATACACCTCGTAATTTCAGCATTTACTTCTGCTTAATACATATATTTCTGCCATCTAGGCGTCCTCAGTTAAGCTAGTGAAGCAATGTATACAAATTAATACAAACCTGTTATAAACAACTGGTTTGTATCTGTATTTAAATTTACTGAAATAGACCGCATAGATCAAGCAAGTTCCGTCCTATAAGAAGACAACTATTTAATAATTGACATCTTACGGGCGAAAGAGACTTTGTCTGGAGGGCTACCTATCGTTCGAACAGCTAAGCTGCTACGGGAAACAATAAAATACGTATGTAGATGTAGTCCATTAACAACCAGCAAGATGGCGGTAAATATACAAAAAGGTTTTGTTTAAGTATGACAATACGTTAAACACGTATAAAGCGTTTGTACAATATGAAACAAACATGTAAATAATTTACATATCTGTAACTATGTCCATGGACAATACACCTCGTAATTTCAGCATTTACTTCTGCTTAATACATATGTTTCTGCCATCTAGGCGTCCTCAGTTAAGCTAGTGAAGCAATGTATACAAATTAATACAAACCTGTTATAAACAACTGGTTTGTATCTGTATTTAAATTTACTGAAATAGCCCGCATAGATCAAGCAAGTTCCGTCCTATAAGAAGACAACTATTTAATAATTGACATCTTACGGGCGAAAGAGACTTTGTCTGGAGGGCTACCTATCGTTCGAACAGCTAAGCTGCTACGGGAAACGATAAAATACGTATGTAGATGTAGTCCATTAACAACCAGCCAGATGGCGGTAAATATACAAAAAGGTTTTGTTTAAGTATGACAATACGTTAAGCACGTATAAAGCGTTTGTACAATATGAAACAAACATGTAAATAATTTACATATCTGTAACTATGCACATGGACAATACACCTCGTAATTTCAGCATTTACTTCTGCTTAATACATATGTTTCTGCCATCTAGGCGTCCTCAGTTAAGCTAGTGAAGCAATGTATACAAATTAATACAAACCTGTTATAAACAACTGGTTTGTATATGTATTTAAATTTACTGAAATAGCCCGCATAGATCAAGCAAGCTCCGTCCTATAAGAAGACAACTATTTAATAATTGACATCTTACGGGCGAAAGAGACTTTGTCTGGAGGGCTACCTATCTATGCGGGCTATTTCTATGCGGGCTATTTCATGCTTGATCTATGCGGGCTATTTCAGTAAATTTAAATACAGATACAAACCAGTTGTTTATAACAGGTTTGTATTAATTTGTATACATTGCTTCACTAGCTTAACTGAGGACGCCTAGATGGCAGAAACATATGTATTAAGCAGAAGTAAATGCTGAAATTACGAGGTGTATTGTCCATGTGCATAGTTACAGATATGTAAATTATTTACATGTTTGTTTCATATTGTACAAACTCTTTATACGTGCTTAACGTATTGTCATACTTAAACAAAACCTTTTTGTATATAGACCATTGTTGAGTCCGAAGAAAAATAAGCAAAAGGGAAAAGATGTACAAGTAAACGCTCGTTTACATATTTTTAATGAAAATATTCAAATACTCGCATGAAAGTGCAAAGTTTCTTCTTACAAAATTTAGCACCGACTTTGAATAGAATGCTTACAGCCATTAACACTGACAATATTTCCCAAATTACGCATAAGTAACATTACATACACTTTTGAAAGACATTGGTTTTTAATTTCGAACAGTAAAGGCGCAAAGCATTCTCATTCAGCGTAACAGCAGTCAAGTTTTTATTAAATTGTTTTGTAATAAAGTAATACAAACCGACAATAAAATATAAACAATAATATAAACGAAACTAGTTCAATAAAATTATATTATTATTTTTTACGTGACCATCGTTAGATAAAAAGTTCCGATTTTTTAAGGATTATCATTTTCATATTATAATACACAAAGTATTTTAATGTGCGTCATGTAACGCTACGTCAGTCGGTGGCCTAAGGGATGACGTCACCGGCTGCGACTCCCTATCGCTCTAGAAGGCGAAGAGTCTAGAAAACTTGATGGACTATAAAAACGCCCATGGGGAAAGGATGAGTCATTCGACCAGTAATCGTCGTCAAGTGATTATCGTAAACATAAATGTGTTTAAAAATGAATGTAAATACTGTAGTTATTGTTTGTTATTATCTAGTGTACTTTTTATCAACATAGTTATTTTTAATTGTCGTGTGTTTTATTTAAACGAACCGAACAGAAGACTTATCACAGTATTCTTATAATAAACAGAAATCTATATTCAACAATAAAGTACTTAATAAAAGAAAACAAGCCAGTCATAAAGTGTATGTGGAAAAAATAAATAATTAAAATAACTAAATTGTAATGTTAATAATCATTTTGAAGTTTATTAATATAGATGTATTCTTATATACACACAATGTAAAGTAGATTCAAAATGTTTTTCCCTTTCATTAGTTCTTAAAAATTATATTTCTTACCTATATTGTAAATAAATACCTGTTTAATATATTAAGATTAAATATTTTAATTTGCAATGTCACTTAAGGGTAGGTTATATTTGGATTTATTTTATATGTAGGCGATATACTTTTGCGGCTTGGCATCTATGTAAAGTAGCTTAATAAGTTCTGTCTGTTGCATAGCAACAAGTAGCAACCTGTAATGTACTGTGAATATAGTAATAGATCGTTTATTGAATAGGTACAGTTAAGCTCACATAAACCTAGTATAAACCATTTTTAAATTTTTGTTTTGTTGTAATGCATTCTTATAACGTCAAAATGACATTTATCACTTTTTGATATCCAAAATGGCAAGAAAATTGACTTCGGCAGACGAAGTACAAATTTTGTTAAGTTTGGAAAGTCGCACCATTAAACAAGCCGCAGAAGAATTTCACTTGAACAAATCTGCAGTACTACAATTTAAAAAAAGATGGGAAATTTAAGGCAGTATATGTCGCAAACGAGGAACTGGTCTTAAAAGAATATCAATTGATGTAGAAGAGAAAATCCGTTTGCAAGTGCAAGAACACCCATTATTGAAACAAATTTTCCTGGTTCTAAGCAAACGGTAATTCGGATACCCAAACAAAGTGAGTTAAGATCGTATTGCAGCAGAAAAAAGTATAGACGGAAGAACTGAAACAGTCGCGGTTATTGTATGCACTAAATCATTTATATAATGGGTCACAATTTTGGGAAAATGTGATCTTTTCTGACGAAAAATATTTTCAATTAACTTTTGGTACGTTATGTGTATATAGACCCCAAAACACTCGGTTTGAAGAGCGATACTTAAATAATAGTGAAGGCAAGATAGGTTTTCACCTAACTATGGGGTTGGATCTATTATCACAATAACGGAATATGTTGGAGAATTGATGAAAGATTTAATGCAGTAAATTTTGTATACATTTTATAAAATGTGATGCTACCGTCCGTAGAACAGATATATCCACAAAGAAATTTTATTTTCCAACATGACAATTGCACTGTATAATACTACTGAATGGTTTCAACGGAATAATATTGAAATTTTACAGTGGGTCCAGAAAGGTGCCGACATAAATCCTATAGAAAACGTCTGGACCGAAATGACAAAGCAAATTCATATATAAGATTTACTAATAGGTAGAGAATGGACTGAAGCGATTGAATGACTAATTGCCCCGATAAAACGTTGTGGCGGTCTCAGGCACTATTTGCTTGCTCGATTGCATTCCTCGAGCAGGTGCTGTTATTTCCGTCGTTATTGTGTCTATCCATTCATAAATTTTATTTTACAGTGGCTTGTAAGGCGGAATATACATTTATATATTATTTCGTCAGACTTCGTTTAAATAATCGCTTAAAAAATTATATTCGCTAATTTCCAAAGTGTATTCTCAGTTATAATATCACAAGAGCATAGAAAATAATCGATTATATTTCCGAGTCACGAGACGTATTCTGCGAAACACCACGAGAGCGTAGCTCGAGTGGTGTTTTAAGGATATACGTCGAGTGAAGAGGTTATATAATGGATTATTTTCGTTTGCTCGAGTGGTATTCGTTACGATTATATAAAGAATTAACTAACGAAATTTTTTTATTGGTTGAAATTAAAAGTACAATTATTATAATAAATATTTGTTGTATTATCTTTAGAAGTTGAATTTGAGGTGCTGGTGATGGTAGAGTTGGCAGAATCTTGTTTATTTCTCATTTTTTCAAGTATCTTGCTATGGTGTTCATTAGTAAGCTTTAGATACGGCTTCAGAGATTCAGATGATGAGTGGCCTGTTATCTTAATAATTTCTTGTAAGTTTGCTCCAGATTGTGTTAAGATGTTAACAGCGGAAGAGCGATTGGAATGATTAGATATGTTTTGCTTCTTTGTATCAAGTCCTATACTTTCTGCCGCTGAACGTGTCCATTTACTTAATTGATTAAGGCCTACAGGGCAGTTTTTATACCATATTTTAGTTTTCTGCCAATCAGGATTAGGTGTTAAAAATAGACGATTGGTTTTAATGTTTGGTGTTCTTTTGCTTAACATTTTCTTCAACAGACGTACTGGACACTGATCTTCACAATTTTTATTCGGTGTCAACCTTTTAGATTCAGCTGTATGTTTTTCGCCACCTTGTGCTGTCTTTGAAAATATGGTATTGTACTCAATACGTCCTGTGGGTTGACCATAATTGTCGAATTCTGCTTTGAAATAGTCAATTAAGCAAAAGACTGCTTCATTTCCACGCCACGCCAGTTCCACAGAACAAATTTGATAGATTTTTAACGGTATTTTGCGATGTTAAATCTTCAATTTCTTTATCTATTTCGGTCCCCGAGCTTATACCAAAGCGTTCCATGTCGAAAAAATAAAAAAACCTTATGAAAATTGCTGAATATATTTTTGACGTTTATCAACAAACTTCAAAACACTTGTTACCATGACAAAATTCATATTGTTGGAGGAAGCGAAACACCAAAACGGTTATATCACGTCGTCAAGAGTAAATTCACTTATCAATACATGGTAACTATGTAAAATTTGTAATTGCTATTGGCTAAATTTCAAATGAGTTATAGTGGGGCATAGGAACCAAGTGTTTTTGGTTTGGGTAGTACTCGGCCATTAGAAAAGGGAGGGGCGCGCGGTTTATTACAATCCATTCCTCGACTCAAAGCATTTCACTTTCTCAGTTGCCACTTGCCATCATGGAGAGGTGGACGCTAGAGCAACGCGTGTTCGCGTATGATTGTTTTGTTCGAAGTGGCGAGTGGGTGACTGCAGTACAGCGTGAATTTCGCAGAAGATTTAATATCCATCGTAATGACTCTGATCCTGCCCGAGACACCATCTTACGCTGGGTCAATAACCTTCGAACAGTAGGTTCAATAATGAAAAGAAAGCCGCCCGGTCGTCAACGTACTGTGCGTACTCCTGAGAATATTGAAAGGGCGAGACAAGCATTACTGCGAAGTCCACGCCGCTCTGCACGTCGACATTCAGCTGCACTTCAAATCAGCAATCGCACTGTACGGCGGATTTTGCATGGTGACTTACATTTTCACCCATACAAAATACTGGTTGCCCAACAATTAAATATAAGAGATTACGCCCAACGCTTGAGTTTCGCACAACAAATGCTTGAACTTGTTCAGGAGAATGAAAACATGTTGTTACTCATGAGTGATGAAGCTCATTTCCATCTTACGGGGGCCGTCAATAAACAAAATTGCCGGTACTAGGCTGACGAGAATCCACGACAGTTACATGAGATGCCATTGCATAGTCCTAAGGTAACAGTTTGGTGTGCGGTGGGAAAATTTGGCATCATTGGCCCATATTTTTTTGAAGAAAATGGGGTAACCGCTACAGTAACATCTGCGCGTTACATTCATATGGTGAATAACTTTTTCATACCTGAATTGTTAAGAAGAGGTGTGGATATTCAAGATTTGTGGTTACAGCAAGATGGGGCCACGGCACACACCGCCAGAGCATCTATGGCTGTTCTTCGCCACCTGTTTCCAAATCGTCTAATTTCGAGATTTGGTGACGTTTTGTGGCCTCCTCGGTCTCCCGACTTATCGATTTGTCATTTTTATCTATGGGGGTACCTCAAGTCACGTGTTTACGAGGCCAAACCCCGTACGTTAGACGCATTAAAGGAATCGATTCGTTATGAAATCTCCCTAATCGACAGAGACATGCTGGAAAAAGTGGAGGCCAATTTTCGTCAACGGCTGCAACAGTGCATCAATGAAAACGGACATCATATGCCAGATGTAATTTTCCGTACTTGAATATTTCAAAATGCTTTATTATTAGCTATGTTGTACTACCAATAAATTTTTTTTAGAGTAAAAACTAATAATTTTATAATCATTTCAAAAACACTTGATTCCTATGCCCCACCCTGTATAATCGTGTTTACATGCTGTTATACATGCATATACATATATGTATTTATTGTTCTTCAGATAGTATATTTTCTATTCTCTTCTATAAGGGATTGTTCCTGGTTTCGCTTCTTTCAGTGTTATTTGGTTACAACTTTTAATATTTAAAAAAATCCGTTTTATATTGTTATATTGTATATTTATCTTATAATTTTTTATAAATATTAAGTTTAACTTACTACCTTATTTTTGGAGTAGTTTTCGTTTCTTCTTTTTAGTCCATTTCTTTCTGTTCTTAGTATTTCTTTTTATTTTCATTAACTATGGAGGATTCTTGTAGGGAAACCATGGTAGGATGTATTACAGGCCATACAGAATAGTTGCATATTCGTAATGATACCGAGATATATTTCAGTGCCTGTTCATTAAGTTTCAGGCGTTCACAAAAGTGTAATGTGCAGAGACATGCTTCTTCGAAAACTCATCTATATAACATATGTCCATCTGCACCTGACACTATTAACGAAGAACTGTGTGAAGCTTTCATGGCGGCCAATATCCCATTCGAAAAGCTTAACGATCCAGTCCTCAAGAGATTACAAAATATACTGATCGTCATATACCAGATGAATCTACTTTATGTAAATACCATTTACCAAAATGTTACGAACCCACCTATCTGGTCATTATCTTTGGGTAAGTGCAGACGAAACAATGGATGTAATTGGACGATATGTGTTAAATGTAGTTGTTGGTATTCTTCATCCGACAACTTCATACCAACAATACTTAATTAAAACTAAAATATTGCCAGTCGTAACTCGTGAAAGACTTGCAGAAGTAATTGATCAATATATTCATAATATTCTGTCATCGGATAACAACTATAAAGACAAGATGCTATTATTTTTGACTGATACGGCAGCGTATATGTTAAAAGCAGGAGTAGAGTATCTCAGCCGATTCTAACACCTCCTCATTGACCTTGATCGCATATATATTGGCGATCAAGGTCAATAAGGAGGTGTTAGAATTGGCTGAGGATAACCGACCTTCTTATATAGGGCGAGGGGGAATACGTGGTGTATATGAAGTGAAGGTTAATTAGGAGGTTCCAGAATAATATTAGTGATCAAGGTTGATGGAGAGGTTTTAAAATTATTTGAGGGTGATCAAGGTCATTTGAAGATTAAAGAATAAAGAAGAATGTTAGGGTGGGGACAATGTTAAGGTATTTAAAGTTTGCTTGTGTTAAATAGATGCTAGTATTAGAGAATATGTTGAAGCGGAAGTTTAGTGAAGTACCACAGAGTTCTTTATGTTCTTTAATAGTGGAAGAAAGTGAATTAGAAAAAGATAATAGTGGACCCTTGGTAGTGGAAGAAAGTGAGTTGGTAAAAGATAATAGTATTGATAGAGGTTTACAAGTGGTTCAAGATATTGAGGTAGACTTGGGTATTGAAGAATTTTTTACTAAAATGTCTGAATCAAATAAATTTTGGAAACATGTAGATGTAGCTGCAGAGAATTTTGCACGGGAGGCATCAAGTGGTGAAAGATTTGTTGAAAAATATGTAAGAGAACCAATTTGGGAGTTACCATTAGTAGGAGAAATTTTTTTTTTTCTTAATAGAAGTCATTCAAAATGGATATGTATTGGTTTATTACCACATCAAGATTTTGAACCAAGGTTAAAAATTGTTGGTGTAAAAAAACAATATGTATGCTTTAATTCGAAGGAATGGAAGTGGGTCATGGCGGAGACTGCAAAGTTAAGGCAATATTTTGATTATAATAATGGTATATTTCCAAGTTTTAGAGGTATGAATATTCGAATATCACCTGAATCATTTGATGGAGTGAGTAGAATTGTGAAGATAGAAAAAGGTGGCGAGTATGTTTATTTAGCGTTTGAAAGTTTATCGGAGTTATAGCGGTTGAAGGAAACATTGGATTGTCGATTAGCCGTTTTAGAAGATAAGAAATATAATGTATTTTATAAAGATATGGTCCGATGTGTAGCTGAAAGTGGTGGAGAAGTGAATGTAGAAATCGACCGAATGTACAATGGTGTAATATCCGAATGTGTTTGTATAATGAAGGAGTTAGTTATGTATTGGCCTCAGAAAATTAAAAATGATGTAAATCATTTGAGGAAAAATTATATATAATTATGAAATATAATACTAAAATAAATTTAATGTATTTTATTTTTTTAATTTGTAAGGAATTAATTCCGCAAGGCAAATTTCAAGGGTTTTTAGGATTAAGTGAAATCGACTAATAAGTATTTGTATATATGGTAATTGCAGATGCGGTTTTTGTCTTTAGATTGTTGATGTTGACTGAGATAGTTTAATATATAAGATTGTGCTGGCATTCAGAAGTGGTAGTTTGAATAAGGCGCACAGAAGGAAAGGTGGTGGATTGTTGAATACTGTGATAAATAAGCTCCCAGTAGAATTGCACATACCGGGGTATTGATTTTGTGGTCCAGCAACGAGGTTAGAAGAACGATTGAAAAGAGGTGATAAGGGGGTAAATATTTTGGATGAGGCTTGTAAAGAGCACGATATATCATATTCTCAATCAAGTGAATTGTTAAAAAGGCAAGAAGCTGATGAGAAATTGTATCAAAAGCCTTTGGGACGAGCGAAGAGTAGAGACGCAGTATAGGAGAAAGGTTCGCTGCAACTGTGATTTCAGCTGCTATGAAAGCTAAAACAAAATTAGGTATGGGTTGGAGTAGACAACGGAAAGAAATGAGTAAATGTGGAAGGAAGGGTAGTAGAAGAAGTTATAGGAGGAGCAGGCAGGGGTATCGATTAGGTGGTGCTATTTCATTTTTGCAAGCAATGAAGAAAGCACGGAATGCAATAAGATGGATTGGTAAGAAGAAGGGTGTTTTAGAAAATGCTAGAGTTGCATATCAAAGTTTAATAAAATCTGGAAGAAGAATAAAATATCCGCGATCCAGGGTAATTGCAATATCCAAAAAAGGTGATTTTTTACCGTTAATTCCATTATTTGCAACTTTAGGATCATTAGGTGATGGTGCAGCAGCAATTGCAAAAGCAGTAACTTCTGCAAAAGCTAAAAGGGATCAATTAGAGGAAGCAAAGCGACATAAAATGGCTATGGAATCAAAATCTGGATGTGGTTTATATGTAAAACAATATACGTCTGGGTATGGTGTATCTGTTGAAAGTGGATTATATGTAAAACCGTATAAATCTGGTTGTGGTGTTTATTTACCAAATGGTGCTAGTTCAAAAAACTGATAAGCAGTTTACCACGAAGATCTTTAACAGAAAAAGATTTGTAGGAATTTTTAGTAAAGATGTGTTACCGAGAATTGTACGTAAAAGAGAGAATCGAATAGTAAATTTGGATGATGATGCTGGGGAAGGGACTCATTGGGTAGCATATAGTAAAAATAATGCTGTAATAAACTATTTTGATAGTTATGGTGATTTAAGACCTCCGATTGAGGTTGAAAAGTATTTATTATCGAATGGTGGTGATGTTATACAGTATAACTATGAAAGACATCAAAATAGTAACAGTGAAAATTGTAGTCATTTATGTGTATTGTTTTTGAAAGGATTTATTAAATAAGAAAGAGTTTGTTGTGGTTGTTTTATTAAATATTAGTGCAACGATATTGGAAAGTTGAATTTAAATTAGAAATGGAAGCAGATGGTAATGGAAGTGTGCATAATTTGGCTTTCGTTTTGACAGGGAAGGGATCTGAGGTGAGTTGTGTGCTGAATCCACATATATACTTAAATGGTCAATATGATATGTGTATGTTAAATTTGCAAACTTATAATTCTATACCTAATCTTACTAGTAAAAATATTGTTTAAATATTCTTTGAAGTCAAAAAGTAAATCAAGTGTGTGGATGAAGATAATTATTCCGGAGGGTACTTATGATATAATGTATTTACAGAAATATATCGATGAGCAATTACGAGTTGCGGAAGGAAAGGAACATTTTTTCTTATTAACTGGTAATAGTAATACTATGAAAGAGTTTATGAAGGCGTCTGTAGATATTGATTTTGGAGTGGAAAATTCAATTGATACCTTGTTAGGTTTTCATAGTAATAGAACGAAATATACCAATTCACAGTGATGAAATAGTTGATAAAAATAGAATTGGTGCTATTAATATTATGTGTAATATTGTAGATGGATCATACATTAATGGTGAATTATCACATGTTTTATATCATTTCTATCCAAATGTTCCACCAGGTTTTAAAATTATAGAGGTTCCGCAAGAGAAAATTTATATCCCTGTAAATACTAATGTATTATCTGATATTATTATTCGAGCTGTAGATCAGATAGGTCAACCAATTGAATTAAGAGGTGAAGAGATGACAATATATTTGAGGATTAGGAGACAGTAGGTTTTAAAAAATAAATGTTTTATGTTTTAGGAATAGTAAATGATTTATTGAGGGAAATAATTGTATATATTAGTGAATATTGAAATAATTAATAGATAGTATTGGTACAGTTGTTGATTAAGTAGGGTGTGTAGTAATAGATGTAAAAGGTGAATATTGGATATTTTACTTACGAATTTGTACAAGGTTGTGAATTATTAATATTATAAATTAGAGAAAAATGAGGAGCAGTAGTGTTAATAAAATGTGGAGGAGGAATAGAAATTCTTCACGGAAATTAGTGAATAAGTTGTGGAGGATTGTTGGTGGGGTCAGGGTACGAAATCGTTTAACAAATGAGAATAGGAGGTTTCTGAAAGGTATGGGATATAAAGTTTTGGTGTAGATTTATTTAAATGAGATGGAGGGTTGGTATGTTGATTTTAGGATATTAAGAAATAAAGAGAGGATTATGGTTTAGTATAGTAAGAGATTTGTCTGGATGAAGTTTGTTTTGTTTTTAAAAATGGAAGTTTTAAATGTTTTAAGAAGGGTTCGAATAGATAATTCTATTGTGGAATTAGAATATCATAATCATGTTCCTTTTGGTTCACCAAAATATGAAAATAATGATGAGATTAGAATTGTGGTATCAGAAATAGATAAGTATAATTTACCATCGGAGTCAGAATTATTAATTGAAAGGAAGTTACGACTGTATAGTGATGAAAGTAAGGCTAGTGTTACGCCGTTTTTAATTAATAATGCGGCAGCCTTTATGTTCAGCAATATCAGATATGTGATTTGTGGAATGTAGGTATTACATGGGCTATGAATGGATATTTTTCTCATAGTCCAAGTTACATAAATAAATTGGAAAATTGTGGTCGGGAATTTTCCACTGTAAAGGCTCCGGTTTTAGATAATAAAGGTAACTTTAGTATATGTATACCATTGACGATGTTAATGGGTTTCGCAGAAGATTTTAAGTCTGTTATTTTAAATATGTCTCAGGAGCTTGTGTAGAAGAGATGTGCTGATGATAATGATGTAATATATAATTCAAATGCTGCTGTTAATGAGGGTGTTAAGTTAACTATTGATGCTAATGTATGGCGGGTACCACATGTTAAAGTTGGTTTAAGTCAGGATTTAAATTTTAAATTAACATCGAAAATACTATATTGAAAATGTTTTTTAGAGGATGGAAAATTCATGACAATCCGGGAATTCCAGAAACAACAAAACATAGTTGGGCTATTAAAACAGCACCACATTTAGAGACACCTAGATATATTATTTTGGGTTTTCAGACTGGGAAGAAAGGGAAAGTTGATAAAAATATGAGTAAATTTGATGCAATTAATTTAACTGATGTGACAGCTTATTTAAATGGTAAAAAATATCCATATAAAAATGTTCGGGTGGATTTTGATGAAAATCGTGTAGCTGTTTCATATAATATGTATGCTAGATTTCAACAAGTTTATTACGGTCATGAATATACTGAGCCGATGTTAAAGTTAAGTCAATTTAAATAGTGTTCATTAATTGGTATTGATTGTTCACATCAGGAAGGTGCTGTACATAGAAGTGGTGTGGAGATTAGAATTGAATTTACGGCGAAAGATAATATACCAAAAGATACGGTTATGTATTGTTTGATATTACATAATAAATTGTACAACAAACAAGGTGGTGCAGCGAAAGTATTAGTATTTGTTGTTTGTTTGAGGAGTAAAATGGGTGGTGGGAGATATGGTTAATATATTTTATGGAATGTGGTTATGTAGTGTATGGTTACTGATTGGATGAGAAGGTTGTTTAGTTAAAGATGTTGGATTTAAGTGGAAAGAAATATATAATTATAGATTTTCAATGGTATCGATTTAATAATTATAGTTTGATGCCTAAGGAGTTGGTTACTTGTGATAGTGAATTTAAGAGGAGTCATTTTATATTTAAACCGGTTTTGAGTTTTTGTGTATTGGCAGAAGAAGATCGGCAAGTTGCAAGATATGCTTTTGTCATCATGGTTTGAAGTGGGAAGATGGATATTTAGCTGCAAGTGAGTTTGATGATATAATTAAACGATTGTGCAGAGGTGTTGATTTAGTGTTTGTTAGGGGTAGAGAAAAGTTGATTTTTTTGAAAATCGACGAATAATAGATTTAGTATATGCAGAAAAAATTAGAAGAGGAGAGCCAAGTTGTAGTTTTCATACTAGTAATTATATTGTTTGTGCTTTGTCTAATGTGGAACGATTGCATAAGTTTCTGTTAGAAATAAAGTTGAAGGATAACAAAGTTGGCTATATGTAATTATTGTTGTAATGGATTATGTGTGGAGTGCCATGAGGAGTTATGTTGTGGAAAGGGTTGATAATGTGTTGCGACGACTTGAAATTGATGGAATTTTTTCTGGAGTGGATGATGATAATTTATTTTATGTACCTAAGACATGTGTAAGTCATTATGTGATTGAGAGTGATGTAGTTGATAGACCTGTTAGGAGAAGAAATTGTTATATGTGTAGATAGAATGATTTATAGTTTTTATATTAATATAGTGTATTAATGCTTGTAATTTATTTATGTGTGCAGTTATAAATAAATATTTGAGTTTAAAATTTTATATTTTTATTAATATATTATTAATTTATTAATATATATATATATTAGATATTGCATATAGACGAGGGGAGTGGGAGGTTTTTTTTTATAAACAAAGGGAAAAAGGATAAAGGAGAAAGAAGGGGAAAGGAAAAAAAAGAGAAAAAAGGAAAAAGGAAAAGAAAGGGAAAAAATAAAAAAGGGAAAAAAGAGAGAGAATTGGGCGAGCTCCCGAACGCGTTAGCGGGAGCAGGGGGCTCCCCCCCCCACCCCCTCCCGCGTGGCCAATATTCGAAAATTACCCCCTCCACTTTTCGAGGAAGAACTCAAGAATTTTGGAGTTTCCCCGTGTTCAAGGTCACACCTAATATGTAAAATTAGCATATGCAAATTTATAATGAAAATTTGTACATATATTATGAAATAGGTCAAGAATGACATCAATGGAAATTTCTAAAATGTCAATTTACATAATTAATTGAAACTTGACCTTTTGCAAAAAGCGCGACGGAATTTTTGATAAACATATGCAAATTTATAATGCAAATTTGTACGTATTATGTAATAGGTCAAAATTAACGTCAATGAAGATTTCTAAAATGTACATTTACATAATTAATTGACACTATTTTCATTTAATACGAGTTAGTTTTGCTGAGATAGACATAACAAGTTATACAATAGTAAGTAAATATCTATATTATTAATGTTATTACTATATTTTTATATTTCCTTTTTCTTGTATTTGTTTATTCAATTATTTATAATAATTCACTGTAATATATTTCTTATATCTGAATAAAATTTTAAATGTAGCATTTTCAAAATTAATGTATTACATTTATAATACCTACATTAATTTTGAAAATACTTTATTTATTTTGCGTTACAAAAGTAGTAAAGTAATTACTTATTTTATGTATCCCGAAAAGTAATTAATGATTTACATTTTAAAATTATAATTCAATATTTGAAATTGAAAGTTTAGTATCAGTATTTAAATAATTTCTTTATGTAGACTGTTTATTTATAATTGACTTTATATATTTCGTAATATATTTCTTATAATTCTCTGTAAATTATATATTCCAAATTTCATTAATGTATTTGAAATAATTACTTTACAAGTAACTTACAAATTGATAATTAAGTAATTATTTCAAAGTAGTTATTTCGAAAGTAATTTTAAATTTTAGAATTATAATCCAGTATTCGAACATTATTCGAAATTAAGAAATTCATATTTTCTTTCTGTCAATTTCCATTTAATTTGAATTAATTTGATTCCTTCCCTCACTTTGAAACATTTTCTACCATCGACTGCACTATCTACCATTGCCTCTGCTGATATTGTTGGAACAATTACGAGAGCAGCTGTAATGAGAACTGCTAGCGTATTTGTTCCTACTATGACAGAGACAGAATTTCCGACGGTGTTGTCTCAAGTTACTACTATTGCACCGCTGAGCACTGCTGAAATGAGTAGAGCAACTGCTGAAATGAGTAGAGCAACTGCTGAAATGCAAGACAATTCCAACATGAACAGTACTCAAGAGACTACTTCTGGGTAGGCAGGTACACTCTGGTAGTGTAATGATGTCAACTGCAGGACCACCACCGGTGATATTACAGTTAACACCACCGGTGGACCTATCACCTATAGAAGAACCAGTAGTGGCATATGAGTCATCATCGGTTATATTTGTATCTGCTCATTCACCTGGCAATCCACGGCTTCAACCTCATCCCTCTCGAAATCGTCCTCAATCAGGCCCTCAACCAGGTTTTTCTCGAGATCAAAACTCATCACTGTCTCATATTTCGCCTTTGATTACCCTCTACCAATGACAAAAACAAGCCTCCGAACCTAGATCAAATGGAGAACCTCAACCACTTCCATTAGAAACTCAACTACAACCACGTCCATTAGAACAAGAATATCATCCACCTTAATATCAACCACTTCCATCGCATCAACGTCAACAACGCAACACTCTCGCTGCGGATTTGAAAGAACTTGCTGACAAAATTATGTCGGACCTTGACAGAAATTCGGCAGTTAAAGATGTTACCCTTGCCCATATGAATGAGCAGGTATCCGGTTGGATCACAGACCTTGACCTGTTTTTTCAACTCCATAATGGTGCCATTAATGCGAACATCCCAGATGTTCATATTAATGAGAAAGTTCAATCCTACCAGAGGAAAAGAAATCGATTCGAACAAATGAAAACTTTGATAGTTGAACATATCAATAGTAATGATGATGACAGTGATAATGAATAATTAATTATATGAAATGAAAGTTAAATTAATTAATTTCTCAATATTAAAATATTAATTAATTGAGAAATTAATTACATGCTTTTAAACTTTGCACTGCAGACTTTGTTTATTGATATGTTCAATAACGAAGTTAGACCCTTGGACGTAGACAGACCATAATAGTATGATTTGGGAATAATCATTTGGAAATATTTACAGTAATATTTGCAGTAATATTTACAGTAATATTTACAGTAAATATAACTGTCCATCCTTCCAGTCATCCTTACAGTAGTAATATTTACAGAAAATATAACTGTCAACATCCTCACAGTCATCCCTACAGTAGCATATTACTGTATATTACTGTAAGGATAACTGTCTAACTGTCAACATCTTGGGGTGACATCTGGTAAGAAGTATGGATTTGGAAATATTTACATTATCTTTTCCATGGGGTGATCTTCGTCAGAAGAAATAGTGTTATCGGATTGAATATCGTTTGTTTGTTGATTTTATGCTTTTTCATGGATCTCAAAAGAAAGATATTACATTTACAGGAATTCAAACTCAATACAACCACCCCTACGGAAGTGATGGTGACGGTGACATCGACACCTAGCCACCGTTCACCGATACTCAAAGTATCGGTATCGGTGGCGATGCCACCTACAGCACCAACGCCACCACCACCACCGACACCACAGCCACCAACTTCAACACCCGAACAGCCACCGTATTCACCATTGACAGATAGGGGATCATCTGTTGATGAAGAGCCGGAGCCTCAGGCTCCGGAGCCTCAAGTTTCGGAGTCCCAAGTTCCGCACACACCAAGTCAACCGGTGTCGAAACCGGCACCAATGGCACCACATAGGATCATCAAAGAGCTATTGAAGAGATATGAAAATAATAAACAAAATTAATTGATTTTTGTTTATTATTTTCATATCTTTTCAATAATTTCCTCATATCTTCTCAATAATTTCCAACGTTTGTCCTTCGCCATTTCCAACGTTTATCCTTCACCATTTCCAACGTTTGTACTTCACCATTTTCAACACCTCAACCGACACTTTCACCATTTCCATCAGAATATGACCCACCATTTCCAGCAGGAATATGACCGACGCCAAAGCTTGTCTACAGCTAGTACCTCCGATTTATTTTATTTATTATTATTATTTTATATTTTTTATTAAATGACATTATTTAATATGTAGAAATGTAAGATGTAGAAATTTATATGTCATTTAATGTAAAATCTATATTTAATAAATTAGGAAAGATCTGCATTTGTTTTTTCAATTAATAAGATGCGTACAAAACTAATATGGTTCAGTATACATCGCAAATTCATGAAGTGCAGCATGCAGTTAGAAACACAACCTTTATCGTCACCTTTGTACAACTACGATTCTGTATTTAATGAGAAAAATTTTAACCGATACAGCAATCTATTCGGTGGTACTTGTAAGAGAGCACTAATAGTGGGTCTTTCAGGATGTGGTAAAACGAATGCCCTCCTTACTTTATTATTACGTCCTAATGGGTTGCGCTTCAAAAATATTTACATCTGCTGTAGATTTCTTCATCAACAGAAATATGAATATCTTAAACATGTAATGGAGATAGGTTATTTTGAATATACCGATCCGAATAATATGGTAACACCAGATCAAGTTGCCGACTATTCAGACGTGATATTCGACGACATACTCACTATTAATTTGAATATTGTAAAGCAGTTCTTCTCTTTCGGTAGGCATCGGAATTTAGATTGTTTTTATTTAATTCAAACATATAATGCTGTTCCTAAACAATTGTTGAGGGATAATACAAATCTTTTAATTTTATTTCGACAAGATGGTACTAATTTGAAACATATATTTAACGATCACATTCATGATTTAAGTTTTGAACAGTTTTTAAACGAATGCAGAATGTGTTGGAAGAAATCATTTGGTCTATTATTTATCGATAGTGACTGTAAGTATAATGAAGGAAGATACCGTTTAGGTTTTGATACTTACATACATTTACAATATGTTCCTATAAAAACACCATTAAAAGGATCCTACTTTAGTAAATCTACATCAGTATGTAAGTTGCTACGGCGCTAAACGCCGAGCTTAATAAATCTAATAGAAAATATAATGGGCAAAAAAAAGGAAAACAAACGGAGCGGACCCACCCGGTCTCGGGCGACTGAAAATTAAATTTTTAAAGTGTTTAAGACAGAAATACAGATTTTGAGACCTTAACACGTATTTGTGAGGGCCCGTCTACAGATGCGTTAAGTTGCTAAAAAGTATTTTGATTATGCGAATATAACATCACCAGATGTAGAACGCTCGTTTTCCGAATATAAACATATTTTTTCCTCACGGCGGATATGTTTTTCAGAAATAACCTTAGAAACGCAACTGATGTTGAAAATATACAATCGAGTTTCTCCAGTTTGTCAATCCTTGGAAGACGCTTAAAACGGTAAGTGTTTTTTTAAATCCTCTGTCGTGCACACAATCACTGATTTCATACATTTTACATTTTATTTATAGGTACATACAACGCTGCTATAATATGCACTATTCTTATTTTTCGTGTGTTTATGCATATTACTTTAATAGCAGAAAACCAAATGTATATTTAATTATTTCTGATAGAATAAATGTCTCTACTTCTATACTTATACCGGTAACAAGCTCATGTTGCGTCCCTATTCTATCGCATATTCTAATATATTACGAATTACACTCCCATACCGGCGCTCATGGCGCGCACGGAAATTGATCTGCTCTACTTATAAGTAACAAACTATATTAACAATTGAACAGTGCGCACAAAACAATAAATCAGCCTGTAAAAAAAATACGGATTCTTTTGTCCAGTTCACAAATTTCTGATTAAATGGAAATTAATAAAATTTTCGCAGTATCACCGCTCTAAATTAAACACTAGAATACCCGGAATAAATCTAATCTAATAATTAAATTTAAAATGAATAATTTTTACTCAAAATTAATCTCGTAAAAATTACTAAATGATACGCATATAAATTGCATTAAAAGATGCAGTCAATTAGGCATTTTCGACGTGAAATCTTTGTGTAGCAAACCCCAAAAAAAACAAAGCGAAAGAAACAGGTTATTTCTTACCACAAGCGAAACACCTGTACGAATTTTAATATTAACAATAAGCACATGTATTTCTAGATAAAATGTTTAAGAATATATGTAAGGAAAATGAAGATTTAAAATCACGGTTCGTTAATTATTAACAGGTAACGCTTATCTGAATAGTCCGGGGACTCCTAGTGCGTTCCTACGATGGATGTCCACCCTGGAGCGTAACGGCGTAACACAAGGGACAGTAATTTGATGACTAATGTTCGTCCGTAGGTAGGACCATCGAAACGTGTCTTTCGATGGAATTGCAGAGACTGTCAACGCGTTCTTCAATCAACCACCAAAATCCTCCCAAAGAGAAATCGCTCAGCGCGACTAATTGAGATGTCTATTAAATTAAAAACCTGAACGGGGCCGTAACTACTTAGAGAAATTTAAATAAGCCACATTTAAAGACACCGGTAGTCGAAGAACGGTCACATCTGCACAAGATAGTCAAGAACTTACGTCTGCGTACGGAGGGAGAGTACCGTACTTCCAAAAAAACAAGAACCGGAGTAAGGGAAAAAATACTTGAAAGAAACCAAATATATTACACAAATAAACAACGGTCGATACATATATAGGTAGGTTCGCTGGAAACGGAGCAAAATAAAATAAAGAGAATGCTAATTTACAACAAAATAAATGAGCACTACGGACACGTAACAAAGTATTCGTTAAATAGTAAAGAGACATGGAAGATAAATTAATAAATAATTTAGTAAAAGCTCGCACAGTTTTAAAAGAAAAAATGAGAACACAGCTGACATCGCGAAGTCTCAAAAATATATTGATATACAGTATGCACTTATATCCAAACCTTTGCATGAAATTAGGTAGTACCATTCCGAAGCAAAGTAGAACCTACTCGAAGGACGCTATGGAGGATACACCAGACACATGGTCTGAAATTTTTCCAGAAAAATCCTATGCAGCAGTACAAGGAACGTCTATATATGGCAAGCTGGTTTAGCCCAAACACTCATTCTTCCCCGACCAAGCGCAAATTGGAAGGAGTTGGTACTACACCTCGAATATCTAAAGTTCTAGCAACACCGGAGTCTGAACTAGATGCAGCAAAACCTCGCCAGAAACGCCAGAAGGAAGGGATGGAGATGAAAGTAAAGAAGACGAAACTGATACAAGTGGAAGTATGGATTTAGATAAGTCAATGGCGCATGCCGTTCCATTGACCTCATGGGTTATTATGTAAGTACGTCATTGGCGAAACATACTTATTTATATAAGAATATATTTTATCGCGGGAAGGTTATAAATGTCCACAATTCCAACGAGAAATTAACAATACTGCAAATTAATAAGGAACTATTTAACCCCAAGAGACCGATAGAATTGACAGAAGGAACAACGTTTTGGTTGATGTACGTTGGTACCAAACCTACAACGTCAAAAACAGAATCAGCATTTGCGGAAATAGTCATTGAAGGAAATGTCATCAATTAGGAGGAATGTCGTAAATGAAATACATAGACCAGCTCGGAGGAGGTTTACTCGACGTGGGGTCATCATAAAAGGATTGCGGGACATATTTCAAATCGATCTGGTTGATATAATACCGCATGCAAAAGAAAACGACAATTTCAAATACATTTTCGTATGTACTGTCGTGAACAAAAAAAAAACGGGACACTGTTTCTGCGTGTGACTACTTAAGTAGCTATCTTTACTCATAATAGGGACTCAGGAATTGTCAAAAATGTATGTTTCATTGACATTTATTAATCATTGTTGAAATATATATATATATATATATATATATATATATATATATATAAATAAACATTACTAAAAACAATAGAAAAAGAATATAATTAAAATAATTAGTATTTCGTCATTCCACCATTATTATTTATAACTGCATCTAATCTTGTAGACATGAATGGACAATATTTTGTACAACATTTATAGGAATTTGATGCCAAGCATTTTGAACAATCTCCCAAAATTCTTCCTGGGAATCAGCTCTATCTCATTAATCCCCATACATTTTCATTGAGAATTTTTCAATAGGATTTAAATGTAGACTGTAGGGCGCGAAATCTCAAGTTTAAATTTTATTCCCTTGTAACCATTGTGTTAAAAGATGAGACAGGAAATTGTGTTGTTTTTATAGCTTCCTTTAATGTTTTGAACTTTTATCAATATTAAATTGAACCGATACAATTTTTAATGATTTCCAATTTTCCAAACTAGTAACAAGTCTGGCTTTATCAGTTTTCGATAGATGCGGTATTTTCAATTTTGAATTAGGAAACTATGATAAATAATTTGACGTACAATTTGAAAATTAATCAAACATCGTCACAATTACAACGCTAAAAATTAGAGGAAATTGACATAACGATTTTGGCACTGTCCCGATTGATTTTTTTGCTCACGACAGTATAAACACATTTTCGAAATTTGCCTGGGCAATTCCAATAAAAAATAAGACACGATTGAAAAAAAATATTCCGAAGAATGTTCAAAGCGACCAAGGAAAGGAATTTTTCAACTCTCATTTCAAGAAGCTTATGGATCAGTATAACGTTTTAATAGAACCCTAAAAAATAAGATATGGAAGGAATTCAGCTTCAATGGGAATTATCGTTGGATAGATATGTTGCAAGGATTAGTTAACGATTATAACACCGTACATTGAACAACAAGGCACAAATCTGTAGCAGTTAATCAAAGAAATGTTAGAAGTATTTTGAATTCAGTTTATAGTAATATTAAAGTAGGTGATCCAAGAATTTCAAATTTTAAGGTGAGAGACTGTTTGTATCAGTAAATATAACCACCTGTTTTCAAAAATGTATACGCCAAATTGGTCGAATGAGATATTCACAGTAAGAAAATCAAAACACCTTCTCCAGAACCTATCTACTACAAGATTCGCAAAAACAGAATATTTTGGGGGGTGTAACGAATCAGAGTTGCTGAAAGTGAAGCATCCGGATATCTTGTTGAAAAAATTATACGACACAGAAGGGTAAAGTTCTCGTAAAGTGGCTTGGCATGCCTTTATCACACAACTCTTATATTTCTAAGGATAATGTGTTGCAGAGGTTTAGCTGTTCATATAGTTTAAAAGTAAAAAAAATACTAAATAAGTTTGAAATGTTTTTTTATTTTATAAATAATTAATACAAATAAATAGAATTAACTAATATCAAGTAGGATTCAACAAACTTACAATTATTTATAAGACACATTTACAAAAGATGCATATAATTTATATCATTGCTAAAATACATTTACAAAAAATTATTAGATATTTGTCAGAGCATTTAGTTCTAAAAGAATATTTTGTAAGTTTTCTTCCCGTGTAAAACCTTTGATTTTATAATGACCCCATGCATTGCTTTTATCAGGGAGAATATATCGTTTATCATCTTTAGATGAGAGACAACTTTATTCCTCAATTCCGTATATATTGTGTGTAATTCAGAACGAAATATGTACATTCTCCTCATTATATTTCCATCATCTTCCACCACATTTTTACAATCAGTTACTGATACATTTTTATCAATAACGTATTTCTTGACTCCCTTTGCAGTTCCACAGGTTCATCAAGTAATTTTAGACAATAAGCTTTAGCACCTGTCCCATAAAAACATCAATAATTTTGCCAGCGTGTTCATACTTCATTTTCCCCAATCTGGGTGAAGTGGGAGGTATTCCATGAATATTATCGACAGTAAAATTCGATGTATCAAACATATGTAAATGTTCTTTTATATCATAATATACATAATAATTTTGCACACTTATAATCAACGAATCTGTATCTGTGTACAATAATGAAACGTCTGTACCATACAAAGGCTTTAAGAAACCATAGAAAAAACTATACATTACCCTTTAGGTTTTACGTAATCTACATAATTCGATGGCTGTAAGAGTCACAAAAGATTTTACAAGACTTAAAATTTGGTTTTGCTAAATACGCCTCAGCACCAAGCCTTTTATGAATAGTTTCCCAATGTGAAACCAATTTTATATTTACTCGATTTTCTACATTTTCCAGCGTCTCTCCAAATATACTATTCACCATTAATTTATAAAATTGTTTAAAAAAGTCGTTGGTGGATTCATTTCGTTTTTTTGTATTGAAATCAATATATTTCTTTAACCAATTACTTTGTTTAAATCTAATTCCTCAACGTATTCCTCGTAATATCAAACCATTATTAAAACATTGTTTCAAAGTTAAGTAATGTATGACATAATTTGATTTATCGACAAGGTTTGGAATCAATTTTCCATATTTTGAATTAGATTGGATAACATGTTCGGGACAACAAGGAAAGTTCGTGAAGATTTGCAGAATATTCTAAATGTACTTCGAAAACATAACCATAACCTCCATCGTCTTCCAAGGCTTGTATATCTATTGTCGATAGTTCTTCATTTGCTAATCATTGAAAATCACTATCGGGTAAACTAAATGACATGGCATAACCATATAAATTCGTTACATCTAAGTATAGAATATATTTTTTCGCTTCGGGTGAATCAAAATCCGGTAAGAACTCGTCGTTAGCTTTTTCCATTCTTTTGCAACACATGCTCACACCTCCACGTATACCGCTTTTAAAAAAATGAAACATATCTGCATCTGTTAATAATTCCAAACTTATACCCGTCATACGCAGCAAAGCCTTCCAGCTTAGTCCTGAAGAAGCAAAATAATGTGCAGGACCTAATTTGTAATTGTGCAGGCAAATGTTTCGAAAATTTTCAAATACATCTGCTAGCAATAATATATCTGATTGTATATATATATATATATATATATATATACATATATATATATATATATATATATATATATATATATATATATATATAAGGTAAACTTAATAAGTCGGCGATTAAAGGTCTGGTTCATTACTTCAAAGTATATATATTTAAACCTACATGTTTCGGCAATATGCCTTTGTCAAGGGAATACAAAATATAAATTTATATTTTGTATTCCCTTGACAAAGGCATATTGCCGAAACATGTAGGGTTGTTTTAAATATATATACTTTGAAGTAATGAACCAGACCTTTAATCGCCGACTTATTAAGTTTACCTTATCATACCAAGGTCACGAAGATATTTTATATATATATATATATATATATATATATATATATATATATATATATATATATATATGGTAAACTTAATAAGTCGGCGATTAAAGGTCTGGTTCATTACTTCAAAGTATATATATATTTAAAACAACTCTACATGTTTCGGCAATGATGCCTTTGTCAAGAGAATACAAAATATAAATGACAGAATATAAATGTCAAATAATTAAGTTGCTATGGTTTAAATTATACAAAGATACATTCCAATAATAATAATAAATCATGCCTTAGTATTCCAAAAAATAGATAGCAAGGTGTGAACATACGTGTTGTTCGCTGCCAGAAGCTTGTGTCTCTTTCTGGGTATGAACCTGTGTGTTGGTTGCTGCTGGCAGCTTACGTCTCTCTCTGGGTGTGTGATTTTGTATTTGTGTGACTGCGTAAGTGTAGGGTTTTGTATGTTAGTGCGCTCGTGCGTGTGTTTAGTGACCGGTCGCGTAAATTTAGAGAGATCGGATAACCAGCCGTTGCGTAGGGCCGCCAACCCTTTCCCGGCAACTTCTTTACTTTTCCGAGCAGTACTTCGACGGCCCGACCCCCGCCCCAACGAGACAAGGCGCAGACCAGCGAAGCGCACCCTGCACGGGGTTGCTCATCGCCAACCGAGGGAACACTCTTAGTGGCTACTTCAGTCGACGACGGTCACACTTTGTGCCATCTTATGTGTAGGCTTGACCTACCACAATATATATATTGTGGTAGGTCAAGCCTACACATAAGAATTCCTGGGATTCGTGAAATACAGATTGTTAACGTTTATATATAAATATTAGAAAATAAGAAAATTTTGGAACTGAATTCTTCATCTGACATATCAATAAAGTTGATTTCGCGTTTTAATTGTTCAAAATTAATTCTCATATTTATTTATTTTTATCTTTTCATTTGCCTTAGTCATTTTATTTCAATATCTTGTATTACCGAAGACATTTCAACTTAATTGATCAATAATAAATGACGCGTATTTTTTAGGGAAAACTGTACTTATTTGAAATAAATACAGCGGGAAATATCCCAATCAAAAATTAGCATAATATAAAATTACTAACATTCTCTTGACAATTATTTATTTACTAAAATAAAATATGTAATTTTTGTAAAGTATCTATATGGTTTGAGTAATTAAATTATCATTTTCACTAAAATAATTAGCGAGATTATATTAATACATACAAATTAGACGAATAAGAAGCTAGCATTCGGAACAAACGAGAGTTAGCGTCACTAGGTAGAAAAATTCCAAAAACACATCGATTTTTTTAAGTGCCGCTCTGGAAATAAGAAGAAAAATCATTAAATAAATTAGAAAAACTATACCACGAACATATTACCTGTTTATCCAGCTCCTTTTTGCCGCATTTTGCTTATCCAGACATCAACCAGTGCCTAATAAAGCGAAAATTCCATTTCACCGGGAATAGCATCCAGCTAGATCGAAGCTAAGCGGTGACGCCGTTCGATTACCCGCCCAAACCTGTATCCTGCATTTTCGGATCCACAAGAAGAATCCAGACTAACCCATTCCCGTCTATTTCAAACTTAAGTATTATTTCAATCTCCTATAAATTTTGAAAATGTTGAATTAGTTCAATCCATAAAGTAAAACCACTATCAAAGATTTTTATAAATAGATATACCTTATAGGTACTTTTAGAAGTAGGATTATTTGATTTAAAAACTAGAAGAATACAGTTCCCCTGTTTACAAAGGTTCATTATTAAAAGAAGCATTTATGTATTTTAGTTAAATTTAATTCACTTTCTTTAATTATCTGTGCTTAACCTAGAATTTATTTTATGTTTATATTATCACGTGACTTGATTCATTTTGATTAATCCTAATTTTATTATGTCTATCACTTACCTGTTAATTAACACTTCCATTAAAACATTTACAATATTCCTTAACTCACTCGTTTCATTTAGTAGAATTTGCATTTAAAAAAATACCATTATTTATTGTGTTGTTCACCATCTTATTTTGTACGTATTCTTATTGAGTCACCGAACCTACATTATAAGTGTATCTATTTTGCACAACAAAAAGAGTCTCATTGTTCTTATTAGGCGGACATCAAACATAAATTATAGCCCACAAGAAATTAACAAACAAAAAGCTGTTGAGGTTAAGTATACTTCGTTTTTAAAACGATTATTTATTATTTGAATCATACGCATGTTACAGATACAATATATTAAACAACTCCATCTGTATGTAATATTTGAAAACCATATTTAAATAGATATTTATAATACATTTTTATAAAAATTACCTTATCAGTTTAATTTTATTTAATCATTAAATTTGGTATATATTATAGGACCTACAGGCTTATATCAATTGACGAACCAACGTGGGGCCTTAAGATAGCTCATTTAGGCGATATTTAGTGAAATTAAACACGACGATTATGCCTAAATTAAAATGTAATAATACGTAATGCGGCACGGACTCAATAACAGTCTAATAAAGTGCAATGTTTAATGAAAATCGTTATTGTATTCATTCAAAGAGTATTACTACATTGTTCATATTTTTCTTTACAATTACGAATTACAATTACAATTACAAGTACACAAAATTAGTCCGAACCGTAATTTTTAATTGAAACATTGTGTATATCAGAAATACAACATGGAATAGATGTTACAAAGTTGCTACATTATAATTTTGTAGTTTCATGTGGTTTATTACATTTTCTAGAATAATGCATAACAATTTTAATTATATACATATACCCACATGCATAGGTATAAGCAAACGCCAATTAAGTTGGCGTGATGAGGGGTAAGTTCGCGCAGGATTAGAAGTAGTGGGGAGATTTATATTTGGTTTTACATCAAATGTCAGATAATTCTAACCTCTGAGCGTGTATCACTTATGATCCCCTAGCAAAGACATTATGTTCCGTCAAACGTCAATGACAAATGTATTCTGACAATTACTTGAGTAGTGGGGGTGGACGTTTTTAAAAACGGCTTCTGCGCACCCCCTCCTCGCGCCAACTTAATTGGCGATTGCTATACTTAAGATAAAAATACGAGTAGAAGAGTCATAACTAGAGCTGAGGATGTTTGCGGTACGGCAGGACCGTATGTAGTGCATCCCCACATTTAACTATTTATCTAAATATTCTCTGAAATGATTTGCCGGATTTCATAAATTAATAGAGTGATATTTTAGTATGCACTGGATATTGTTATTATACAAAATCATAATAGCCATTTGTATTTATGGATCATAAATAATAATACGCATGTATTTGTATTTGGTTGTGAATTCAATTTAAACTTAAATAAAACGAATCGTAATATTTTAACGACAAGCCGTCCTTACAATACATGCACTCGAGACAAAGTGTGCAACTCTACGAATAACTTCCATAATTGATTGAAAATGGACATTTTGGAGCTGAAGTAAAGCCCCTATTCTTAGAAAATTTTATTACTGTCGTTAAGAACTATTATTATAAACAACAAAGGCCTTTTATTAGTGTTGAAGTTTTAGTTTCATTGAATTTCCATGTTGTAAGTAGTCAATTGTAAAGTATTCATTCACAATATTCTAAAACAAGGTGTAAATTTAACTAAAATCCAGAAAAACACATTCTGATAATATATTACTAGATTAGAAGCTGTGTTTATTACTATTTATTATATTATTTTTATAACCAAATGCAATAAAAGCTACGAAAACAAAAGAAACCTCGATTTATTAAAATCTTGTCACACAGCCTTTCAAAGCCTGGCAGCACATATTTTGTATATATTTTATATATACTACCTACTTGAACTAGGTTGAACAGATTTTAATAAATCGAGGTTTCTTTTGTTTTCGTAGCTTTTATTGCATTTGGTTATAAAAATAATATAATAAATAGTAATAAACACAGCTTCTAATCTAGTAATATATTATCAGAATGTGTTTTTCTGGATTTTAGTTAAATTTACACCTTGTTTTAGAATATTGTGAATGAACACTTTACAATTGACTACTTACAACATGGAAATTCAATGAAACTAAAACTTCAACACTAATAAAAGGCCTTTGTTGTTTATAATAATAGTTCTTAACGACAGTAATAAAATTTTCTAAGAATAGGGGCTTTACTTCAGCTCCAAAATGTCCATTTTCAATCAATTATGGAAGTTATTCGTAGAGTTGCACACTTTGTCTCGAATGCATGTATTGTAAGGACGGCTTGTCGTTAAAATATTACGATTCGTTTTAAGTTTAAATTGAATTCACAACCAAATACAAATACATGCGTATTATTATTTATGATCCATAAATACAAATGGCTATTATGATTTTGTATAATAACAATATCCAGTGCATACTAAAATATCACTCTATTAATTTATGAGATCCGGCAAATCATTTCAGAGAATATTTAGATAAATAGTTAAATGTGGGATGCACTACATACGGTCCTGCCGTACCGCAAATATCCTCAGCTCTAGTCATAACATCAGCAGAAATCACGCTGCATTTAAATGAAAGCTGAAACAAAAAATGTTGTTACAACAGTAAAAATGGGATTGATAACTGTCGGATGAAGAGGTTGTATAGCTGAAAGAAAGTGTTTTCGTGTAGTTCATAAAAGAAGCTGCTTAACCTGGCATGAGAGCACAAAAATTTGTCCACAGTACCTGTGGAGTATAACGCCTTAATATTGACAAGCGAATCGATATTCATATATTTTAGTATAAAACAAGGAATATTTGTTCATCGTCGACATAACAAGCAAATGAAGTGTTTAGTGGCCACTGCAAACACGGAGGAGTTTCGTGATGTTTTGTGGGTGGAAGATTTAATCCAAGTAAAAATAAATATTTGAAAATTCAAAACCTAGTATTTTAGCAACACTCAAAACTTTCAACGAGATTATGTAAAAGCTCTGTCTCTTTTAAAAACAAACAAACGGTTTATTAAAGGCAATGGTTAGGTTGCTTCTATCACCCCATCTTTTTTCTCTTAAGCATTTGTCCTAAGATTATTTAGATCAGAAAGCCAAAGATCGGTAACAACATAACATCAAGCAGTTATGGGAGAACTTACTAGAAGAGTTTATTTTATTTTATATATTGTTATCTTAATTATATTGTTTAATAAACAATAGCTATTTTTGTATCTAGAACGCGAAATGGTACTTTTGCGTTCAAGAATGGGAGATATTTTGTCGAACTTTAGCGAGGCAAAATATCCATTCGAGAACGCAAAAGCATTTCGCGTTCGAGATACAAACAATATTTTTTCGAAAACTGCAATAAAATAAGACAATTGTGTTATGCACAACAATTTAATTTATATTTGAAATCGTTTGAACCGTGTTTGAATCAAAATGGTTTAGGCGCGGTGACTATCATAACGATAGCAACCTAATAAGCAATAAATATTAGTTGCTTGAAAAAGTAGTTTCAGAATTATATATTGTGTTTTATAATATTTTTATTGTTGCTTTCTAAATTAATGATCAATAATTTTATTGAGTGCAGCAACCCTTTTAAAATGACAACATAAAATTGGTCACTAACTCTAACACCGGTATCATATGGGGCCAGTTCGCTCCTGTACAATAGTGTTAAAATGAGCCTGCGCTCATGTGATCGGTTCACTCCACCCATTAGACAGCGATGTGTTACCAGTTAACTGTTGTTGTTGTCATACGGTTGTCATAGCAGGTTGTTGTTTAGTGTGTGTAAATATACTTGAGCGAAGTGGTTAGTTTTAAAAAGGAAAAGTGACATTCAAAATGTAAGGAATATGTATGTCCAACTGACTGTGATTTCTATTGGTTGTGATTAATTAGTCATACAGTTTATTATTAAAATGGCCCTACCTATCCCTATTTCTTGCTCCAAGCGTGTTTCTGAAGCTCTATCTACCACAGCAATAGAAAATAGCGTGACATCATCAATATTAGCTCCAGTAAAAACTGAGAAGGATATTTTAGAAAATTCTATGTTAGAAGATGACCCTAATGCCAATTGTGCTGTAACACAAGAGGAGAAAGAGCGACCGCGATGGGGACCCCAGCACAAAGGGGCTCAAGAGCTAGCCAACTTATATAGTGCCGGTAATTTATATATATTTTATGGGTATTGCACTAGAAATGTAAATGTAATATTAATTTACTAAAAGTTTGAAAATTGAGCCATTATTGTTTACATAGCTTTGTATACTAGAGAAGGGTTTATATCACTTTGTGGTTCAACATAATAATTGTAAATTAAATTTGATTAGATCCCTTAACTACATATTTTTAATAGGTAAACGGACACAGGAATACATCTGTGTGTGGATATGTATATCGCTTATGGTGACCAACTTCCTATTCATTTTGTATCATATGCGATTGGAGAATCTAAGCACAATCTTGCTAGCAGCATTAGCTGGTATTATCACTGCTGACTTTGTATCAGGGTTTGTGCACTGGGGTGCAGACACATGGGGTAGTGTGGATCTCCCCATTATTGGGAAGGTACTTCTAATGCTCTATCCTATTTCTTAAGATGCACTGCTTATTATATTATCCTGCAATTTGCTTTGCTTATTTTACACATTCTTTCACTAGCAATATATTGTATACTACTGAATTGTAGGAGTGTAAAACAAGGTAATCACTAACCGATTTATAATTTTGAAATTTTACTAGAAAGATTTCATATACTGTTTCTTTGGTGATTCTGTCAAGTATATATGATCCAAATATACTTTTGCTATATAAAGGTACATATGTATATGATTGAATTATATTTTTCAATTACACAATGTGATCAGGGAAAATATACTGTAATACTTCTTTATTATAGTGCTTTTGAAGTGGTTTCATAATATGTATGATAAAATTATGTTATATAAAATATTTACATGTATTTTGTATCCTAAAAAAATATAATTTTAATATTATCTTTTGTAGAATTTTCTGCGGCCTTTTCGAGAGCATCATATAGATCCAACATCTATAACACGCCATGACTTTATTGAAACTAATGGAGACAATTTTATGGTTACCATACCATATTTGGGTTGGATGCTATATGAATTTTTGACTATACCAGAAGAAGACCTTCAATCAAAGTTTAATTGGAATTGTTACATATTTCTACTAGCTATATTTGTAGCAATGACAAATCAGGTATGTTAATTTAATTACTGTTTAATACAAGTGACAATGATACTGGTTATTTTTATACATACATACATCTTACATTATCCAATGGTAGTAATATTCTGTATATTCTCTTTTGGTTGTAACTGAATAATATAGCTCCAAAAGAATATCTCTTATTTTAAATTTTTCATTAACATTAATTACTTAATTTGAACTAGTATATACAAAATTTGGTTGATAGTTTTAAAATCACGCAAAATAATATACTGCTTTTCTGATATATAAATAATTCTTATATAATTATGTATTGCCTACATGAGGCCGGAGAGAAAAAAAAACTTGAACAATTTTTATTTTTCAATATAATTGCCACTAATTTTAATGTATTTATTACAACGATTAATTAATAATTCTATAACCTTGTAAAAATAATTTGACGTTTTCCTTTCAAAATGTGCCATTGCAGCTGTTTGCAACTCAATATCATTTTTTAATTAGGAAAATAAATAATAGTCACTAGGAGCCATATCAGGACTATACGGTGGATAGTCAATTTCTTGAAAGCCACATTCGCGAATTGCTATACAACAATGTGAACGGATCATACAGTAATTGAGCACTTTTTGACAATTTTTCTCGACGATTTTCACGAATGTTGTCTCTCAATTTAGGCATCAAACAAGCATAATGCTGTAGCCATGTTTGAAGACAATTAGTAAAATGTCATTCCATTCCCGAAAATTATGACCATAATCTTTCTCGTTGATTGAAAGACTTTTGCCTTTATGGCACGAGGTTGATCTGGTTGCTGCCATTCCATCGACTCCATTTTGGATAAAGGATAATAATAATCATATTTACTATTATTATCATCATCCTTTATTCTACTTTTACGTTGAAAATCAACGCTGATGTGATAATAATTGCCAATTGAAAAAAAATTGTCTTGAGAAATCTAACATCAATATAAAAAATAGTTTTCCTCCCTCAAGCTACAGCAAATTGTCTTAATGTACTGAAATTATTTCACAATTCACTTATTCCTAAACAAAATAAATATATATTAAATTAAATACATAAATGATTTCTACATATACGACGTTAATTCGAATTTTTTAGTGGAAAACAAGAATTCGTCCTTATGCAGGATTCGAACCTACGTCCTTTGGGTAATGCACTTTAAAACTTTTCAGGACTATTCGAACTTCAGTCCCTTAATAGCTTAATGGTTAAGAGCGTGGTTAGGCAGACCAAAGGATGTAGGTTCGAATCCTGCATAAGGGCGAATTTTTTTTTCAGTAAAAAAGTCGAGCATTTATTTCATTGACATCACTTCGCGAAAATGCAATGGATTTGCACAAAATAAATATATAATTAGGAAATTAATATTTCTCAGTGGACCTAAAAATATTCCAGACTTTTTATTTGGCTGGAAATCCCGGGTTTAGGATCGAATCCAGGTCTCTGCTGTCCGAGAAGATTTTCATGGTTTTTCTTCTAGTTTAAGATGAATGCCGACAGCTAAACGACTTTAATTTTAAGTCGATATGCGGGCGCGAGGGCATAATAATACATGATATACATGGCCTGTCACATTGGAGTTAGGTAAGCTGTTCGGGGATGCTAATACATGAATTATTATAACTATTATAAAACTTTAGCATATCTTCCTGACAAGTTAATGTTTTTTTGCAGTTATTATTTAATGGTAATGATTTTCTTACTACAACGCGTCCACATACGCGAGCTTGATTGCGACGACGTTGAATTATTTTTATGGATATATTAGCATTTATTTGCGTATTGAATCTATTTATTATTTAGGTTGCTGTTCAAAAAGAATCTTTTTTACTTAACCTGGAATTCTAGTTGCCCTGTCTTGAGATTTTGTTGATTTTAAAATGTTTTAATTGTGCTTGTAACATAGTTAATAAGTACAAACGGATGTGTCAACAGATGTAAAACATTTTCCATCAATTTAATTTTTTTATTAAGCATCAAATATTTGAGTATTCAAGGTGAAATTAATCAAAATTGTAAATATTCTTATATATTAGTTCTTTTTCATAAAACTATTTCCAATGCTAATTTTATGTACTGTTTTGTGAAATAGTGACGAATAAAGAGAAAAGCTGAATTTATATGGGTAAAAGCAAAGAAACGAGAAAGAAAAGTACGGTACATACTAATACTGCAAAAGCTAACAGAATGGATAGAATAACATAAAATTGCACCAATACATCCAAATTAGAACAGAAGGGCAATTATAGCAAATATTGACTGCGTAAAATGTGAAAAACGCTTCAAAAATTCTAAATTTATTCCAAAGAGTTTGGAATAAATTTATGTGTAAGCCAAGGCAATGGATTACAAATCGCGTTGTTTATCATAACGTTGGATAGTGTGATAAATGTTGCTGATATAAATTAGCAATTAAATCATTAGTAGTAAAAGGCGAGAAGTTTG
Source organism: Melolontha melolontha (assembly GCA_935421215.2). Taxonomy (NCBI): domain Eukaryota; kingdom Metazoa; phylum Arthropoda; class Insecta; order Coleoptera; family Scarabaeidae; genus Melolontha; species Melolontha melolontha. Next base: position 122,104,678 of record OW285237.1, on the reverse strand, counting down.
AAAGAGTCGCTAGAAAGAAGGGATATAGATAAACCAATCGAAAAGAAATATACATGTCGTAATGTAGAGACAATAAAATCAGTAACAGAAGATTTTAAGATATACCATTTTAAATTTGAAGCGGTCTTGGATATTTGCTTGTTATAATAGATGATAATGAACGAAAAATGAAAATTCGGCAGAAAATACAGGTAGTTAATAGAATATACAGCAAATATAAACCCTTCATGAAAGAAAGTATAGAAAATTAGACAAGTATGGCCCTGAATATTCCAAATACAGACGAACAGCTGTGAATATGTGAAAAAAATGTACGGACCCAAGAAAATAAGAGACGGAGAATACTATGATTTATAATTTTATGAAATAAATGAAGTATTAAAAGGTGAGGATATAGTGACAATAATTAAATGCAAAGATTACGATTTACGATGATACCTACGGACATATAAAACGAATGAAAGAAGACAATGCAGTAAAAAAGATTCAATTGGAAATCGTATGGAAACAAAACAAGTTGAAAACTGAAGAATAGATAGAAAGACCAAGTATGGAAAGGATATAATAAAATCCAAGACAGATCAAAACAAAAGAAGACTTAAAGACGTGCAGTAAACAGTAGAAGCAACCGACAACGACGAATATGATGTGACTCCCACTAATAAAAAGTTGGAAAGGTTAAATAGAGCGACTATTACTCCACATTTGAAACTTCTTATATGTAACTAGTACTTGTACTAATTTGCGATCATGAAATCTTCAAAATTGAACCGCTTTTTTTCGTTCATGGATAAAACAATTTCTATTTTCTTTAGAGTACAATGATTTTCAAGGTTCATTATAATACATACTTAATTTCTATTTCACCAATTTAAGGTGTCGCAAGATAAAAGTAACAACGGTACCATTTACATTCCCGCAAATGAAATTAAGATTATACTGTTTCGCAAGCATATGCAACTACATTACTGTAAGCGTGCATTTAGAGAATGTACAGAGTACGTATTATTAATTATATTCGGGAGATGTTAGATTAGTAAAAATCGTTCTAGCGAACAACCCAAGAAGGGCTAGCTGTAGATACTATTAGATGGTTGCTACTGTTCATATGGAATTTTAATTGGCTACAATTGAGAATTTAAGCTTAGTTAAGAAAAAACAATCTCATTATACATAGTTTCTTATATGTTACTAGTGACAGGCTAGGTATTTAATATCCCTGTGATATTTTAAGACTATTCAACCTCACTAAATTCGTGGACTGAGCGTTGCCCAAATAACTTTCAGAAAAATTCCAAAATATAACGAAGAGATTTATTTGCAAATCCCCTCCCCAAATGCAGAGTTTACGCCAGTGCTATATGTGCATTCTTATACTGTCATCTTTTAGTATCAAAATTGTTTGTCAGAAGTTATTAAAATAAACTGTCAATTATAAAATTAACAAATTATTATAAAAACACACTTGGCTATTTCACAATTTTTTATTAGATCTATGTCTAACATATGTTCCGGCTGTTATGCCATTGTCAAAGAGTATCTTAAAATCAGTTTTAAGATACTCTTTGACAATGGCATAACAGCCGAAACATATGTTAGACATAGATCTAATAAAAAATTGTGAAATAGCCAAGTGTGTTTTTATAATAATTTGTTAATTACAAAATGTTTCACCAAGAAGTGTCTGCTACGTCAATTAATGAAATTATAAAATTGCTTAATTATTTTAATTTTTTTATTTAATGTATTACTACTAAGAGTATATATATATATATATATATATATATATATATATATATATATATTATAGTTTTTATCAGTTAGGAAGATAAATGGATACTTATGAATGTTTCTTATCATTTTTATTTTGATTATGTCAACACAGGGTCGATTAATATTAAGCCATATTTATTTTTGTACAATATAATTTCAGATTATATTATTATGTAAAAAAAATCATTTTATTTAAACTAAATGGTTACATTTATCGCTTTAGGCGTTAGTTATAGTATTTATCTCTTATTAGATAATCACATGTAAATTATATAATATATTTTGTAGATAATCAATTATCGTTCAAATTTAATATATTGTTGCATGTAATATTAGCCCACTAAGGTGGGATACACGGGATCATTATTAACTAATACTTCAAATACTTTAAATATGTGAAAATAACGTCACACTCCAACCTGATACGTTATAAGCTTCACAAATAAAATGTACAGGAGACTTAATAGAGATATTAGCGCGCTGTAGATAAGTAAAAAGTAATTAAATATGTCTCCATATAAAAACCACAGATTCTCTAATGTTTGAACGCAATAAATGCTTCCATGAATAATATTAAATATAATAACTTTAAACCATGCGTCGAACTAGTAGGAAAATATCTTAAGGCGAACACCGATAGAAACTCTTTCCAACAAGAATCTGTGTCGTGATAGATGACTCGAGTTCGAGAGAAAACATAGAACATTTTCTGTATACTTTCTGAATGAGTTTTATAAATGAAATAAATTGAACAATGCGAACAGGATAATTAGATGTTGAAACTCCTTTGAGGAACGAATCCTGGCATTTTACCTAGCGATGTGACTACCAAAAGTTAGTTTAAAATCTAAGGTCACGTTTGTCAGTAAATGGAGAAAACTAAATTTAAACCTCGTTTTCAAGGTGACAGGATTATTTCGCGTGTAAAAGACGTTACGTTAAATAAATTGAATTGAGAGATTTTCACCAATTTTTAAATTCTTGTAGATGACAATTGTATCGCCACACAGTGGATTCTTCAGATATTCGAAGTAAACTAGAACTAACTTTCATGATGGACGATCATCGTCTCATAAATTAAGAACAATATTAAAATTTTACATGTTTTAAATTAACTAAGTAATTTTCACCTTGGCCAGCTCAATTATAATGAGCATTTTACTTTATTTCGGACTGTTTAAATGTCTCTAGGAGGCGCCTCCATTTTAAATCTACTAAGAACGTTGTGATAAATATTTTCTTATTTTCGTTTTTACGCTTTAAAAATATTTGATTTTGATATTGATTGAAAGAGAACACAAATCCTTTCTTTCTCATTTATTATGCTTTTTTGCCAATGTCAAAATTAAAATTCAGCGAAGTTTTACAACAAAATACAACGGAATCAACAAAGTAGGTTACATATACCATACCATGGTATTTATTTTAACACCAATAAACTATTAGCAAACACCTTTATAAAGATAGAATATCTTGCATATAATTTTGATAATATATTTGGAACAGAAGTACGAGACCTGTTCTCGTAATATTGAGTCTAAACCAGTCCAACAGTGATTTATTGATAGACATTATGAGATTTCAATTTGTGAATCTTTTGTGAATTAACTAACAGTGACTGATTGAAAAAATATTGTGGCATCATGTATAAACGAATATTGTCCGGCAATAATTTTGAAGAATGCTTCCTAAAAATGAAGAATGTGTTTAATAATGAATCATACATTAATTATAATAAAACGGTCGTTAATGAATTTCGTTGATCTTTGAAGGATCAGCGTTGTAGAGGCCGTTGTCACTGATAAAAACATTGTGAGGAATAGATAATGTTGATTGCTTTTTGAATTCCGTGCTCTCCTTTGCACTTCTTCCTTCTTGGCGTTTCGTCCACTGTTGCAAGGAACATCTTCAAGGCTGCTATTACTATATATCATACAATGGTACACTGAAACTGGTTTCAAAGACGCGGTTCCAGTCCGGAATCCAAGAAGCAATCATGAAAAACGACACAGATGCCTACAAGCCAGATTAGATGCCGCATAACTTATTTAATAAAAAGACATATTATGCGTGTCAATTAATGCGAGGCAACTCTACCACGTTTTGTCCGCGGATCCTCTCATCCAGTGTCTAAAGTTGTAACAGACACAGAACTTACAGAAGCGACACAATTGTCGGCACCTTTGAATCTTTTAGAGTCAAATTTCGGTGACCTTCGCCATTTTTTTATAGGTACTTTTAAGCGCCAAGTTTAAATGTTATCGATACATAGTAACGAGCCATCGAAAAAATTCATAATTGGACTAGACTGTGAAATTGGGTTGGTACTTTAGCCACTTCCACATAATGACATTTATTATTTGACATTGAAACTATAAGTTTGTGTCAAATTTTTCAAAACTCTTATTAAGAAAATTAAATTTATTTAAAAAATGGTATTCAACATAGAACAAAAAGCAAAAATTATCGAATGTTACTTCCGTACAGGTGTGAAAGTAAATGGCGAGTGGCAGTATTCAATTACGGAATGCATGGCTGATTTTAGTGATTTTAGTAAACTGGAAGTGGACGGCCATCTAAACGTACAGCTGATATATTGAACCCTTCAGCATATTATTGATGAAAATCCAAAATCATCCATTTCAGTAGTGACCCAACAAACAAATGTATCTTATGGTACGTGCCAATTCATTCTTAAAAAAGTCTTACATTGTCATCCATACAAGCTGCAATGTTTTCATGAACTTTATCCAGTGCATTATTTAAGACGAGTGGAATTTTGTCAATGGTTTCAAAATAATCTACACAATCAGGATATCCTTAACACAGTTTCTTTGACGGATGGGGCCTGGTTTTATCTTTCTGGATATGTTAATTCACAGAATATGAGATGTTGGTCCTCCGAAAATCCTCATTTTTTTATTGAAAAAACATTGCATCCCCAAAAAGTTGGTGCTTGGATTGGAATATGTCGAAGAAGATTGGTGGGTCCCATTTTTTTTGAAGGTACACTTAACTGCACGAGATACTCGCCTCATTCATAAATCAACTGGATGATGAGGAATTACAAAATGGGTATTTCCAACAAGATGGTGCAACAGCACATACGATCAGAGTAACACTTCAATATCTCAGAGAATTTTTTGATAACAGAATAATAAGCAGAACACTGAAATCCCATATCCAACTAGTTGCGATTTAAACATATGTGATTTTTTCGTATGGCCATACATTAAAAATTCGCTTTATTCAACGCCAATTCATAATCTGGAACAACTGAGAATTCGCATAACAGAAAAGTGTGAAGAGATCAACAACTCACCGCAAATGCTGCATAAAGTTTTTGCTGGATTTCGGAGAAGAGTTGGTTTGTGTTTAGATGTAAATGGACAACATTTTCAACAACTTCTGTAGCTATATGTAAATTTTGATTATGATTTCGATATTAAATAAATTATTTGTTTTCTTTTTTGTTGTAGTATCATTTCAATGTCATAACCTTTTTTTACAATGAAACCAAATGAAACTGTCAAGCATCAAGTAATGTGTCATTATGTGGAAGTGGCTAAAGTACCAACCCAATTTCACAGTCTACTCCAATTATGAATTTTTTCGATGGCTCGTTAGAATATTGTAATGGTCAACATTATGAAATCATAGTATTGGTGAAATTTAAGTATTGTTTATTTTTTTAAATTAATAAGGTGGAATACATCAAATAAATAAGTTTCCAAATACAAAGAAGCATAAAAAATAGCATTTAACGATATGCAGTAACTTTCATTATGAAACAGACATGTAAATAATTTACACATCTGTAACTGTATCATGGACAATACACCTCGTATTTTCGGCATTAACTTCTGCTTAAGACATATGTTTCTGCCATCTTATAGGCGTCGTCAGTTAAGCTAGTGAAGCAATGTATACAAATGATACAAATCTTTATAAATAGATCTGTATCTGTATATAACATTAAGCCGAAATCCCTACTAGATAAAGCAAATTTCATCCTGTAAGGTGACACTTATTTAATAAGTGACATCTGACGGACGAAAGAGACTTTGCCGGAAAAGGGACCTTTCGTTTTGACCAGCTATGCTGATACAGAAAACGAAACAATACATTCCATACAGTCCATTAATAACTAGCCAGATGGCGGTAAATATACAAAAAGGTTTTAAATATATCTATACGTTAAATGCACGTATAACGCGTTTGTTTCATTATGTCTTAAGCAGAAGTTAATGCCGAAAATACGAGGTGTATTGTTCATGATACAGTTACAGATGTGTAAATTATTTACATGTCTGTTTCATAATGAAACAAAAGCGTTATACGTGCATTTAACATATAGATATATTTAAAACCTTTTTGTATATTTACCGCCATCTGGCTAGTTGTTAATGGACTACCTGTATTGTTTCGTTTTCTGTATCAGCATAGCTGGTCAAAACGAAAGGTCCCTTTTCCGGCGAAGTCTCTTTCGTCCGTCAGATGTCACTTATTAAATAAGTGCCACCTTACAGGATGAAATTTGCTTTATCTAGTAGGGATTTCGGCTTAATGTTATATACAGATACAGATCTATTTATAAAGATTTGTATCATTTGTATACATTGCTTCACTAGCTTAACTGACGACGCCTATAAGATGGCAGAAACATATGTCTTAAGCAGAAGTTAATGCCGAAAATACGAGGTGTATTGTCCATGATACAGTTACAGATGTGTAAATTATTTACATGTCTGTTTCATAATGAAACAAAAGCGTTATACGTGCATTCAACGTATAGATATATTTAAAACCTTTTTGGATATGCAGTAAGTATTTAATTCAAAAAAATTAAGGAGCAACAAAGCAAAATGGGAGAAATAAACGTGTACAACATTTTATTACATATTTATTACAATTTGTAATAGATTACTTTATATTTTCACAAATATTTATTAGATTTTATTTCTCTATTTGGAAATGAAAGAATCCTTAATCAAAGAATTAGTTTAATGAAACACATACAGCACAAAATAAGTAAGTCCCGCGAAAAGAAACTAAACCGATGAACTAGACTAACGACTTTAAACTATATACTATAATAATAATAATAATAATAACGGGTGTTCATTTGAAAAGTCAATCTAGTAACATGTGATTTACTGAGAACATTTTGAAGTTAAATTAAAATTTACTACTTAACCTACGAAGTCGTATATTTTGACAGTTTCATACATACAAATAAATAACATATGTGATTGACATTATCAAATGTCATTTGGATTTACGTTTACGGAACAACAATTCCAAAGTACCAGGTCAAGGAAATAAGGCGGATGGTCTAAGGCTGGGATGTTATACTTAGCTAGAAACGTCTTAACAGACAATGCAGTGTGAGCCGGTGCGTTTACCGATGAAGAACCCTTGACTTTTTTCCATAATTCGAGTCTTTTTTTTAGATGTTCTCACGGTGTTGAGCAAGAACCTCAAGGTATTAATGCTGATTAACAGTTTGACTTTCAGGGACCCAATAAGGTACACAATCCCATGAATATCGGAAAAAACAATTATTATTGCTTTAAATTTTGATTTCCTCATTCCCCCTTTCTAGCTCTCGATCAAGTTGGGCTCTTCCAATGCATTGATTGACGCTTAGTTTCTGAATCATAGGGGAAAAATTAAGATTCATCATATGTTATCACATTTTCAATGGCACCTAAAGTGTCAGTACAAATATTTTCACGAACGGCATCATTTTCGCACACGCTGTAAATTTTATGTAAAATTTGTCATACGCATGCTCTGTCGATTCCTACAGTTTCAGTAATCGCACGAATAGTTGACCGACAGTCAGATCGCATCAGATTACTGATTTTTTCGATATTTTCATCCGTTTTTGACATGGAAAGGTGCGTTTTCTCGGCTCATATACTTCTTTTAATAAAAGTTTAATTCCAATAATGGTTTTTCCAAGTTTCATATGTAATTTCACGACAATTCGTTGCTCTATTAAAACATTTTATAAACATTTTTCTAACAAAACAAAATAATTAGAGGGCCACGGCCAGACTATTATGTCTACAGTCACGGAACCGGTAACAATCGGAAGAGAAAGGTTTACGCTACACAGCTGTCGGTCTTACAACTTTGGCGCATGTGTAGTTCGTCTGTAGTAGTGTCTGTCTTGTTATTTTATAGCCACACTTCGTACCACCACTCGAATAATTTAATACTTAAAGGATTACATCATTGAATTGACGGGTCATCCACTGTATAGTTCCGACATACTCAACAATTTTTTAGGGGTGTATGTTAAGGATAAGTTGTGCTGACTGAGTTTTACTTCAGCTAATAAAGCTATTCGTACTTTTATTAGGGAAATATGAAAAAATGCCTTCACAACTGGATTTCTTTGAATCCCAACGTGTATGTATTGTAATGGTAAATATTTGAATAAAATATTGTACATTTAGATTCGGCATTAAAAGCACAATAATCATAGTTTAATGAACTTGTTAAGGAGAAATATATAATGCCATATTTTATAGCTTCGATTCTCTCCAAGATTTTATTTTTTAGAAAATCCCATTCAAACTGATTAAATTAGAATATTTGATTATTTTAATAGAAGATGATGATGTGACGTGATAGCAAAAACAAATTGCATGTCGATGCGACAATTCACATCAAGCTTTGATACAAAATAATACAAATCTGTATAAAAACAAATTTGTATCTGTATATGCATGGACACACAGTACGTATTTACCAGCTTTTGCTTCAACTACCAGACGCATGCGTTTCTGCGTAACCACTTTGTCAATGATAGGTTTATGATGACAAAAGACTGTAGGTACACTTGCGGTCATCTAGCAAGTTTTGTCCTATCCGAAGACATCAGATAACCTCATGCCGTCTGACGGACAAAACCGACCACGCCGGTGCAAAGTGTTTCTTCTCGAATAGCTAAGCTATTACTGGAAAAGAAGAAAAAATACGCATATTACTGTGAGTCCATTAACTCGTCGCCAGGTGGCGTAGTATAGCAAAAGCAAATTGCATGTCGATGCGACAATTCACATCAAACTTTGATACAAAATAATACAAATCTGTATAAAAACAAATTTGTATCTGTATATGCATGGACACACAGTACGAATTTACCAGCTTTTGCTTTAACTACCAGACGCATGCGTTTCTGTGTAACCACTTTGTCAATGATAGGTTTATGATGACAAAAGACTGTAGGTACACTTGCGGTCATGTAGCAAGTTTTGTCCTATCCGAAGACATCAGATAACCTCATGCCATCTGACGGACAAAACCGACCACGCCGGTGCAAAGTGTTTCTTCTCGAATAGCTAAGCTATTACTGGAAAAGAAGAAAAAATACGCATATTACTGTGAGTCCATTAATGCGTATATGTGCCCTTGAGATACCAACGTACTAAATTTTACAGTAAGCAGAATTTTTTTACTAGGAATTTTAAAAACCTTTGTTATTTATATCAAATAACTAAGACTAAATCAATACGATAATTAACCCAATAGAAAAATACAATATTCAATTCAATTGCTTCAATTGCTTTTGCTATACTACGCCACCTGGCGACGAGTTAATGGACTCACAGTAATATGCGTATTTTTTCTTCTTTTCCAGTAATAGCTTAGCTATTCGAGAAGAAACACTTTGCACCGGCGTGGTCGGTTTTGTCCGTCAGACGGCATGAGGTTATCTGGTGTCTTCGGATAGGACAAAACTTGCTACATGACCGCAAGTGTACCTACAGTCTTTTGTCATCATAAACCTATCATTGACAAAGTGGTTACGCAGAAACGCATGCGTCTGGTAGTTGAAGCAAAAGCTGGTAAATACGTACTGTGTGTCCATGCATATACAGATAAAATAATAATAAGATATCTTTTAATAATATATTACTTACGTAAAAAATATATTCAACACACGTGTGTAAGAAAGTGTAAAATATAACAATTACGAGATCAACAAACTCGTATAAAATATCGGTAATGAATTAACACAGCACCAACCACAATTAAGTCAAAAATTAACCCGAAGTTACTTAATACAAAGATAAAGATTTATCTTTTTACAAACACGTCTTTCTTAACTCAGAGTACACTTGTGTCTCTCAAGGTCAAATCAAGCGCGCAGGCTTAGAATATAAAACCAGTTTTTTTCACAAAAAATAATAAATTTCAAAAAATATACACTTGCGTTCAAAATAACTGTTCAAAGATAAATACATAAATTTTAATATTTTTATGGGGAAAAGTCCACAGCAATATGTATCCATACAAAGTATCGATTGTTCGACAGATCTTACCTAGAGATTACGCTAGTATGCTTAATTATAGCAACTTCTTTCAATAAAATTTAAATCATGACGAAATTCTTGATCTAAGTTTTTTTTTACCGATGAAACATGGTTTCATTTAAGCGGGTTTGTAAATAAACAAAATTACAGAACATGGTCTATAAACAATCACATCAAAGTTCCTTTACATCCTGTTAAAGTTAGAATATGGTTAGCTGCGTAGAAAAATAGGACCAATATTTTTTCACAATAACATTAGTAGCCAACGATACCGAAAACAGTTATTAATACCATTTTAACTCAAGTGCAACGAGATGGAGCACTACTGCACATGCAACTCGTGAAATTTTAGCGCTTTTAGAAGTTTACTTCCCTCATCGAGTTATAAGCAGAGGTGTTTAGCCAGCGCGGACCAGATCTTACTCCGTTAGATGGTTCTATTTTGGGATTGCTAAAAAGTGAAGTATATAAAACAAGAATGAATAACTTAAATGACTTGATAAACACAATACGTCGTTTTGCATTATGGATTCAACAGAATGGTGACCATTTTGAACACAAAATTTCTACAAATTAGTTATTTACCTTGGTTATTTGATTAATATCCCATCTTTAAAATTTTCTTATTAAATAAATTAATAATCTAATTCTACTTATTATTAATTTCATCACCATATATCTCGATGATTAATTTTGACAGTGACAGGTAGATAACCTTCATACCATTTAACCTATATCCGATTGACAACTAGATGTAATTCTTTTCGAAACACGTTGTATATCTAATTTTTAAAAAAAGCTATAAGAAAGATGGTATATTAATATGTACGAGTAATACAATATTAGTAAAACTGATTGCGAATTGCGACATAAATTAGATAACAAATGAAATAATTTTATGGTCACTTTTTATTTTACTGAGTCACTAAGCTTGTCACTTTAGCTCGTAGACAAGGTTAATTGTGTTTTAAATATTAAAGTATGTATATCAGTTGTTTTACACGTACGTGAAAGTTGTCTATATTAAACTATTCCTTTTCGGCAGATAAGAAAGTATTTATTTAAACGGCTTATTTCTCGGAAAACGAGTAATTTACTTTAATTCGTGAGAAGAAAGCATATTTCTAAATTTTATTATGTTTCTCAAAACCGAATATATCAACGATTTTTACTTAAAATCATCACCCTTCTCTTTTTGCATAGAAGAAGGAGTCATTCATCAAAATTTTCTTGATGGATGGCCAACATATATATCTTCTTTTATGAAAGTTTGAAAACGAGAAGTTAGTCAGCTAAAATATGTAATTAAATTTTTTTTTATTAAATTTACCGGGTGGTCTTAGAGAAAGTCTTAGAGAGATAGTCAGTTTATACACATCTTTCAATATGGTAACATTGATATATCTACGAGTTGTTACATGTTAATTGCCGGAATGGTCACGTATTATCATCTGTGACGTAACTCCATCGAAATTAAATGAGTGTTCATGTTTTATCTTGTCTGAACTAATACGTGCGTAAATTTTGAGTAAATGGACTTACTTATTAGGTGTAGTTAATGCGAAGGTAATAAACATTTGGAAAGGCATATTAATATTAAATTATCTGTGAAAATAAACAAATGCATCACTTAATCACGCATATAGTGAAAATGCTATGAAAAAGTTGATGTGATTCGGTGACATAAGATATTCAAAGGTGGATGAGAACCCTAGAAGTAGACAACTAAAAGAATAATGACGAACGTTAATACACTAATAGTATGGCCCGATAGACGATTACTATCTTTTATTGAGAAGAGTAAAGCTAGTTTTAACTAAAAAACTGAAAATGAAAAAAGGTTTCTGCAAAGTTTTCCACTTTAATTATGCAATTGATTTTTCTTTAAATATGTACTACTGTTTTCAAGAGTGATTACGGATAATGAAACTTGGTGTTTCCATTACCATCCAAAAACAAAACCGCGTCCTAAAAAGCACATACACGATACTCAGAACTTAAAACTGTTTGAGAGTGCTCCTTTGAGCACAAGGAAGTAGTCTACATATTTACATGTGCTGAATAGATTATGAGATTAATCAAAGGAAATGAAAAACTAATTGTCGCCCAACAAGTGAACATCATAACTAGAGCAGACCAATTTCCGTGCGCGCCATGTGCGCCTATGTGAGGATGATTGTATTGCATCATAACTAATAAAAAGCATTCAGTATGTGTTTGGTACTTGCTTAGACTGCATGTAAGTGTAAGCATACGTAATAAAATGTCGTCGACACATAAATCGAGAAAACGACCGTTGTCAGACGAACTGAATAAGTTTATTATGAATTTCCCGGACTTAATATACGATTTTATTTATTTTTATTATTATTATTTAATATGTACTATTCTTATTTTTCGTGTGTTTATGCATATTACTTTAATAGCAGAAAACCAAATGTATATTTAATTATTTCTGATAGAATAAATGTCTCTACTTCTATACTTATATCGGCAACAAGCTCATGTTGCGTCCCTATTCTGTCGCATATTCTAATATATTACGAATTACACTCCCATACCGGCGCTCATAGCGCGCACGGAAATTGGTCTGCTCTAATCATAACATTGAACCAAATTACAGCGCCCAAAAAAGGGCTATTATCCAATTAGATCATCTTACCTATTCACTTGACTTATCTCTCTGTGATTTTTGTCTAGGACGAAGATTTTCTAATAGAAATAGTATTCCGAAAAATTCTTTCCTAGAAATAGGAAATGTACAGGTGCGAAGGGCAACGACAGTAGACTCTAATGTGTATTTTTAAAGGTGCGTTCTGAGGATTCAATTGTCCATCAACACTAGCTAGTCGTTCGAGTTTGATCACAAATATCCAGTAATAATGGTTTGATTTGACATTGTTATAATAATACAAATAAATTCTGAACAGTTTCGAGCAATAAAATATTTTTCACTGACATGTACTATTACGATCGAAAAATAAGGGACAAATCTTAACACATAAATTCGTCATATTTTTACATTGCAAGTCTGATTTCATCTACTCGAACGTCATGTCACATGATGTCACGTAATGTCACACAAATGTTAATCAAGCGTTATTTAATATTGAGCTCTTATTTTTAATTAAATAAATTTGTTATTGTCATTTTTTATTTATTAATTTATTAACTAATATTTTATTACGGATCGATTATTATCTATTACACATTGTCACCGTTTTCTGAATGACAACGCTATCCGTTGTAATGGGACACATTACGCCCATCTTATTTCAAAGCAGTTATATTCATTTGTACAATTTTAAAGAATATTAAAATCAATTTATTTAAACTAAAAAAGTCACATTGTATAAATTTTAATGCTTTTCCCGCCATTAAATATTATTGCAGAACATTTCGCAATAATATTACACACGTATTTCGATCAGTTCCTTCTATGTCAAATCATCATTTTGTATAGTTAAGTGTGTATCGTTAGCCATACATAAACTCTATTAGAATAACCTAGTGTCACATACGAATCGTTAGAATCACTGTATTGCATCATCTACGAAACCAGTATGATCAAGAACTCTATAAGAAAGCCGGGGAATCACCAAGAGAAAACCGAAGCTCGGACGCATCAAGGAAAGCGAAACGAAACACTCCACTCAAGTCAGTCAAACGAGTCAAATGTGCTACCCCTTAACGTGATAATAAAGTGAGGGAATACTGCAATAAAAGTATTGGACTAAAGTCAGTCAAACGAGCAAAACGTGCGACCCTATAAGCAAGCGTAAGAAAGGGTTAACCGCATTTTGTGTACTTAAGTACAATAAGTACACATTGTAGCAAAAGTATCCCATGCCTACAAGTGCAGTCATTTATTTAAAAGTGAATCACCACGCTTGATACATCAGGGCTCTTGTCTGGAATATCAGGCACCCTGAGCGTGAAGAAATAGTGTTAATACAGCGAACAAGTGCATCACTCCAGAAGCACCGAGTCAACGATAAAGTGAAATGGCCATTAGTGCAGCGATGTAAAGGTTAGTCTTTATAAATACTGTTTATTAATCTGATCAGACTAAACAGTTCAAATCTGTGTTAAATTTACTGTATCTCGCCCCATATGTATATTAGTATTTAGTAAACTTTTCAGAATAACCCTAAGTAAATTTGTAATTAATCATATGTAAGTTAACAAGCTTTATTTATCAATATAAGTACATTTAGTAATCATTTGTTCTTTTATTTCAATTCATGTAATCTACACTTTAATGGAAAAGCATATTAAACAAAAGAAATTGATCGAAACATTTATTAAGTAAAAAAGAGGGATTCATTTCTTTTCACCTTAGTTTTCATACACGCTTTGAGAGAGAAAGGCGTAAGTCGCATTTCAACTTACCCGCTTTATTTAGAGTCTTTTTCTATATCTCTCCGCTATTTTTAGCTAACCGGAAATCTTAAAAGTACAATTATACCTTAGAGGGGGTAATCCTCTTGGCGCCCGACAAAGCAGTAATTGAATAAGTCAATTACTCAATATTCAACTTTAATCTATATCTCGATACATAGGATAACTGCAGCATTTAAGTATTTTCAGCACCAAAGTTATCGGTTTGTACAGCAACCTCGAATCCCTCGAAGCCCGGGACATTATTAATATAAACCCCAATGTTAAGGGCTAAAGAGAACTGTTACACCGTCGCACTAAATCGACATCTAAATTTTCGCAGTGGTTTTCCACCATTTCCCACAACTCTTCACTATTTGCTGGTCTAAAATCACTTTGGCATATTTGCTTAACTAACAATCCCCAAACATTCTCAATGGGATTAAGATCGGGACTACGCGCAGGCCATGGTAACACATTAATATTATGCTCTTCCAGCCAGTTCCTCACAATTCTTGAAGTGTGAACAGGACAATTGTCCTGTTGTAATGTAAAGTTATTTCCATGAATTTGTGTTACGGAAGGAAGCATAATATTTTCTAATATATTCCTATACATTCCCAAACATTCAACGAAAAACGGCCGCTGGAGCAATTACGATTTAAATATTGATAATCATACCTACAATTTTCAGGCCTATATACACGAACACGACCGTTCTTATGGAACTAAAAAACTTTTTCGTCAGTGAAAATGACATTATCCCAGAAATCGTGCTACATGCAGATGATTAGAAAATATCATTCGTCGCCTTATATGTTCTTCTGTTAATTCTAATTTATAAGCCGCTGCATATTTTTTTAAGCCATAGTCTCTAATACGATGGCGTGCGATGCAAGCGGATGATAGAAAATTTGTCATTTGAACAGCTTTACTGGCGGTATCAAAAGGATTTTCTGGTAAATACTGAACCAAATTCTGGTCTTATTCATTTGTAGAAGCCTTGCGACGATCTGAACCACTTTTTCTAATGAGCAAGTTATTATTTTGCCATTTCTGGTAAATATTGTCAATGCTGCTTTTACTAACATTTAAATCAGCGACCACCATTCGCAAAGACCAACTATTATCCAGTAAAGCAACTGCTCTTGATTTGGTTCAACACTCAAATGCGTTCTCATAATGAAAATTATTCGTTAAATGACAAATACAAACTGACATTGGTGACATTTCATAAATTGACAAATCATCATTTTATCATGAAGTAGACTTTACAATGTACAAAAATAAGTGCCCCTTAAATTACGATCGCAACCGTACGTAAAACGCCAACAAAGGTTTGCAGTACGTTAAAGTAAATAACTTCTCAATAACGATTTAATTCGATATTAAGGTGGATGACCCAAACCAAATTTTATCCATGTATTTTTAGTTCAAATAAACAATACATGGATGCAGAAAAGCTGTCGTAATTGTCAAAACGTTATTGTTTTTGTGGCTTGACTATTGAACAAGTGTCGTATATAATTAAGTAAATGTGGTTTGTACCCTTAGTGGTTCGATGAAATATCGAATGTGTTGAATTATGATTATTCTTCCTGAATAATGCAAGACCGATAGAGCTGAGGATAGTTCTAAAACAAAAAATTAATTGAGCAAATCCATTCAATAAACCTTCAGACAAGTTTATGACACATTGAGTATTAATCTATTAGTTATATATGCAAATGTATCAAAGAAGACCATGCAATGAACTTCAACTCGCTGAATGGCATTTAAAATGATCTGGAAAGCCCATTCCATTAAATTTCATGGTCTCTGGATATGAACCTATGTTTATTATTGTGTGACATTAACATCCAACAACAAAGCCTGAGGATGATCGTCATATTTTTTAAAAATCATGAAATTATTGTGTAAATAGTTCTTAAGCAAAAAAAAAAACGGTTACTGAAGAATGTCTACTTCAATAAGCTTGCGCCCTCGCTCAAGGATAAATTCTGGGTTCCTTATTCCTCACTTGGTTCACATGATGCGACAGTTTTTTTAAGGCATTATGTTCACAATTATTAGATCATCTTCTGTATTGTTCAAACTTCATGTCTTATAATTTTGGGCTTTTGCTGTACGAAAAAATTAGCCAAAAGATTGACGTTTTGCTAACGATGAAGAGCTAGTAACTGTGTGGTATGAAACTTGTGTTCAATCATTGACAAAAAAATAGAAACATTTTTTATTGATCGGTTTTCACGTTTGAGAAATGCGTTAAAAATGGTGGAACTTATTTTGAAAAGTGAATGAATCGGACAAAACTTAAACAAAAATTAAATTACTAACAAATCCACTGTGCTGTCGAAATTTAATATTTCATAAGTTTTTTCATTTCTGGAGATTAAAAAGAATAAATTTATGAACAAGTTTTAAACATTAGAAGTCTTAACAGTATTGTGATGACCCATTCAACGATACGTCACGTATCACACCTTAGGCACCTTCGCGAAAGATATAGAAAACTCGAGAGATGTTCGACGGCCGATATATAAGCCGTCGAGGAAGGGAATTATTCATTCCATACTAAATCATCGCCGAGTGAACTTACATAAATGTGCTTATTGTTAGTAATTAGTTTTTAAATTGTTATTCGTTTTTAGTATTAATATAGTGTGTTAATATAGTTGTAAGTTTTATTTAAGAACCCGAAAAGACGAATACATTACAGTGATGTCAAATGTGGAAGGTGAAGTTAATTAATAAATAACGGACAAAGTAGACAATTAAGTGTTAATTAAATATTTATATAAATAAATATACAGTGCGAAAAGACGTTTATTTTAAATATCGTTATGGCGAATAGAGTGAAACTTACTGAATTAAAAGTGACTGATCTAAAACGAGCATTAGAGGAGAGGGATGAGGATATAACCGGCAAAAAGGCAATCCTCCAGCAGCGACTTCGAGATGTGTTAGCCAAAGAAGGCGAGGATCCAGAGAATTATGTCTTTCAAGTTCCAAGCGGAGATGCTGACGTGAACTCGCTGTTGATGAAAATGGAACAACGAATAATAGATTCACAAACTCAAATGGAGCAAAAGAATCTGGACTGAAAACCTTGGAACAACGTCTAATAGATTCACAAACTCAAATGGAACAGAAGAATCTGGACAATATGAAAAGTTTGGAACGACTGATAGACAATTCACAAACTCTGGAACAACGTCTAATAAATTCGCAAGCCCAGATGGAACAAAGAAACCTAGAAACCGCTAGAATCCTCGAGAAAAATCTAGAAAAGAAATTACTAGAAAATTCTAGAAGCTTAGAAAAAAGGTCTGGAACAAGTGGAGAAAGTTCTAGAACAGCGACTAGCGAAAAAATCAGAAGCGTTAAAGGAAGAGGTTTTCATAGCTGTAGAGGAGAAAATTGGAGAACATTCTAGACTTTTAGAGGCAATAATGACTCAGATAAAATTACCTGTTACCATGAGTCATTCTGATCCCCAGCAGGTCAACGAAGAAGCTATACCGCGGCCCATCGAAATGAAAGAAGAACCTGTGACTATCTCGAAGACCAGAATCAAGACACCAACCTTTGATGGGAAGACGTCATGGGCGACTTACCTGACGCAATTTGAAGCAAACGCATGGTCTTCTGTTGAGAAGGCGACTGCTTTAATCATAACATTGAGGGGTGATGCTAGTGATATTTTGCAGACATTGCCTCCTGAAGAACGTAAAGATAATTCTCAACTCATTAAGCGGTTGGAGATGAGATATGGCCATACACATTTAGAGCAAGTATACCATACCCAATTGAAGAATCGATCACAGAAGAAAGGCGAGAATCTTCAAGAATTTGAGGCAGATGTTGCTCGTCTGGTACGACTGGCATATCCGATGGCGCTAGCTGTTCAGACGTTCATAGATGGTCTACTTGATATTGGTACGCAGCAAGCATTAAGGTTGGCACGACTGAAAACCTTGATCGGTGCTTTGGCGCACGTGCTTGAGTTTGAGACTGCAAAACAAGCCTCTCGAAACCATGCTTGTGTCTGCACTGTTGACAAACAAGAAAATGAGGAGTTCATGGAACAGGTAGTTAGTCGAGTCCTAAATAAAATCAAACCAAACAAAAGAGTATTGCGATGCTGTAATTGTGGAGAGATTGGTCACATTCGAAGTAAATGTGGTAAGGTGGCCAAGAAAGCATCGACTGAGCAGCAGGAAAACTAAAGCGGGTCGATGAGAGCGGGGGGCAATTATCGATCCAGCATCAGGAAGCCCCAAGGACGCTTGGCCAAATCGCATCCTTACAACATCAAACAAACGGCCTGTATGTGGACGCTATTGTGGAAGGAAAGATCTATGTTTGTTTGCTAGATATTGGATCGTGAAAACGGTCGTGCAACCCGATTTGATTTCCAGGAATAAAAAATTACTTTCTAGCAAATGGAGACTTAGGACAGCTACTGGAGAAGCAACTTCTGTGGCAGGTGAAATAGATGTCAACTTTATCATAGGACCAACATCAATCCGACATCGTGTTCTCGTAGCCGACATAGAAGAAGAAATAATCTTGGGATTAGGCATTATGAACACCTACGGCTTCCAGTTAAACATGAAAGAAGGCACTTTAAAAATAAATAATGAAGAACTGTTTCTTCATGGGAAAGATTGTGGACATGTACAAGTAATTACAGCAGAGAATGTTGTTCTGGATGCAAGGAGTGAGACATTTTTGACGGCGTGCATGGAAGATCATTATCTGGAAAGAAATGTTACAATGTTGGAACCAAAGGCTGATGATGACGAGGTAGGCCGAGGAATAGTATTTGCCAAAATGCTGGTTAAGACTCAGAAGACTGTACCGGTAAGGGTGATGAATGTGAACTATTACCCTGTTTCATTGAAGAAGGGTACTATTCTGGGGTGGTGTTCGCCAGTGTCGGCCGTCCATCGTGAAGAGGCGAAGAAGAATGTATTCGTGGAGGTTCCTGAGAAATTGTCCAAAATAATCGACTCCGCCTGTCAAGGATTGAGCAAAAAATAACAAAGCCAAGTTGAGGATCTAATCAAACATTATGAAGACTTCTTTGAAACTGAAAGTGGTACGAAAGGAAGAACCAATATTGTGATGCACAAAATAAATACCGGCGATGCAAGCCCAATACGACAAGAAGGTTACCACTGGCAAAACGTGAGGAAGCCAAGCAGATTATACAAGATATGGAAGGCCAAGGAGTAATTGAACTTTCGAATAGTCCATGGGCTTCACCAGTGGTCCTTGTAAGAAGGAAAAATGGATCTACCAGATTTTGCGTGGACTATCGTCGTCTGAATAGTGTAACCAAGAAGGACAGTTATCCTCTCCCAAGAATAGACGATACACTAGACACCCTGGCAGGAACGAAATGGTTCTCCACTCTCGACTTGAAGAGCGGCTATTGGCAAGTGGGAATGGACCCCAATGACAAAGAGAAGACTGTCTTCCGTTTAGGCACAGGACTCTGACTACGTACGCCCCAACTACTTTTGAGCGACTCATTGACACTGTACTGAGGGGACTGTCTTGGAATACCTGCCTGGTATATCTTTATGATGTGATAGTGGTAGGAAAGACCTTTGAAGATCACATGGAAAATTTGGGGGTGGTATTCCAGAGGTTCAGAGATGCCAACCCGAGATTAAGTCCAAAGAAGTGTCACCTTTTCCGCAAAAAGGTAAATAACCTTGGACATGTGGTTTCCGGAAGAGGAGTTGCTGTGGATCCAGAAAAAGTAAGAGCTATGGAAAAATGGCCTGTGCCCAAAAACGAACATCAGCTAAGAAGCTTTTTGGGATTGTGCACGTATTATCAACGCTACTACGTTCCTGGATTCTCTTAACATTGCGAAACTACTTACTCGCCTAACAGAAAATCCAGCATTCATTTGGAGTAACGAATGGCAAGCGTCTTTTGAGTTGTTACAAGTAACTCTGATAAGTGCACCTGTTTTAAACTATCCACCATCTGCCATCTGGGTGGTTTGTTCTGGATACAGATGCCAGTAACGTCGGGATTGGTGGCGTGCTCTCTCAAATCCAAGATGGACAAGAAAAGTTCATTGGATACTTTAGCAAGACCTTATCCAAACCAGAGAGGAACTACTGCGTAACCAGACGAGAACTGCTGGCAGTAGTTAAAACCATTGAGCACTTTTACAAGTATCTATACGGGCAGAAGTTCCTGATCTGCACCGATCATGCCACTTTGAAGTGGCTCTTGCAATTTAAGAATCCCGAGGGTCAAGTAATTAGATGGATTGAGAGGCTACAGGAGTATGACTTCGATATTGAACACAGAGCAGACCTCAAACATCGAAATGGAGATGCTCTTTCCAGAAGGCCCTGTCCAGAAGACTGTCGACATTGCAACCGAATCGAAGACAAATCGGCCAACGCTTTTCGAACCACCGTTGTTGATGACCAATGACAACCTGACAATTTGCGCGCAGATCAAGAAGCTGATCCGGATCTTGCAGTCTTCAGGGCTTGGAAGAGAAATGGGCAACGACCGACCTGGCAAGAAATTGCTCCCCATTCACGAGAATTGAAGTCATACTGGGCACAATGGGATTATTTAACCATGGAAGACGATCTCCTGAGACGTGAGGTCGAAAATCACAATGGACGCGAGCGGAAGATGCAAATGGTGGTTCCCAAGAAAAGAATATCAGAGGTATTGCGAGAACTCCATAATAGTGCTTATGGGGGACGTTTTGGCATACATAAAACACAGATTTTGCTGGGTGAATTGCTCACGAGATGTGAAAGAGTGGTGCCGAAAGTGTGCTAATTGCGCCGGAAGTAATGGTCCCCAGAGGCGTCGACGTGCACCCATGCGCCAATACAATGTGGGAAGCCCATTTGAAATAATCGCCATAGATGTCGCCGGCTCCTTTCCAGAAAGCGACAAAGGAAATAAATACATAATAGTGGTCATGGACTATTTTACCAAATGGGTTGAAGCATATGCTCTACCCAATCAAGAGGCTGGAACTGTAGCAGACGTGGTTGTGAAGGAGTTCGTCAGCCGTTTTGGTGTACCCCTGGAACTTCATTCCGATCAAGGGCGAAATTTCGAGTCCAGTCTATTCGAAAAGATGTCTGGACTTTTGGGCATACGAAAGACGAGAACAACTCCCTTGCATCCACAATCAGATGGGATGGTAGAGCGAATGAACAAGACCATGATCAGACACTTATCCAAATGGTCTCCGAACACCAGAGAGATTGGGACGAACATTTACCGTTATTCCTAATAGCGCATCGGGCCTCTGTTCAAGAGACAACTGGCCAATCACCAGCAAACGTGCTATTCGGGAGGGAATTCCGATTGCCCTGTGATTTAAAGTTTGGGATCAAGCCTGGTGAAGACCTTGCCGGAGAGGATTATGTCAGCACGCTCAGACGACGACTAGATAATATCCATGAACAAGAAAGACATAATATCCAAGATGCTAGTGACAGAATGAAGGAGAGCTACGACATCAACGCTGAGAAGGGTGGTTACCATGAAGGCGATCGGGTTTGGTTATATAATCCACAGCGCCGACGGGGCCTATCTCCAAAACTTCAAAAAATTGGAAGGGGCCATAAGAGGTTTTGAAGCGGCTTAACGATGTAATATAGCGGATAAGGCAAATCAGGGAGTTATTATCATATGGTCCTTCGAGGTCGGATATCAGCGACAAATCAGCGAATTATCATCATATGGCCCTTCGAGGTCGGATATCAGCGACAAATCAGTGAGTTATCATCATTGAAGACAAAGAGGTAGGTCTCCAATCAATTCCTTTATTTCATAAACATATCACAACAATCCTTAATTCAAAATGTCAGATGCCGATACATTAAAAACGTTAAAATGCAAAAGAGGTGTCATTAAAGCAGCTCTCACCAAATTTGAAGCTTACTTAGACGGTTTCATTGAAAACAAAAATACTAAAATATTTGAATTGAAAAAGCGTTATCAAAAACTAAAAACTCGTTTTGATCAGTTCAATAAAATACAAATTCAAATTAGCTGTTTGGAAAATGTTAAAACTCAAGAAACAGATCGAGATGACTTAGAAAATACATATTTCAAGCTGGTAGGTCGCGCAGAAGAATTATTAGAAAATCATGCAAATCTTAATCCGAATGCTACAGTTAATTCAACTAACGCAGACAACAGTCAAACGCTGAGCATAGTTCACCGGTTTGTATGAAGAATGGACATCACTTTATGACACATTTTCATCTTTAATACATTTTAATGAATCAATACAGAATGTGCAAAAGTTTCATTACTTAAAATCAGCGTTAAAAGGAGATGCTAGTGGAATATTACAATCACTTTCAATTTCTAGTTAAAATGTATATACAGGGTGTACAGAAACTCTCCTGACAAACGAAGACCGGAGTTTCCTCTGATAATTTTAAGACAATTAAACCCAAATTCACCTAGTCCGAAAATGCTTCCTAAGGGAGCTAGAGTTCTTTGAAGATGGCGCCTTGTATTTATTTTTTTTTAAATTCCTCCAGAACGCTTCTATTTAGAAAAACAAAAACTGGTATGCTTATTTATCCTCCAGAGATGAATCGATTCCATCAATTGCGAATTTCTAGTACCGGTCATAGGCGTCCGTTTTGGGTAGATCAACGGTTATTTTAAGGCATAACTTTTTTGTCTTTAACTTTTAAGCATTTGTGACATTAGATTATTAAATTTTCAGGTATTCCAGTACTAAAAGGTACTCTTACTTTAAGTCGGTAGGATACACCGTTTTCTAGAAAAATCGATTTGTAAATTTTTCGTTTTTTCTTCATTAAAGTTCAATTTTTTATTTTTTGCAATAGTTAGCTCTGAACTGCCAACAGAAGTAAAACCTACGTTTTTCATTGTCAAATTGTTGTCAGTTCGCGAAGTTTATCTTTTCATTTTTTACTTTGTGTTATTCAAACACAACGATTTCAATTTTTAAAAAAATGGTTTTTACTAATGAGGAATACGCCGATATGCATTTAGTTTATGGCGAAATGAGGTGTAACGCTCGAGCGGCGCAACGTAGATACGCTGAAAAATTTCCCAATCGTCAGCATCCCACTCACTCAACATTTACAGCTCTTCATCAACGATTAAGAGAAACAGGTTCAGTGGTCCCAAAAAATAATGAAACAGGGAGACATAATGATGTAACAGCAGAACATGAAGATGTTATTTTAATGGAAGTTGAGGAAAATCCAGAAATTAGCGTTCGAAGACTATCTGCCATGTACCCCACAATTTCAAAATCTTCCGTAGGAAATATCTTACACAAAGAAAATTTATATCCTTTTCATTTTACAAAGGTGCAAGCACTGCTAGAAGGAGATTTTCCTGCTCGCGTAGAATTCGCTAGATGGTTACAAAATCAGAAAAATCAAGATGAAGATTTCTTCAGGAACATTTTGTTTGGTGACGAAGCTACATTCTCAAAAAATGGAATTTTTAATGTACATAATGCACATTATTATTCGTACGTTGGTGACAATCCCCACGTTGTTCAAGAATTTAAGCATCAGCATAGGTTTAGCATAAACGTCTGGATAGGAGTAGTTGACGATTATCTACTTGGACCTGTGGAATTACCTGCTCGTTTAAATGGTGCTGATTACTTACATTTCCTGCAAAATATTTTACCTGATTTGTAAGATGAGGTGCGTTTAAATATTCGACAAAACTTATGGTTTCTACAGGACGGCTGTCCGGCCCACTTTAGCAGGAATGTACGAGACTTTCTAGATAATAACTACGAAGACCATTGGATTGGAAGAGGCGGTCCAGTTGCTTGGCCAGCAAGGTCGCCGGATTTGAATCCTTGCGATTATTTTGTTTGGGGATACATAAAAGCATTTGTTTATTCCGTTCCGATACAAAATCGCGCCCAACTCTGGCTAAGGATACAAGATGCTTGCAACGAATTTAGAAATAACTTTGGAATTTTTGCAAGAATTCGGCGTTCTCTAAGCAAAAGGGTAAACTTATGCATAGAGACTAATGGTCATCACATCCAGCAACTTTTGTAACAATCTACCTTTGATATTTGTTCTTTTTTTGTTAGTTTCGTTCCATTGTAATAAATAATTTGTTTTTAATTTATTAAATTAATTTTCATCCATGCCTTGATAGTTCAAGCCAACTTCGTCGCTAAAAATAAGTAGGTACATAATAAATTGAACTTTAATGAAGAAAAAACGAAAAATTTACAAATCGATTTTTCTAGAAAACGGTGTATCCTACCGACTTAAAGTAAGAGTACATTTTAGTACTGGAATACCTGAAAATTTAATAATCTAGTGTCACAAATGCTTAAAAGTTAAAGACAAAAAAGTTATGCCTTAAAATAACCGTTGACTTACCCAAAACGGACGCCTATGACCGGTACTAGAAATTCGCAATTGATGGAATCGATTCATCTCTGGAGGATAAATAAGCATACCAGTTTTTGTTTTTCTAAACAGAAGCGTTCTGGAGGAATTTAAAAAAAAATAAATACAAGGCGCCATCTTCAAAGAACTCTATCTCCCTTAGGAAGCATTTTCGGATTAGGTGAATTTGGGTTTAATTGCCTTAAAATTATCAGAGGAATCTCCGGTCTTCGTTTGTCAGGAGAGTTTCTGGACACCCTGTATAATAATAAAAAAATCATCGTTCAAAAACACATTAAAGCCATCTTTGATCTGCCCATAATGGCAAAGGGAAACCTAGATCAATTAAGACAAATTCAAGACGGAATTTTAGAAAATACACGTGCTTAGAGTCACTGGGTCTTCCCACAAACAACGGTGATAATTTCCTAATTTATATTATCACAACTAAATTAGATTCGGGTACAAATAGGGAATGGGAAAATCAGTTACCAATACTAGACACGCTTCCCACACTTGCACAAATGACTGATTTATGGAAATTTATGAAAATATGGAAGACTGAATTATTAGCATATCCTGAAATGGCATGTAAACTTATTGCTAAATATCCAATTATAGCAAACGCCAATTAAGTTGGCGCGAGGAGGGGTAAGTTCGCGCAGGATTAAAAGTAGTGGGGAGATTTGTATTTGGTTTTACATCAAATGTCAAATAATTCTAACCTCTGAGCGTGTATCACTTTATGATCCCCTAGCAAAGACATTATGTTCCGTCAAACGTCAATGACAAATGTATCTGACAATTACTTGAGTAGTGGGGGTGGACGTTTTTAAAAACGGCTTCTGCGCACCCCCTCCTCGCGCCAACTTAATTGGGGTTTGCTATACTTATGCATGTAAAAAGATACATCATGTTACCCTTTTCACAAGAAACAAGCAAAAACTCCAAAATCAATGGGCCCTAAGCCGATATACAAGACAAAAACTTCAGACAAAGTATGGATTTTAATCATGTAATTAATTTTCAAACAATTATATTATGTTGTAGATATATGCATCTATATCACAAATGTACAAATTGTATAAATATGAAACATTATCAACTCTTATTCCTCTAACCCATGATCATAATAATTTCTCAGTCAATTCCTGATTGGAGACTCTTGCGGTGCCACCAGAACCTGATTTAACGCATACAAAATTAAATCGTTTATCATGTTGGCAGCATATTCAAGAAATTATACAGCATTTCTGGAAGCGGTGGATTAAATATTTAAGTCACCTTAAACCACGAGGTAAATGGAAGCAGAACATCGAAAACGCTTTCTCCATAGGACAACTTGTACTTGTCAAGGAAGACAGTATTCACCGCTGCACTGGATTACAGGACGCATCGTGGAATTGCATCCCGGGCAGGACGGCGATATCCACACGGCAAGTGTTCGCCTCCACAACAACATTTTGAAGAGACCTACAGCCAAATTTTATATACTTCCGTTAGAGACAATCGATAATTAAAACTACTGCAGTTTCTCCCTTTTTATATCAGATCATTTTTATTGAAAGTGCATACTTTCAAGGCGGGCAGAATGTTTCGTCTTATAAACGAAATTAATTTGTATTATATATTAAATATAAGTATTACTCATTTTGATTATATTAAATATAAGGAATCGTAGAATGTAGTATTTGAACCTAATGGTCAGGTACAAAATTGAAACCTTTGTAAAACTATATTCTATTATCATAATAAAATGCAAACCTTTACCCTGAATTTAAGATGCGGCATCGTTCATATTTATCAACCTTTATTCAATTCGGTACTTCTTTTATTGCTGCTCTCTTTAGACACTTTTTAATTTACCTTATTTTATGAGTGAACGTGTCATGTACACAGTTTATAACTTTCAAATGCTTTATCAAACGCACGTTCACTAAATTGTGTACCATAAAATATCAGAATGAAGAATGCAAGCATCATAAACTGGGAATTTTAGTTATAGCTAACAGAATTAAAAACTATCTGCAATGTTTGATATTTTAATAGGCACAGTTTACAAACAAGGCGGTTCTTGAGAATTTTGCCCACCTTTGTTCGTCATCTGGCCGCATTCTGATGCCGCCTATTTTGTTAATTGTTCCATAGTTTACTGAAGTTAGGGGTAAATTTTGCTTACAATTCATAAACAGTCTCAACAGATCAGCGTGCGCGACAACAGTCGCAAGTGTCAACACAACAGTGATCAAGACAAGAGTCTCAACAGATCAGCGTGCTCAACAGCAGTCTCAAATGTCAATACAACAGCGTACAAGGCAACAGTCTCGCTAGAGCAATTTAATATTAAGAGAAACCAGTCTCATGTTTTATCAACAAGACAACAGTCTTGCTTTATCAACAATTCTTATGTATCAAATTGTGTAAATTTTATAAATAAAGGTGTTATATTGTAGTGCCGCGTTTCATTAATACTGTCACCGACGAGTAAATAATTAGTGCGTATACGGCCTTACAACCCGTGCGCGGTGAAACAATACACAGGAGCATCAAATCTACGTAACAGTGCAGTTGCCCCAACAGTAAAGGAGAAATTAGATTTTTTTAAGTAGAGATGTTTCGTTTAATATAATTCACCGTTTAAACTATATTATACTAAAGTAAACAATTCTAATTTAACAAATAATATATACCTGTAACTGTAATAAAGAATATTGGAATGATATTTAAAATATTAACATCCCTTTCCCTCAATTAACTAATTTGTAAAGCTGCTCGGAATATCACACAGGAAGATTAGAGAAATTGTATTCGACATGATATGGAAAAATATGAAAATTAATATTACATATATATAAATATATAATATTTTCGTGACCTTGGTATGATAAGGTAAACTCAATAAGTCGGCGATTAAAGGTCTGGTTCATTACTTCAAAGTATATATATTTAAAACAACCCTACATGTTTCGGCAATGATGCCTTTGTCAAGGGAATAAAAAATATAAATGTCAAATAATTGAGTTGCTATGGTTTAAATTATTCAAAGATACATTCCAATAATAATAATAATAAGTCATGCCTTAGTATTCCAAAAAATAGATAGCAAGGTGTGAACATATGTGTTGTTCGCTGCCAGCAGCTTGTGTCTCTTTCTGGGTATGAACCTGTGTGTTGGTTGCTGCTGGCAGCTTGCGTCTCTTTCTGGGTGTGTGATTTTGTATTTGTGTGACCGCGTAAGTGTAGGGTTTTGTATGTTAGTGCGCTCGTGCGTGTGTTTAGTGACCGGTCGCGTAAATTTAGAGAGATTGGATAACCAGCCGTTGCGTAGGGCCGCCAACCCTTTCCCGGCAACTTCTTTACTTTTCCGAGCAGCACTTCGACGGCCCGACCCCGCCCCAACGAGGCAAAGCGCAGACCAGCGAAGCGCACCCTGCACGGGGTTGCTCATCGCCAACCGAGGGAACACTCTTAGTGGCTACCTCAGTCGACGACGGTCACACTTTGTGCCATCTTAACGATTTCCGCAAAAGCGGGGGCAATGCACACACGTCGAACATGTGTGTGCTGTTAACAGCAGCCTAGCCAGGTTGCCGCCCAGGACCGGTCCTAGTGGTGTGTGCATTGCATTGTGTGTGCACTATATATATATATATATATATAGTGCCCGCCTATTTGCAAAAAAAAATGGGAATGTGTAGGGGGATTAAAGTTTACAAAATAGACTTTAAAACGGTAGATCCTTTAACTATCCGTAACTCGTATAATATTGAATTTATCGCTGATGATGATCTAGAGTCAACTTGTATTCAGCATAACTAGACGAACATTTCGTTCTCTGAAAGTTTTGGTGTACGGGTAAAATTTAATGCTGTTTTGATCCAAGAACTGCATATTTTTAAGAAAATTAGCATGAATTTTTTTCTTTAAATTAATTTTGTGCAAATTTTGAAACCGAAAAATTTATTCTGGAAAGCCTATTTTGCAGATAATAATACATATTTGTTAAAAAGCAGTTATTTAAAAACATTAATTTTTAAGCTGTGTAGACCAGTCTCAAAGGTAGGAAAAAAAAATATTTTAATTTTTTTTTTTAATTTTTACTTTATTGTTAGGTAAACATAATTTTAAATTGTATATATTTTTTTTCATATTTTATGCTTATAATTTTTTTACACTTTTATTTTATACTATAAAAATATATATTTAAATTATACTTTTTAAAATTATTTTCTCTACTTTTTTTACTACTATACTATTTTTGTTGTTCCGGATGCGTGAGAACAGTATTAAATCGAGTCATTAAAGTTGCTCCACGTTCTGGTAGATTATTAACAACTAACAAATTTTTAATGATTGCTTTCGCAGTATTGTAGTTTTCGTTTTCTTCCCATGTCGCTGGATCGGAAGTCAAAAAGTTCTTGATTATACCGGTGATTTCTTGATTTAGTATCGTATCATATAAAAAATATGTATTATAACTATTACTAACAAAATCGCACAACTCTGATGACATGATTTTGTTAATTGGCAAATTTATTCCCTGTACTTCATCATCGAAAAACGATAAAGCAATGTTTGTTTCATTTAGATACCACAGTTGTCCTCTTAACTAACAGCACCAGCCTTAGCAATTTTATATCCGGGAATTACTTCTCCAAGAAATAGCAAACTTAGTTTTAAAAGTTCAATAGAGTCCTGTCTGCTACCATCATGACCATCAACCTTGATTTTCAATTTGGTCTTTAATAAAATTGTTAAATATAATAAATAATTTCATTCGACTTTTTTCTTGAAATATTTAGCTACTTCTGGATCTGTTATGCCAGACTCAAAACTGTCATGATCTAGTAGTTGTAGCCATGTTGAAAGAAATTTTTCAGACAACAAAATATTTGAACCCATATTGTTGGTTCTACAGTTTTTTGAAATGCACCTGCAACCAATAATTCCATAACACAAAAGTATTTTTAATAATATCGTATGATCAAAAAGTCTCTGGATCGCTATTGCCGTGGAATTTACGAGATATCTATGAAATTATTTATTTCAATTAGTTTTGACATTGACTTGACAACTTTTAAGTCAGCTGGCTATAAAATATAGATAAAATGCAACTAATTACCATAACCTAAACTCTATTTTATTTGTGACTTATGTGTACTTCAAACTACAGAAGTAAGTAATTCTATAGATGTTTTTTACACTTCATGGCTATCGCGATCCAAAGACTTTTTGATCATATGTTATAAATAATTATAAATATTATAAATTATGTTATTAAAATGATTTATTAAAAGTATTATTAGAAATACTTTTGTATTTCTTGTTGTGATGTATTTGTCTTTTCGGTTTCTTAAATAAAACTAACGGTAACTTAGACACACACTATATTAATAATAAAAACGAATAACAATTTAAAAACAAATTACTAACAATAAGCACATTTATGTATTTATATTTATGTAAGTTCACTCGGCGATGATTTGGTATCGAATGAATCTCTCCCTCCATTTCCAGTCTTCTTATAGTCTATAGACCTTCCAGAATGTCCCCGAAGTTCCTATGTCTTTCTAGACACGGTGGTATGTTCGCGCATGTGAGTCATCGAAATTAACTCTCCCTACTTTATTTATCTTAAGAAATATAATCTAATAAATAAAACAAATTATAAAAACTCCTCCCGCCTCTATCTACGCCCATGAAGAAAGGAATTTAAGTTGAATATTTTAGTAATTCAACGACAAAAAACGGATATGCGGTTAGCCGAATGAATAGTGCTATTCAATTCTTAGCAATGTTATAGACTATTTATATGGTCCATCGTAATTTCGGCCTCTCGTGTCCGGTCCCTACTTATAAAGAACAAAATATCTAAAAAAATATATTATGTTAAATTTATGTTTACCTAGCAATAAAGTCAAAATTTAAAAAAAAATTAAATATTTTTTTCCCTCACACATCCCATTTTTTTTTATGGATCTTATTTTTTTACCTAAATTTTACGTAAATGGACGGGATCACAACTTTGCACATATGGGCAATCTAATATATATATATATATATATATATATACATACATATGTTTCTTTTAGGTTTCCGCGGGTAGTAGTATGTGTTTTAACTGGGTTCCGGGTTTTCTTCCGCGTTTCTACTTTTGGTCTTCGTAAAGACCGGTGCTGGTTTCTGGACGACATTTCGGAAAAATCACATTTGCCATCTTCAGGTCTGCGATAACTTTCTGCTTCTGGTTACTCGTAAACTGACGTAGTCGAGTTTAGGATGGTGATTATATACCCGATTAGCGTTCTGGTTGGTTAGACTTGGTTGAGTGTGTGCGCGGCTCCGTGTCGTTGGGCCTGTAGCTGGAGTGTACTGGCTGGGTTGCAGTGTAGGTGTTCTTGTTTATTGTTGACAACTTCTTTGCTTAATACTGGTTTCCATGCTGTTGGTAGCCTCTGGGTATCATTTCGCGAATTCAAATTGTTCGGACGTTTTTCAATATGCTTTTCATATGTTCTATGTTCGCCAATAATTTGGTATTGCTGAAGTCTATCGTGTGGGACGTTTCCTTTGCATGCTGAGCCAAAGATAGAAAGTTTTCTCGTCTTTTCTTACGGAGTTTTTGTGTTCATCTCTTCTTACGTTTACCCTTCTGTTTGTTTGGCCGATGTACGTCTTCTCACAATTAAGGCATGGAATTTCATAAACTCCCTAGTTTTCTAAAGGTATTTTTGTTTTTGGATTCCGAAGGACTGTGCTGATTTTTCTGTCTGCCTTGAATGTGGGTTCAATGTTGTGTCTTCGTAGGACTCTTGATTTTCGGTCGGTGGTACCTTTGACATAGGGTAAGTAGGTTTTTGGTGTGGCTCGTTTAGGTTTTAATACTTCGTTGATTTCCCGTTTGCTAAAGCCATTCTGCTGGAGTGCATTGTGGAGTTTATCCATTTCTTGAATGACGTCTTCATCTGCTAATCTCTGTGATCTTATTACTAGGCTCTTCACTACTGCTTGCAACTGAGCTGGGTGGTGGTGAGACTGTGCGTTGAGGTACTGATCTGTATGTGTGGATTTCCGGTACACTGTATGGCTTAATTCTCCATTTTCTTTCTTCTTAACCAAAACGTCGAGGAATGGTAGTTGATTGTTTGATTCTACTTCCATTGTGAATTTGATTTTTGGATGGATACTATTCAGATGTTTCATCTACAAGGAAATCCAATCACGACTCATTCCAAGGGAGAAGTCATCGAGATGTCCCAGATTCTACGGCTTACCAAAAGTCCACAAGGAAGGTGCACCATTAAGACCCCTAGTCAGCTCCATTGGGTCACCTCTTCAACAGTTGGCAAGATACCTAGCCCAACAACTACAACCACATGCCGAAGAAGCCGAGTCTTACGTCAAGAACGCAAGCCACTTCATCGAGATATTGAAGAAAGAGAAATTGGAAACAGATTGGCTATTGGTAAGCTTCGACGTAGTGTCACTGTTTACCAATATACCAGTAACCGACGCTCTAGGGACCATCGAAAGAAAATACCAACCTCCACCATATATAATGAACCTGGTGAAATACTGTCTGGCAAACACCTACTTTATCTACGGCGATCAACGGTACAAACAAATAAAAGGCACACCGATGGCCTCTCCACTGTCACCAGTAATAGCGAATCTCTTCATGGAAGACTTAGAAAAAACAGCATTAAGGACGGCCACATAAACCCAAACTTTGGCTACGATATGCTGACGACACGTTCGTGATTTGGACACATCGAGAAGATCACCTTAAGAGCTTCCTGGAACATCTGAATAGTATCCATCCAAAAATAAAATTCACAATGGAAGTAGAATCAAACAATCAACTACCATTCCTCGACGTTTTGGTTAAGAAGAAAGAAAATGGAGAATTAAGCCATACAGTGTACCGGAAATCCACATATACAGATCGTTACCTCAACGCATAGTCTCACCACCACCCAGCTCAGTTGCAAGCAGTAGTGAAGAGCCTAGTAACAAGATCAGAGAGATTAGCAGATGAAGACGACGTCATTCAAGAAATGGATAAACTCCACCAGAATGACTTTAGCAAACGGGCAATCAACAAAGCATTAAAACCTAAACGAGCCACACCACAAGAGGTATCAATAGCCAAAACCTACTTACCCTATGTCAAAGGTACCACCGACAGAATATCCAGAGTCCGACGAAGACACAACATTGAAACCACATTCAAGGCAGACAGAAAAATCGGCACAGTCCTTCGGAATCCAATAACAAAAATACCTTTAGAAAACCAGGGAGTTTATGAAATTCCATACTTTAATTGTGAGAAGACGTACATCGGCCAAACAAACAGAAGGGTAAACGTAAGAAGAGATGAACACCAAAACTCCGTAAGAAAAGACGAGAAAACTTCATCTTTGGCTCAGCATGCAAAGGAAACGTCCCACGCGATAGATTATTGTCGAACATAGAACATATGAAAACCAGAATAATCAGGGAAGCTATCGAAATTGAGAAACGTCCGAACAATTTTAATTCGCGAGATGATACCAAGAGGCTACTAACAGCATGGAAACCAGTATTAAGCAAAGAAGTTGTCGACAACAAACAAAAACACCTACACCGCAACCCAGCTAGTACACTCCAGCCCCTGCCCTGCGACACGGAGCCGCGCACATGTAACCAACCAGAACACTAATATAATCACCATCCTAAACCCGACTACGTCAGTTTACGAGTAACCAGAAGCAGACAGTTATCGCAGACCTGAAGATGGCAAATGTGATTTTGCCGAAACGTCGTCCAGAAACGAGCACCGGTCCTTACGAAGGCCAAACAGTGAAAACGCGGAAGAAAACCCGAAATCCAGTTAAAATATATATCAACTGATAAAATCTTGGAGTTTTTCGGCTTTTATATAAAATATTTACAAGTATTATCAAATTAGTATATAATTGCGAAGTAAATGTGAATGTAAATATTGCTGTCTACAAATTACAAAGCAAATCATACGATTTTTTTGGTTTTCGTATGATTTGCTTTGTAATTTGTAGACAGCAATGTTTACATTCACATTTACTTCGCAATTACATACTAATTCGATAATATTTGTAAGTATTTTATACAAAAGCCGAAAAACTCCAATAATTTATCAATTGATATATATATATATATATATATATATATATATATATATATATATATATATATAGTCGACACTGTTTATAGTGAAACTCTATATCGTGAAAAACTCTTTATAGTGCAATTTTTTCAAGCCCTAGAATATTTTAATGAAATTTCATTTAAAAAGCTATGCATATAGTGAATCTGTAAAATAGTAACACTCTGTATAATAAAATATTTACCGGAATTTCATGTATAAATTTTTATGCATTTATTGAGATTTTGACCACTTCGGGTTTCCCATTTCTACCTAACATTAGCACGAAGTCAATTTTTATGACGCACTGTTTTTAAAAGGTTCTTAACGCGTTCATAACGCTAAATCAGGTACAATAGATTTCTTTGAGAATCCCGGGGAAAATCCATTTTATATGTATGTAGTCGAGGCCTAGATTACATATGTAATTCGCAAACAGGTTCAGTTTGTTTTTGTTTAAGAATCAGTTAAGATGTCCAAGCGAGTGTGTTTAAGTTTAGCTGAGAAAATTAAAGGGTTGGAGAAAGTTGATAAAGGCTGCAAAAAAATTGATGTTGCTGCAAAATTCCGTGTTTCTCCAAGTTGCGTCTCTCTGATAATAAAAAGTCGCGAAAGTATCATCAACAAAACGAATGTTCCAAGCAGTCGAAAACGAGTACGGATGTGTTCTTACGAGAATGTAAATGAAACAGTTTTACGATGGTTTCAAGTGGCCCGTACGCATCAAAACGTATCAATATCGTGAAATTTAATAAAGCATAAGGCTCTACAATTTGCTAAAGAATTTAACTGCGTTAATTTTCAAGCTAGTGAAGGGTGATTGAGTGCCTGGAAAACTCGCAATGCAATTGTTTTCAAGACGGTGTTCGGTGAGAGTGCAAACGTTAGTCAGGAGGACTGACATTTGGACTGAAACTGTTTTAAAAAGGTATTAAAAAAGTACGACCCAAAAAAAGTTTTCAATTGTGATGAAACCGGTTTGTTTTTTAAATGTTTGCCAAACAAAGCTTTTGCTTTTAAAAGTGATAAATGTTTTGGTGTTAAAGCAAGTAATGAAAGGGTGACACTGATGGTTGGAGCAAACATCAATGGCTCAGAAAAACTGAAATTACTGCTGATAGGTAAAAGCAAAAATCCCCGTTGTTTAAAAGGAGTTAAATCTCTGGAGTTAGATTACGCGAGTAATAACAAGGCATGGATGACTTCTGAGATTTTCGAAAGATGGATTAAAGAACTGGACACGAAAATGAAGAGCCAAAAGCGAAAGATCGCGATGTTTATAGACAATTGTCCTGCACATTCACTTACTGTAAGTAAAAAATTAATGAATATTGAACTGATCTTTTTCCCACCAAACACGACCTCCAAATTGCAACCTATGGACCAGGGTATACCGAAACAGAATTGTCCACAAAATTGTTAACGCGATTGATAACAACCTTCCAGTCCAAAAATTGATTACCCTTAAAGAGTGTATAACCGAAGTCGCTAAAGTATGGAGTGAAAATGTTTCTCAGAAAACAATCAAAAACTGCTTTTCTAAAGCAGGTTTTACTGAAAAAATTGACGAATGGGAAGAAGAAGACGAATTGGATCTCGCTACCTTAAGAAAACAATGGGGTATTCTACAAAAAACTGCTACCGTCGACGCAGATTTTTTTACTCGAAGATTTCTTAGAAATCGACAATGATGTTGGGACGACAGATCTCCCAACTGACAAAGACATAATTGACGATATAAAAAGTATAGAAGATCAGGAAGAAGAAACTGAAACCGGGGAATGTCCTGCTAAATTTAGTGAAAATGAAATAAGAAATGCATTTGACATTGTGCGAACTACTCTCAGGGGCCAGGAAAGTGTACCTGATCAAATCTTTATGCATTTGAATAAATGCGAGAATTTTGTTGAGCAAAAATTATTTTTCAGAAGTAATGTTCAAAAGAAAATAACTGATTATTTTTCCTAGTACATAATATGTATGTACATACATGTGTTATTTAGCAATTTCCCAAGACTACACAAATTTTAAATGTACATACATACATATTGCAATGAATAATGGGTTGATAATTTAGCACGCTACCATCCACAACTAGTTTTCCCAACTAGGTTTGCTCAGCCGGTGAATTTTAAAATCCGAGACCTCTAACTTCTCGGGTTCCACTTAGGAAAGACGTGTCTAAAATATGAGTTGAGCGCCAGTACACTTGTACACAAAAATTTATTTATTTATTTTGTATAAGTTAAGTTTGAACTAATCTCCTTAAGTTTCTTTCAAATATATTCTTTTATATAGGTATGAATTAATTAGCAATATTGGAATGAGTAAATAAAACAAACGCAGGTTAAAATTTGAAATAAAAATATATTAAAGTTCAGTATATAAGATTAAAAAAAATATATAAAGATTCTGTATCATTACAATGATACTGGAGGTAAAAACCTTCATTGAAAAATGACCGCAAATGAATGGAAAACGTCCTCCAAATGACTCCGATCAAACTTATCTAAAATAATCAAGTTTAATATTAAATTCTCCCCAGAAAACCACACTGTATATTCAGATTCTGAACCGCGAACAAAAACTACGCATGTGCTTTGCCATGCACAAAAAAAAGACCCTGACTCCACTCGGACAAACGTTCATTTATAATTTTAACAAATAATTTTTAATACTAAACTGTATTATCTGTATGCTTAAAATTTAAATCTCTTATCTACTTGTTTTAATACAATAAAACTATAATTCCAATAATTATGACGTCATAAAAATTTTATTTTTACTTACAAGATTAATATGGAGACTCTCGCGAAAAGGCGCTTAATCAACTTAAACATCAATAAAACGAGAATTTAACTCTATAAATATCGAGAATTTATATCTCTAAACATCAAGTATAAAACACTTTCAATCAATCAAAACCCGAACTAATTAAATATATTTAAAAATATACCTCACGAAACAAGCAGCCTTTTCGTTCGATAGGTAGAATTCATCTCTGAGATTGACCTCGACCTCCACATCAAATCCACGCCGGATAACCAGTTTTTCCCTCTAGTTACCCCTCGCAAAATTTATCATATACAGTCATGTCACAAAATATTTTATTTTAAATCATTAAAAAAAAATCCATAGCACATCCCCAAAAATATATAATTAATAAGCCTGGACATGTCAAAATCTTATTTATTATATAGTTTTCCGCACTCCTCGAAAATTGTGTTTTTCTTTCACCTACACAACTGTCCCCGCACTCAGCTGATGAACAGTTTCAGTCTGGACCTTCTTCATCAACACGCACCTGTGGAGCGAACGGTTGCAGAGCACTAATGTGGTATCGTCCCTTCTTTCGACGGCCATCCATAGTACACAATTCGTATGTGACATCATTGAATCTTCTTGTGATACGATAAGGTCCAATGTATGGAAGATCAAGCTTTTGGCATTTACCTTGGCGACGTCTAGCAAGACGATAACTTCTTACGATAACTGAGTCGCCAACTACAAATCTGGTTCTGCTTGTAATTTTTTCATTTTGTGTGTTAACATACTTTAGCCCTTGCTCTGCAAGTCTTCTTCCCAGTTCAGTTGAAATTTGCTCGAGGTTCTCGACCCTTTCTCGTTGATGATTCCAGGGTCTGGCAGGCCTTATCTCATACATCACAGTGGAAGGACACTCCAGAGTAACAGTATTCGGAGAATGGTTGATATTATCTTCAACCTCCTGGACATCTGTCACCCATCCTTCATGGTTGTCGTGAGTCTTGATTCGCAGGAAATTTATAATCTCCTGGATGTATCTCTCACATGGATTTCCACATGGATGGCGTATGGAAGAGAAAGAAATTAATGTTTCGATTTTTTAAGGCATTTATAAATCCGGCATTATTAAAATAAGTTGCATTGTCTGCAAGAATACGATTCATTTTCCCTTGGTGGGTAATCCAAGAATCTATACACTGTAATGTGGTTTCAGTATTATATTGGGAGGTAGGAAACAATTTCACGTATTTAGAGAATATATCTACCATAACTAAAATATATCTATATTCGAACTCCCCAGGAATAAGATTTCCTAAATAATCAATAGCGACTAATTCTAATTTAGCTTGTGCCACTATACTGTTTACCTCGAATTTGCACGTGCGGTTTTTATGTTTACCTAACCGACACGTTATACAATTTCTAACTATTTCTTTAGCAATAGTTCGATCTTTCTTTGTGTAGCCTCTCTGAACGTGAGCCATACTTTATATCCACCTATATGTCCTAAACTCTCATGTATTTGTTACATTGCTTGTCGAGCATAGACATCATCAACTACCACATAACTTTGATCTCTAAATATTTTCATTATCAAACCGTCGCGCACAACAAAATTTTTATAATTTTCTTGATTTCTTAAAGCCTCTCTTAAATTATCAAAACTTTCTGTTGGACCCGAAGGATCACATAATACTCAAATGCCCCCTCAGCATAATCTCTATTATACGCATTTAGTTCTATATAATTAAAATTACTTTTACTGTTATACATTCTAGATAACGCATCGGCAGTAACATTTAGTACTCCCTTTATATGGCGAATTTCAAAATTATACTCTGACAGTAATAAGGACCAACGATACACTCTATTATTTGCAAATCTTGTACTCATTAGTGACGTCAACGCAGCATGATCTGTCTCTACTAGGAAGTTATTGCCCAATAAATAAAATCTTAGCTTTTGAACCGCATGTACTACAGCCAACATTTCTTTCTCAGAAATAGTGTATTTAATTTCATAGCTTTTTAAGATTCGAGATATAAAACAAATAGGTTCTTCTATACCTTCATTATTCACTTGGATTAAAACTCCGCTAATTGCGACATCACTAGCATCTACTCTTAATACAAATTGTTTATCAACATCTGGCAATATCAAAACTAACTGATTATAAAATTCATTCTTTAATTTTTCAAAAGCTTTCATTCTTTCCTCATTCCAACTAAATTTCTTTCTTTTCTTTCTTTCTTTTTCAACAGTTCATACAGTGGTGCACTTGTCTGTGCCAGGTACGGAATAAAACGTTTATAATAATTAATTATACCTAAGAACCCTCTCAACATTCGTATATTTTTAGGACGTGGATACTCTTTAATCAGCTCCAGCCTACTTTGATCCACACTGACATATCTAGGGCTTATATTATAACCTAGAAACTTTATTTCACTCTTAAAAAATTCACACTTCTTAATATTTAATTTTAAACCTTCTCTTACCAATATTTCCATTATGTTTCGTACATGCTCCAAATGATCCTGATAATTTGTACTGTATGTATATTAAAATATTATCTATGTAATGTACTACATAATCTTCATAGGGTTCCAATATTTGTTGCATTGCCCTAATCAACGCAGCAGCAGAACTGCTTAATCCATATGGTACAGTCCTAAACTGATATACCTTGCCATTTACCATAAAACCACAATACTTCCTCGATTCCTTTTCTAACGGAACCAACCAAAAAGCACTCCTCAAGTCCAACTTACTATACACTTTTGCATTGCTACATCTTGACAGTAATGCTTCAATCGTAATCGGAGTTTCAAATTGAGCTTTTGTTCTCTCATTAAGTCTGCGCGCATCCAAACATAATCTGACGTCTCCTGACTTCTTTACCACTACTAACGGATTCACATATCTAGTTTTGCCTCGTTCTATTACACCATCTCGTAACATCTTCTTCAACTTGTTGTTGCATATTCTTTGGAATAGGATAATTTTTAACTTTGAAAGGGTTTGTATCATCTACTTCTAGTGAATGTCGATAATTTCTGGCTATACTGGGAAACTTGTTTACTAACTCAACATTATTTTTAATTATCAATTTAACTTCTTCATACTTTTCATCACAATCTTTTTTTAACGAATTAATATCTTCCGGAATTTCCACTTCTACATCATTTTCTTTATCCAATTCTTCTAAAACAATTAGCTCCTTTTCTTCAAATACTCCTACAACTTCATTTTCTTCAATCTTTATTTTATTTATATTTTCTATTTTATTGATACAATTCATTTTCTGCATACAATTTATTATTTTTTCTTCCTCTCCAGCCTCCTGGATCCACGGTACATTTTTATTATTGATTATTATCTTCTTTTTATTTATATCTATTATTGCTTTAATTTTTTCTAACAAGTCTATTCCCAATATCCCATCTCTTCCTAAACCTTTGATTACAATAAATTATCCCATAAATTTATGGTTCTCCGCTTCAAACTTCATAACATAAATTTTATTAACTACAGCAATTATCTTTTTAGTAGCTGATACAATTGTAATTTTTCTCGTAGGTACAAATTTCCCTTCCTTATTCTTTATTAACTCTTCAACGACTTTTTCATCTAAAAATGACGCTTCGCTACCCGAATCAATTAACCAATAACATTCCCTTTTTCCTATCTTAACCTTAATATGTGACAAACTAGTATTAATCGCGCTATCTGACTTATATAACAATGCATAACTTTCATTCTTTTTGGTTGGCCCTAACAAAAATCCTTACTACAAGCAAGTTCTGATTTGTTCTTTTGGTCTACTTTTACTGGCTCTACATTAAAATTAGGCCTTGTATCTTTATATCTCGTACCTGTATATTTATTTTGATTTATTACTCTATCTGAACCATGTGTTTCTCTGTTGGAGGAAGCCATTTTTTTATTATTTATTTGAGTATGATTATTCAACATAGATCTTTCAGATCTCAGAGGCATGTTGTGCAAATTAACTCTTGAATATTGATTTCCTTGATTGTTTCTCTTTATATTATTTTCTGAATAACAATTATTATTATATCGACTGCCACGCTCTGCATCATCTAACCTTTTTAATAATTCAAGAAACTGTTGCATATCAGTGATGTTATGCATAGCTACTGCCTGGTTGACTTCAAAATCAAAATGTCTAACTAATTGTGAAACCAAATCAAATTCATTTATCTTTGGGGTCAAATATTTTAATATGGAGTACCTCTTCATGACATAGGCCTCTCTTGTTTCGTTATTACCCACTCTATATTTACCAAATAGTAATTCTTGTCTTACCCTTGTCTGCTTATTCTGTCCCCAGAATTGGTTGGTGAATCTGGCTTCAAATTGGTCCATGGTCGTCACCTCATCAGACACCATCTCCCACCAAACCAAGGCATCATCCTTCAGGCGGCTTCCAATCATCAGCAACTTTTTCTCGTCCCCTGGCACACCTTCCAAGCTGGCTTTTATCTTTTTAAGAAAATTCATTGGATTTGTTGTTGTTATTCCATAAAATTTTGGTAACGTTTCCATTGGTATTGATACAGGAATATGCGTGGGCATATTTACTTGATTCTTCTCTCGCCTCACTGCTTCCATTTTCTTCTCTAATCTTTCTTCCAGATGATCCATTTTTTGTTCTGAGAATTCTCTTCTATGTATTTCTTCTGATAACTTGTTATTTAAATACGTTATATTTTCCTCTACTTGTTGTCCTGAAGACAATTGCATGGAGTCCATACCCCTTGTTAAATCTTCCTCTTGGCTCATGTTATTTAATGCCATTATTTTATTGACAATGCCTACCTCCATTTCTTTTTGTTTTACCAACATCGCATCCACCTTTTGCTCCATTCTTTTCTCTCTCCATCATTATCTCCATCCTTTCCTGCATTTTTATTAGCATGTTCATCATCATCATATCCCTGTTTACCCTGTCGTGCCCCTCTTCATGTATGGTGTTTACTTGACCTATTCTTGCCCTTGCTTCTTCCAAAGATTCCTCGCTTCCAGTTTCTTGTCTTGGCTTCCTCCATTCTTTGCTGATGTCATTTCTTCCATCTTCGTGCTCTGTTTCTTACTCACTACCAATACTGCTTCTATCGAGCCGCACGTTGGGCGCCAAATATATGCAATGAATAATGGGTTGATAATTTAGCACGCCACCATCCACAACTAGTTTTCCCAACTAGGTTTTCTCAGCCGGTGAATTTTAAAATCTGAGACCTCTAACGGGTTCCACTTAGGAAAGACGTGTCAAAAATATGAGTTGAGCGCCAGTACACTTGTACACAAAAAATTTATTTATCTATTTTATATAAATTTAAAAAAGGTATATAACCCCTTACCACAATTATTGGTCGTATCCTAAATACGTATTTCGACAACTAAGTTGTCATCATCAGTAGGTAAAAACTACTAATTCAAAGTCGCACATGGGGCACAGTAAAGTAAGAAAAACGCTTCCGCACAACTACTATACACTGCAACCCTGTAAAGACTGTTACCACAATTATTGGTCGTATCCTAAATACGTATTTCGACAATTAAGTTGTCATCATCAGTAGGTAAAAACTACTAATTAAAAGTCGCACATGGGGCACAGTAAAGTAAGAAAAACGCTTCCGCACAACTACTATACACTGCAACCCTGTAAAGACTGTTGCCACAATTATTGGTCGTATCCTAAATACGTATTTCGACAACTAAGTTGTCATCATCAGTAGGTAAAAAAAAAGTAGGTAAGGGGTTATATACCTTTTTTAAATTTTTATTTAACCACAGTCTCCATTAAAAGAATTTATTTTATATAAGTTAAGTTTGAAGTTATCTCTTTAAGTTTCTTTCAAATATATACTTTCATATAGGTACGAATTAATTAGCAATATTGGAATGAGTAAATAAAACAAACGTAGGTTAAAATTTGAAATAAAAATTTATTAAAGTTCAGTAGGTATATAAGATGAAAAGAAAATAAAAAATTATATTTTTAAAAAATATATAAAGATTCTGTATCATTACAATGATACTGGAGGTAAAAGCCTTCATTTGAAAAATGACCGCAAATGAATGGAAAACGTCCTCCAAATGACTCCGATCAAACTTATCTAAAATAATCAAGTTTAATATTAAATTCTCCCCAGAAAACCACACTGTATATTCAGATTCTGAACCGCGAACAAAAACTACGCATGTGCTTTGCCATGCACAAAAAAAATCCTGACTCCACTCGGACAAACTTTCATTTATAATTTTAACAAATAATTTTTAATACTAAACTGTATTATCTGTATGCTTAAAATTTAAATCTCTTATCTACTTGTTTTAATACAATAGGACTATAATTCCGATAATTATGACGCCATAAAAATTTTATTTTTACTTACAAGATTAATATGGAGACTATCACGAAAAGGCGCTTATAAACTTAAACATCAATAAAACGAGAATTTAACTATAAATTTCGAGAATTTATATCTCTAAACATCAACTATAAAACACTTTCAATCATTCAAAACCCGAACTAATTAAATATATTTAAAATATACCTCACCTTTTCGTTCGATAGGTAGAATTCGTCTCTGAGATTGACCTCGACCTCCACATCAAATCCACGCCGGATAACCAGTTTTTCCCTCTAGTTACCCCTCGCAAAATTTATCATATACGGTCATGTCACAAAATATTTTATTTTAAATCATTAAAAAAAAATCCATAGCAAGATGTATGTATTAACAGATTTTGTATTATGTATTCTTTTTATTTCGTATGTAGTATTTAGCCCTGTACATACATATTGCTATGAATTGTGGTTTTTATATTTACTGCACCACCATCCACAACTAATCTACCCAACTAGGATACTCGGTCGGTTTATTTCCAAAAAATGGGACTTCTTTCTTCTCAGGGTTCCAATCAGAAAAACGTGGAAATAAAAAAGTTATTTAGGCGCCAATCAAAGTTTCTTGATAAATGTTAGAATTATTTTTCTTTAAGTTACTTATTAAAAATGCACGGTGAAAGGTAAAAGAAATAATGAGCACAATATAAAATTTAAATGAATATTTAATACAAAAAAATCAAAAAAAGAAAAAAAATTGATCTTTAGAAAGTATAAAGACTGTGTAAGTTAAAATTTACGACCAGAGGTAAAAGAATTGACTGAATATGACCGCTAAGTGAATTTAAACTTTGCTACTCTTTTGCGACCAAAGCAAAATAAAACAAGTATCTTCGTGGTTGCGAGATGTTCAACAGGGCCACCCTCTCTTGCTCGAACCTACCTGTTGGTGGACGTCCCGGAGATAATACTCTGCCGGCCAGCTCTAACGTATTTCGGAGAGTGTCGCGAGTTCCAAGGTCGCTTGATGGTGGATGTGACACTACCGTATTTTTCCCTGCAAAGTACCCCCGTAAACACGGAAGCGGGTGGGACTCTGGTAGCTCCAAAAGCAAAAGAGTATGCCCTTTTACTACTTGTTACCGAAACAATCAAATCCTTGCTTCACTCAAACACTTGAGGGAAAGGTATCAAATAAACACATGTCATCAACAATAACATAATTTAATAACAAATCAAAGTAGGTTCAGAAAATTTATAATGTCAAAATAAACAGTCGACGAATGAGCAATTAACAAAAGATAAATAGAATGAATATAGTTAGCAATACAAAAATTAAAT
Source organism: Melolontha melolontha (assembly GCA_935421215.2). Lineage (NCBI taxonomy): Eukaryota > Metazoa > Arthropoda > Insecta > Coleoptera > Scarabaeidae > Melolontha > Melolontha melolontha. Next base: position 122,060,122 of record OW285237.1, on the reverse strand, counting down.
TAAAGAAACGCGAATAGATATCAAAAGCGCCAAGGCAAAAATTAAGCTGGTTAAAATTTAGAATATAGCAATAGTCTCCCTAATAAATTCCCCAAAATAGATTTAAAACGCACCAGGCGCAAAACAGTGAATTCTATAAATCAGATTCACATGTCAAAACAACACCTGTATAATCAGGTCGAATTACTGTGATTAATTATGATATATTTGAAAACAATCCAGACAGGAGTTTAGCAGAACACAAATTAAGTATACGTAATCATAGGTTCTTTACAATATGGTTACACAGTTTAAATCAAAAGTAGTAATATTAATTAACAACGTACCCCAAGTTATTGAATATACTGTACGTAGACCCGACTGAAGGTTCTTAGCCTCGTACAATAGAGCTAAACTAACTACACCTGACGTCAGACGTCTTATATTTTTACTTACATAAAAAAATTATATATGAGACACTTTGACAAGAAAACGTTGTTTAATCAAATACAATCAAAATTACGAGAACACAATCTCGTAGAATATACGGGAATTGATAATCAACCACCAACAACTAATTAACACAATAAATTCAACCCGAATTGAATTTAAATATAAATATATTTTTCAAATAAAAAGAACGTTCTTGTCTAAAGGTTTAACTTCGTCTGTCCGTCCACATCACCCGCTATGGCTTGCACATAAAGCCGTCCTTCAAAAATACAAGTTTTTGCTTACACATAAATATACAACCAAGTTCAAAAATAATGGTACATACATTTTTAATAAATTTTAAATATACTTTAGGGAAAAATCCATAGCAATATGTAATGTGTACAGAATGTACATTATGTACATGCTATGTATTTAAACTTTCAAATGTTTAATAAAATCTATTCTAATAATTCAATTTTGTGATTTTTTTTCTCTTTATATAGTAAAAAACTCTTTATAGTGAAATTTTGGTCAACATTTTGGTCTTTCACTATATAGTGTCGACTGTATATATATATTTATGAAAAATACAATGTAAATGAAAATTAATAACTATTAGATTCCCACATTACAGGCAATTGCCGCTATAATATGTTGTATTAATTTCTACAAATGACAAAATCACATTTGCCTAAGAATGCAGACACAACACGTCGCGACGCCAACCGTCCAGGTTGTCCGGGCAAATGAAAAATTTCACACACTTTTAATAAATATGTATATATATATAGTTGCCGGGAAACGGTTGGCGGCCCTACGCAACGGCTGGTTATCCGATCTCTCTAAATTTACGCGACCGGTCACTAAACACACACGCGAGCGCACTAACATACAAAACCATACACTTACGCGGTCACACAAATACAAAATCACACACCCAGAGAGAGACGCAAGCTGCCAGCAGCAACCAACACACAGGTTCATACCCAGAAAGAGACAAGCTTCTGGCAGCGAACAACACATATTTTCACACCTTGCTATCTATTTTTTGGAATACTAAGGCATGATTTATTATTATTATTGAAATGTATCTTTGAATAATTTAAACCATAGCAACTTAATTATTTGACATTTATATTCTGTCATTTATATTTTGTATTCTCTTGACAAAGGCGTATTGCCGAAACATGTAGAGTTGTTTTAAATATATATACTCTAAAGTAAACCAGACCTTTAATCGCCGACTTATTAAGTTTGCCTTATATATATATATATATATATATATATATATATATATATATACTATTACATATTTCCATATCGAAATAAATGTGTGGAACCTTGTTAGTTCTAATAGAATAAAAATACCACAGGGCGCCTAATTAAAATATTTACACATTAGAAAATATCTTCTTGTTATTTGAAGTCAAATTCTTATATCTATGGATAGACTATACATATGCCTATTACAAGTAGCAATTGTGTAGCTGTATAAATTAATATCACTTAATGCTGCTTAAGAACTGAGTTGAACTTGCTACTGAAAAGCTAACAAATGTATTCAAGAAGCCCCATCGTTTGCTTAGCTAAATCGGAAAATTGGTAAGTTAAAAACAACAGTTTTTTCTTTTAACATTTATCGAAGAACCCTCTTGCCTAGTTTGGTAAAGATGAATGACGGTCCCCCAATGTGCAATACACATACGAGGGATGTTTCCAAAGTTCTGGGAATTTAGCTATAATTCTTTTTATTTTGTCAATTTTCATCAATATTACAATGTAGTTTTTCAGCATAATCGCCATTTAATTGAATACATTTATCCCAACAATAAATTAATTTTTTTAAACCGCCCTCAAAAAACTTTTTCGATGTCTCCTCAATCCATGTATTTATGGCAAGTTTTACGTCATTTGAACACTAAACGAGCAGCCTGAGGTTGTTTCAAATCTGGGAACAGATGAAAATCGCTCGGTGCGAGATCCTGTGAATAAAGTGGATGCGGAAGTAATTCTCTTGGTAAATCGTTCAAAACATCCTTTGTTTTTCTTGCGGATTTGCATCATCCTGTTGCTATAACGGGCGCTTGCAACCTCCTAGGCCGTTTTTTGATAAGCACCTGCCGCAGTGGTCCGGATAAAAAGTTCGAATACTATTCTGGGTTAATTGTAGTACCTTTCGCCAGATAATCCATAAAAATAATACCCTTTATAATCCCAGAATATGGTAAGCATTACCCTTCCAACAGACGGAACTGCACGCACCTTAAGTGGAGGCCCTTCTTCGGGTGTCCGCTATTATTTGAATTGAGTTTTGATCTCAGGATTGAAATAAGGAATCCACGTTTCGTCAGTGGTTATTATCCGTTGCCAAAATTCATCACCGTAACGGGCTAACAGCTCTTGAAGTTGATGACAAGTGTCAGACTTATTGAGTTTCTGTTCCAGTCCCAACAGCCTTGGCACCCAGCGAGTTGAAACCTTGCTTACGCCCAAACAATCATGTAAGATCTCAACTTGTCGTGTACCTATTCCTAGGCATACACTAATTTGAGAAATAGTCATTCGTCTGTCCTCTTTCAATAGATTTTCCACGGCAGTAATGTTTCTTTCATTTACCGACGTGCTCGGGTGACCACTGCACTGCGTTGATCGTCTTCTAATGACGTTCTCACTTTAAAGCGATCCATCAACCAATATACACTACTTTTAGATTCTGCAGACTCACCAAACACTACTTACAGACATTTAATAATTTCTGTTTTAACACCCTCTTTCCACACCCTCTTTCCACAAAAAGAAAATTATTGCTATTTGAAATTTAAACGCGTCTTCCATGGTTACACAAACAGTGCGACTAAAATGCGTCTATATCGGTCGAACACCTGAATCAGACTAAACGATATTGCACTGGATAGCTGCATAAGCATATCAAGACTTGTCTACCACCAATAGCAATGCCTATAAGTTCTGCGTAATTTAATTAGAACACAATTCCCAGAACTTTGGAAACATCCCTCATAATTTGAGTAACGAAGAAATTGTCCAAAGCCATTTCGTTAATTAAAGATGGTAGGGGTCAAAGATACGTTGGTATGGTGTTAGGTGTCCGACAATCGACAATTTTTAAACTGGTGTGCAGGTATAGATAATCTGGGGGATATAACAGGAGACCAGGACAAGGTAGGAAGCGTTCAACTACAGCCACAGACGATCGCTTTTTACGACTTACAACCTTGCGAATAAGGCATTGCACTGCAAGAAGAAAAACAAGCTGCTTACCGTTCGAAATGTAAATGTTACGTCTCTGACAGTAATGGACCGACTTAAAGAACAAAGAATACGTGTAAGAATACTGGCCAAAGGCACCATACTTACTAGAAAACCCCGGGTTCATAGACTACAATTTGCGAGAGATCATCGTGATTGGACCGCTGAAGATTGGGCTATCATTCTGTTCATAGACGAGTCAAGGTATTGCCTGTTCTCATCAGATAGACGCCTGCCAGTATATAGACGAGATGGTGAGCGCTTCAATCAGCGCAACTTCAGGAAAACAACAAATTTAGGAGGTGGTTCGATTATGATATGGGAAGGTGTATCTTCCGAGATAGGTACATTAGGATTATCTTAGAGCCACTTGTGGTTCCATTTGCACCTTACATGACCCGAATTTCCGTTTAATACATAAATACGATCGCCCCCACATCGCCAACATTGTACCAAATTATCTAAATGAGGTTGACATACGTGTTTTGGAGTGGCCAGCTAGAACTCCGGTCATGAATCCAATAGAACATATCTGGAACCACATTTGGTAGGCACTACGAACCAGAAGAACGCTAGAAAAGCTAGAAATAGCGGTCACTGAAGAATGGAATTGAGTCTTGCCTAGGCGGATGACAGCCATAATACGGGCCCGAGGCGGAACACTCTGTATTAGTTCAAGTATCCGTTAGTTAAATTCTTTGTGTTGGTGTTAGTTTATTAAGTTGGGGTCTTTGGTTTTCCTTTGCATTTTGTTCTTTTTTAATATGTTTGTGTACTACTTGGATATAGAACATTAAATTTTGAAAAAATAAAAAAATTGAGTGATTTCATATTTTTTTGCAGAGTGTATTAAGAAAAATAAAAAATATAATTTCTGCCTTTTGGTTCTGTGCGACTAGAAAAAAGATTTAACTTACGAGCAAAGTCATTAAAACTTAGTAACAACGTTCGGTAACACTACACTCTCACAATCTATTGGTATATGTTGATTTCTTGAAATTAAAATTAGGTGATGCTCGTTAGAGCAGAACAACCTGCAGAGGTTGTCCTTATAAGGAATAATCGGCATATTACGCATCCGAAGCAGTGAATGTCATTGTTGATTGAAATTTATGAAAAGTTCATCACATGGGTATATAAATAGGTTTCTTGTGTTACTACCGTTGATGAATCTTCCATTTATAATTATGCAAACATGAACCTACAGTCAAATATTTAGATGAAAAATGAGTAGAATTGGTTAGTCACTATCTCAGCTTCGATCTAGCTTCCCGGTAAGGAAGCATGCGGGAAAAAGGTTTATGGAAGAGATTCTTGAATTTGAATAGTTTGCTTGTTTTGATAAGTAGTTTATAAGCTAAGGCAGAATATTTTGGAAAACCTTGTGCCTTCAATTAAATTCTTATTTAGAGTTATGATTTTAATATAAAGTTTGAAAAATTTAACGGTATTCATATTTTTTAATTAAAATTTTGACAGTTAATAAAGTTAGTTTATTAAAATTTATATTTCGTAAGTTGAATATTTATCATTATATTGTGTAACATTAGAACTACAATACAGGTTTTTATCGTCGATAGTTATTTTCAAATTTTAGAAATTTACAGATACAACTGTAGCACAACAGATGACAACTGTCAAAATTTTGCTTAAAAAATATTAATATTTTCCAAATTCATTAAATTTATTTTAAAAATATAGGCTACTCGAAATAACGGTTTCATTGAAAGCACGGTATTAATTATAAATATCAATTTAAAATTATAAAAATATTTACATATTTACATAAGTGTTCTTTTCGAAAAAAATATTTTCTATTAAATATATACTTAGCGGGCGACTTATAAATTATCGAAACTTTTGTTATCAAGATGGCAGCAATTCTGCAAATTTATGTTGAGGTGCCTGATTTTTAAATTCAAATTTGTCAAAAATTTTACAAAGTATACTTTGTTCATTGTAAGTGCCGATTTTTTAAACGTCGCTTCCCTTTTAACTGACAATTACAGAATAGGTTATGTCTGATGTCACTTAAGTGATATACGGGTTATATTTTTGTATTGATCCATGCTGATCGCGTAGTAATGAAGTAAAGAGCTATTAATGAAATTTAGAAGTTATTCAAGTAATTTATAACTACGTACATAATATATCAAATACAAAAGAACTAATATCTGCATACGAAACAATTTGGTAATCAATGGTACATGAAATAAATTTAATAGGAGAGAAATCCCATTACTTTGCTTGAATGGTTTACTGCATATAATTAAACTGGATAAGAAAAGCACAAATATTATAGGAATCAGCAATAAATAATTTATAAACATAATCCAATAAATTAAGTAAAAAAGTTTATAATGGAACTATTTATTTTAATATTGAACTGCAGAGTATCTATTTACAACAAATAGAAAATATTTTATAATACCAATGCACTAATTCTATTGCAAACATACGAAACTCATTATATATATATATATATATATATATATATATATATATATATATATAATAACTTCGTGGCCTTGGTATGATATGGTAAACCTAATCAGTAGGCGATTAAAGGTCTGTATATTACTTCAAAATATATGTATTTAAAAAACTCTACATGTTTCGGCTGTATACGCCTTTTTCAAGAGAATACAAAATATGAATGACAGGATATAAATGTCAAGTGACATTTATATCCTGTCATTCATATTTTGTATTCTCTTGAAAAAGGCGTATACAGCCGAAACATGTAGAGTTTTTTAAATACATATATTTTGAAGTAATATACAGACCTTTAATCGCCTACTGATTAGGTTTACCATATATATATATATATATATATATATATATACTATTTTCGTGACCTTGGTATGATAAGGTAAACTTAATAAGTCGGCGATTAAAGGTCTGGTTCATTACTTCAATATATATACATATATATATTTAAAACAACCCTACATGTTTCGGCAATGATGCATTTGTCAAGGGATTACAAAATATAGATATTTTGTAATCCCTTGACAAATGCATCATTGCCGAAACATGTAGGGTTGTTTTAAATATATATATATATATATATATATATATATATATATATATATATACAGCAGACCGATTTTCATGTGGCCGGTTAGAAGTACCGCCCTCGAGATGCGCACAAAATTCATAGGTAGGGGAACCTCTGGCATTCAGTGTTTTATCCCTTTCTATCCCTTACTACGTCCCAATGCACGAGTCGCACAAAGAGTTTGCATTTCATTTTTCCGAATACTGTCTCTATCTAACACTGACCCTTACTTGACGCACGTACAAATTCTCCCACCGGCCACATGAAAATCGGTCTGCTGTATATATACAGTGAAAGCTCCATTAACGGGCAGCTCTAATAAGCGACCATCTCCCTTAAACGACCAAATTGTTCGGAACCGATTTTCGCCCTATCTTTTAATACATAAGACACCTTCCCATAAGCGAGCGCTCCTATAAACAGGCGCGGGCAACATTTTTTTTAGCCAAAACCAGAAAATATCTCCCATAAGCGACCACGAAGCTCCAACAACCGGGCGAATTAAGATTTTAACACGCATTACACATTTCTAGACTCGGTGATTCCCTTAGGGGATTTACCGTGTAAGAAACAGCTGGTCGTTGGTTCTTTGTGCTTTAGTTGTCATAGAGAATCGGGTGTGTGCATTTTTAACAATGCCTCCACAAAAAAGAATGTTAACACTAAAGGAAAAAATGGAAATAGTGAATATAATTGATAAAGAAAAACTATCTACTCGGGCTATAGCAGCGCGATTTTCGATAGGAAAGACGCAAGCTACGATGATAGCAAAAAATAAAGAGGACATTAGACGTTTATGGCAGTCTGGTGTAAATGTGCATCAAAAAAAAAGTTTTTTCAGAACTGAAGGTTCCAACATCGATCAAGAATGTTATCAGTGGTTCGTGAATGCTAGAAATCGGAAGATACCCATTTCTGGAGGGCTTCTAAAAGAAAAAGCAAAACAAATTGCAGAAAAATTCGGCTACACCAGTTTCAGTGTATCTGATGGGTGGCTACAAAAGTGGCGTAAAAGACGTAATGTAAGCTTTAAATGCATTTCTGGTGAAGCAGCTGATGTAAACCAAGAGACAGTTGATGCATTCATAGAAAAACTTCCTTCACTATTACTCGGATACCAATGCGAAGACATTTACAACGTCGACGAAAGTGGCCTTTTTTCGCGCGCTTCCCAATAAGACCCTTTCCTTAAAATCTGAAAAGTGTGTAGGTGGGAAATTGGCCAAAGAAAGACTTACAGTGTTGTTTTGTGCAAGTATGACAGGGCAGAAAGAAAAACTACTAGTGATTGGAAAATCGGCTCGTCCTAGAGCACTGAAAAACATAAGCATTAAGGATTTACCCGTCAAGTGGATGTCAAACCGGAAAGCCTGGATGACAGGCGATATAATGGATGAATGGTTAATCGAGCTTGATCGAAAAATGGGATTTCAAAAGAGAAAAATTTTACTGTTTTTAGATAACGCTGCTTCACATCCTCGAGAATTACACCTCAAAAATGTGAAATTAATTTTTTTGCCTCCCAATACAACCTCTGTTTGCCAGCCACTAGACCAAGGCATCATTCAGAATTTCAAGCTTTATTACCGCAACCAGATTATACAACATATTTTATCAAACATAGATTCTTCTAAATCATCATCTGAATTATCAAACAAAAAATATTTTAGAGGCATTATATTTTATCAAAACGGCATGGGAAAAGGTCACTCCATCAACAATACAAAATTGTTTCAGAAAGGCTGGGTTCAGAAAAACGGATGCGACGGTTCCTCAGTTTGACTCTGAGGATGAGGATGACTTACCATTGTCTGTTTTTGCGACAATGGAGATGATGAGGAGAGCTGCAGAAGATTTAAATATTACCAGTGACCAGAACCTAGACGAATTTATAAAAATCATGATAAGACACCAACAGAAGATGATGATTTTGAAAACCAGACTACCTCATCCAGTCAAGTTAGTGAAGCGAACGAGACCGATGACGAAATAGAAGACGTTCAAGAACAAAAAGAAGAATAAAATAAAATAAAGTGCTTTGATGAAGCTTTAAATTGCATCAGGGAACTGAAAAAGTTTTCTACAGATGACTATGTGGCTTTTGAACATATCAAAAATCTGGAATGTCATTTTCAGAAGTGCCGTATGGAAGAACAGCAAAGGAAAATGAAGCAGTCATCCATTTTAAGATATTTTCCAGCTGTTCCTAAATAACTTGTTTGTGTCTATGTCATTACATATTATGTACATACATATATGTACCTATATAGTAGTTACATGTTACATTATACGAGTTCTGTTTGATTTCTTAGAGTTTTCTTTTAAGCGGGCACCTCCCATAAGCGGGCAAAAATCCTGGAACCGTGACTGCTCGCTTATGAGAGCTTTCACTGTATATACATATTACAGAAATACTGTAATGAAACCACTTGCTTTAAGATCTATTGATCTTAAACTAAGCAAATTACACACAGTATTATTAGAGAGACTGGATCGAAAAGTTATTCTTGATGTCTCTACTCTTAAAATTAATCGGAATCATCACTATCACTTGTATCAAAATAAATAACAAATTCTGTCATTTCATTTTTATCGATCACAACCTCCTTTTTCCACCAGTCTACTATAGTGTTTACAGCATGGTTGATACAATTCTTCCACATTTCTGGTGTTAAATGTTCCAGCGCATCCTGCCATAGTCTCAAAACATACGAGGGTGGATCAATAAATACCCGTGTTAGGAAAGAAGACGCAAGTTTTTCACAAATTTTTTATTTATTTTTCAACGTAATCACCTTTTAGTACAATACACTTTTCCCAACGTTTCTGCCATTTCTTTAACCCCTCCAAAAAATACGATTTGTCAAACTCTGCAAAATACGCTTCTGTCTCGACGATAACCTCCTCGTTTGAGCTGAATCTTTTTCCCCCGAGTCACGTTTTCATGTTGGGGAACAGAAAGAAGTCGCAGGGAGCCAAGTCAGGCGAGTACGGTGGGTGCGGCAGCAATTCGTAGTGCAGTTCATGCAACTTTGCCGCGACAATTCTGGATGAATGTGCTGGTGCATTATCGTGGTGAAACAGCACTTTTTTCTTAGCCAAATGGGGCCGTTTCTCCTTCAATTTTATATCGAATCGGTCCAATAATTCACTGTAGTACTGCCCCGTGACCGTTCTTCCTTTCTGCAAAAGTCCATGAGGATTATTCCGTTGGAATCCCAAAAAATCGTGGCCATGACCTTTCCGGCCGATGGGACCGTCTTTGCCTTCTTCGGAGCAGATTCACCCGAAAAATCCATTGTTTTGACTGTCGCTTGGACTCTGGCGTATAATAATGGATCCAGGTTTCATCAACGGTGACGACTCGACACAAAAACTCCTGCGAATTTCTCTTAAAGAGGTCCAAACACTGCTTCGACATTGACAACCGTGTCCGCTTTTTGTCCACCGTAAGCAATCGCGGCACCCATCGGTCCGACACCTTTCTCACCGATAACTTATCATGTAAAATATTAATTGCCGTTCCGTACGACACGCCTACGGCCTCTGCTACTTCGCGCACTTTCGTTCGGCGATCAGCGAGAATCATGTCGTGGACCTTTTCAACGATTTCCTCGGTAACCACGTCTGCCGGGCGGCCTGGGCGCTCCTCATCAAAAACAGATGTACGACCACGTTTAAATTCGTTGAATCAATATCTTACGGTTGTCATAGATGGTGAAGGGTCCCCATAGACAGCATCCAACTTCGCTTTTATTTCTTCGCATGTTTTTCCATCCAAAAATAAAAAGCGAATTACGGATCGATATTGCTCTTTTTTCATTTTATCGAGAAACACGAAACACGTGTGATACAACTGGCTGCCAAATAAAAACTAACCTATGAATCAGTCTGAAATTTATTATGGTGTTGTCTGACAGATGGTAGTACACGACGGTAATGCCAACTTCCCTCAGCAGCGCCACCTGTCTTCAAGCACGGGTACTTACTGATCTTCCCTCGTATATCCCTATATTATAGTAATATTTATTCGCAATTCCCCATACATTTTCAGTTACATTGAATGTACAATGATATGGGGGTAATTAAGTAAGTTGTGTCCATACTTTTCAGCCAACTTATCTGCCACACACTTTTCTTGGTCTATGCCTTAAATAATTAAGTAGTGTTAATTCTAAAAGTAAAAAAAACTAACTGCTTAACAAGTTGCAGGAGTTGTGGTTTCAAAGAGTTGTCATCATATTGTATTTTATTTTCATTTAACCAACCCTGGATGATATCAATCTTTTTCGACATTGAATTTGGAATACTTTTTTCAGTAATACTACGGAAATGTGCATTGTTCATGATGGCCAGAGATGGCTGCTCTAGATTTTTAAGAAACTGTTCTTCAAACCATAGCAGAAAGTTACTTGAGTTTCTCCATGATAATCTGGTTCATTTCCTTTTGACGGAAATGTAAGCGATGCTTCAGGTAAAAATCCTTTTCGATTACCTGCATGAACAACAATATAACTAGAAAGCACCAGAAAATCTACTCGACCAAGAACAATATGAGATGAATATGAGATTGTTCCATTAGTGCTCTGCAAGGATCATCTTTTTCCAACGGAAACCAATGTTACGTAAAATTGTTGATAAAGTTGTTCTACCACCATTATATATGCGTCTCTCTTGTAGGGTGCTAGGTGTTAAGCGTAACGTTCTGTTGTTCTGAAGGATAAACATATGATGTGATTATGATATAATGAGATACAAAATATGGAACTTACTATTTCAATGCATTTCATATATTGTATTCCGAATAGCCATTTAATCAAAGTTATCAGTATTACTGACTGGTTCTTTATGATCCCATGTTTTTTGGGACTGCTCAAGGGTCTACCTTCCTTGATATCTTTCGACATAACCTAAACAGTACTAGAATGAGGTAGCAAAGCATTAGCAAGTATAGCAAACGCCAATTAAGTTGGCGCGAGGAGGGGTAAGTTCGCGCAGGATTAAAAGTAGTGGGGAGATTTGTATTTGGTTTTACATCAAATGTCTGATAATTCTAACCTCTGAGCGTGTATCACTTTACGATTCCCTAGCAAAGACATTATGTTCCGTCTAACGTCAATGACAAATGTATTCTAACAATTACTTGAGTAGTGTGGGTGGATGTTTTTAAAAACGGCTTCTGCGCACCCCCTCCTCGCGCCAACTTAATTGGCGCTTGCTATAGATGTGAATATATTAATTTTTTTTTCAAAACAAATGTTCTTTTTAACGCCTATATTTTATCTTTCGGACCACCATGATCACGTTCTTCCTCAAAATAGCAAATCAAAGAAGCAACAAGCCTCTTTGATTGAGAATTCAAACATTTCGGCATTTTGAGGTTAGATCTAGAACTTTTCAGCAGAGAAGCGGGCGATTACCGATTACTATCGCGATGTGAGTGTTTTGAAAAAAAACCAGTTAAGATTGATATACAAAACGCGAGGTTTAAATGAAAGAGGAAATAAGTACATAGTAATAAGGAGAAAACCGGTAGCAGTTAATTCAAATGTCAATTGTCAACAGCATAAATAACAACAACCAATTTTATGTTGCAAATGCGCATTTTGGAGCGGGGAATATGCGAATACATTTGGTTTTTAATAATGGTATTATCGCATAATGTAGATGGTGAAATTCAATATTTTGATGCCTTCCTGAATCCCCTTAATTTAGTGAAATTTGGAACTTAGAGTGAACAGAGTATAAAAGTTAAACAAGTAATTCTAACTATATGTGTCATTCATATTCATATAAAATATTCTAAACTAAAAATATAAAGCGAATGAGCAGGGAAGCCAATTTCTCATGGTTGCCAAATTAAATTTTTGCTTCAATCATTTATAATCAACTCAGTACCTTTTTAAATACACATTTAAATTACTTCTAGAGTTGAATATTTAATTACTATAAAATTCTGTTTTATTATCGTTTGAAACGATCTTGAAATATTTATCTATTCTTATCTTATTATCTATTCTTTTCTTAATTACAGATACATAAATGGTCACACACATACTTTGGATTACCAACATGGGTAATGTGGTTGCAAGAATGTCACATTATTTTGCCTAGAAAACACCATCGCATTCATCATGTGGCTCCTCACGAAACATACTTTTGCATGACAACAGGTTGGCTCAATTGGCCATTGGAAAAATTACATTTTTGGAGTACATTGGAAAATATTATAGAATTGGTAACGGGCTGTAAACCCAGGGACGATGATATGAAATGGTCAAAGAAGACATGATACAAAATGAAAGACGCTTTTATTAGTACTTTCATATGTCACACTCAGGTTTACTTATTCTAAACTGCTATACATATAAGGAACACAAAACTGTTTTTATTGTTACATTCCTTTTGGCATATATACATATATATTTATAATATACATTGCATTTTGCAAATTACATAATTTAAAAATTGTTGCTAATTTAGACAATTCTAAAAAGAAACTTTTGAATGTGTGTATGTGCGCGTGAATGTGTGTGTTTTGTATAAACATCATGTGATATCGTCTTTTTAGCATTTATTTAAAAAAGAGAAACATTAATAAAATTGTGTTGTCCTGTACTTTCATAGGGACCATTTTTAAAAAGTATTTTGTAATACCTTATACTGCTGTTAGAATAAGTTTTAGATAATATTTCCTACTGTATTTGAACAGTAATATGAAATCATGCCTCATATTTTTATATTGCAAGAATACATATAATGTATACTTCGCTAAATATAAATTATTTTGATAAGTCGGACATTATCAGAGTTTTATATAATATACGCATGAATGGGTAAGCTGCCATTAATGTTCTAAATGGAAAATATCCGAAATAATATTTGTTGTAATTCGACAAATTACGTACACACATATTTTTAATCAGTCGAGGATTTGCGTAATATGAAATTAATACCAGGCATATTTTAGGTGATAAGATAACTCTCTTTTAAAAATATTTAAATCTCGCACTTATTTTAAATATAATAACATTTATAGTCAACATAAAAGATTACGATATAAAATAAATAAGGCATAATAATTTTTTATTTTATCAAGACGAAAGATTTTTTTCTACTTTTGAACTTGATGATTCTTAGTATTTTAGATTGTTAAAGGAACCCATTTTATAAAACTCTACGCCTACCTCTTAGAATTTTAGCCCTGATTAAATAAAATTACCCTTCTGAACCGAACAAACTTGTAACGCAAATGACATTAAAAGCTTAATTACGTATACAAGTAAAATGATACTTAAGCAATAGGGGAAGGTCGAGTATTGTTTAATCCTGGATACGTATTTCGGCATCAAAGATACCAATATCAGCACTAGAAAAAAGTATTACACTTGGCGCCCTAGCACGTACACTTTTCACAAGCAAACCACATCACTATGCCACTAACTTTTTTTACTGCTGTTGATAACATAGCATCAATTACTTTACTAACTATATCTAGAACAAGGCAAGAAAGAACAGCGAGTTCACTTTTATTCAGCATAGTTATATTTGATGTACTAAAAGAATGCAATAAAAATCAGAAAGAGTTAAAAATTAAAAATAACAAAACAGAAATACGTATTTCTTGTTATAATATGTCTCGCTTTATACACAATAAAGAAATGGATTGGATAGAAACAAATTCGACAGAAAAAGACCAACCACAAACAAAACTCGTTCGTTAAATGAGCTTTGTTTGTTCTATAAGAATAGTGTAGTCGTAGTAATTTTCTAGTGATTATGTATTAAGATTAAAAACATCTACTTATATTTTCATCGAAAGATGAATGTATGCCTAAATTACTTTTTATGAAGTAATATCGGTGGTCACAATATTAGGAACACGGTTTAATTTGATTGTGTAATGAAAATACGTTACACAATCGTAACCATACGTAAACAATGAACTTAATAAGAAAATTTTATTTAATTCTTATTAACACGAATACATAGAAACATTATAAAGACATTGAATTAATATTCTGTAATTCCATCCGACGCCTTAATTACTTCCACAATTCATGCTTTCATCCTGATTATTCAAGATTATATTTTCTATTGGATCAGTTTTAAGTCCGCGATTTTTCGAACCAAGACAAATCTTCTAAATCCATGCAACTTAATTTTTTTATTGTTTTCATCCTATTACAGGGTGTACCATGATGCATATATGTAGGAACTTCCTACACCTTTAGTCCATTAATGTATTACAACAAAACTGATTCTAACGCAAGACCATATCATACTATGCGGCTGTTTGCAGTTTTTAAAATACAATTTTCATTATATCGTTTTCTAGTACGTCTTCATATAAATTGAACTATTCTATTACTAACTGTACTAACTTACATGGAAGAAAATTCAAAACAAATTTGATTTAAAAAATGGAAAATTTACTTAAGTAGGTACAGTAAACCAATTTAAGAAAATTAATACTGGTAGCCGTAACTTTGTGGTAATTCATTTTGAAAATTAAATAAAATAAAACAATAACTTTGTTAACATTTGGAATTTACTGCAAGTGAGAATTAATGAATATTAAATCACATTCTTACATGTAAATGTCGACTTATTTAATGCGTTCGAAACTACAATCCGACAAACTAAGTTTGTACTAGTATGCAGAACACACCCTTTCGCGACAACGAACTTCCTGGTGATTAGGTTAATTAAGAATTAAGAAATGCTGAAAAAACAAGTCTATCAACGGGAGGAAACGCACAGACGACGTTTCGTTCTAGTTGGAACTTTTCAATGTACGGTATTCCCTCGATGACGGACATTGCTTTTTCATTTCTATACTTTCTGTATATATAGTTAACATTTGGAATTTACTGCAAGTGAGAATTAATGAATATTAAATCACATTCTTACATGTAAATGTCGACTTATTTAATGCGTTCGAAACTACAATCCGACAAACTAAGTTTGTACTAGTATGCAGAACACACCCTTTCGCGACAACGAACTTCCTGGTGATTAGGTTAATTAAGAATTAAGAAATGCTGAAAAAACAAGTCTATCAACGGGAGGAAACGCACAGACGACGTTTCGTTCTAGTTGGAACTTTTCAATGTACGGTATTCCCTCGATGACGGACATTGCTTTTTCATTTCTATACTTTCTGTATATATAGTTAACATTTGGAATTTACTGCAAGTGAGAATTAATGAATATTAAATCACATTCTTACATGTAAATGTCGACTTATTTAATGCGTTCGAAACTACAATCCGACAAACTAAGTTTGTACTAGTATGCAGAACACACCCTTTCGCGACAACGAACTTCCTGGTGATTAGGTTAATTAAGAATTAAGAAATGCTGAAAAAACAAGTCTATCAACGGGAGGAAACGCACAGACGACGTTTCGTTCTAGTTGGAACTTTTCAATGTACGGTATTAGTTTGTCGGATTGTAGTTTCGAACGCATTAAATAAGTCGACATTTACATGTAAGAATGTGATTTAATATTCATTAATTCTCACTTGCAGTAAATTCCAAATGTTAACTATATATACAGAAAGTATAGAAATGAAAAAGCAATGTCCGTCATCGAGGGAATACCGTACATTGAAAAGTTCCAACTAGAACGAAACGTCGTCTGTGCGTTTCCTCCCGTTGATAGACTTGTTTTTTCAGCATTTCTTAATTCTTAATTAACCTAATCACCAGGAAGTTCGTTGTCGCGAAAGGGTGTGTTCTGCATACTAGTACAAACTTAGTTTGTCGGATTGTAGTTTCGAACGCATTAAATAAGTCGACATTTACATGTAAGAATGTGATTTAATATTCATTAATTCTCACTTGCAGTAAATTCCAAATGTTAACTATATATACAGAAAGTATAGAAATGAAAAAGCAATGTCCGTCATCGAGGGAATACCGTACACTGAAAAGTTCCAACTAGAACGAAACGTCGTCTGTGCGTTTCCTCCCGTTGATAGACTTGTTTTTTCAGCATTTCTTAATTCTTAATAACTTTGTTATATATACCACTTTATTCACATATAATTGTGACCGCGGTTTCGACATACAATGTCATTATCAAACTGCAAAAGTTACAGGCCTACATAGAACTTATAAATGACACAAAAATATATATGGGGGGGTGGTTCATGATGTTATTTAAAATTACTACTATATACTTAACTATTATATACAACATTGGAAAAGAGGTGTATATATAAGGTCCAACTGTTCATTTAATACGATATCTATTGTGTTTTTCTGACTTTTAAAAATCTCTAGGGCCTCTAAAATATTTAATTTACGACCTTTCTCGGACAAATGTAATATTTTACTGTGACCAAATGTATGTCCTTCTGCAATAAGATGGTTAGCAAATGTTGAATCTGTCTTTTTAAGTTTATATGACCTCCTGTGTTCTTTTTCCCGTATAATAAAACTTCGACCAGTCTGACCTATATATACACTGTTACAATCGTTACAGTATAGTTTGTACACTCCTGATTTATTATTAATATCTGTTTTAGTTTTTGCGTTAAAAATGAAATTACTTGTTTTTACATATGGTTTGTAAGCTATACTAACATTACTATTATTTTTTGAAATTATATTTCCAATTTGCTCGCTTATTTTACCGTAGTAAGTTAACGAGACAAATTGTTTCAAATTAGCACTATCTTTAGGATATACTAAACTAAGGGCCACTTGTAAATGTTTTTTCTTTAGTATACTGTCAATTACGCTACGTGAAATCAATACTATAAAACAAATAGCGGTAAACAATAGTTATAAAAGTAGCGTAATTGACAGTATACTAAAGAAAAAACAGTTACAAGTGGCCCTTAGTTTAGTATATCCTAAAGATAGTGCTAATTTGAAACAATTTGTCTCGTTAACTTACTTCGGTAAAATAAGCGAGCAAATTGGAAATATAATTTCAAAAAATAATAGTAATGTTAGTATAGCTTACAAACCATATGTAAAAACAAGTAATTTCATTTTTAACGCAAAAACTAAAACAGATATTAATAATAAATCAGGAGTGTACAAACTATACTGTAACGATTGTAACAGTGTATATATAGGTCAGACTGGTCGAAGTTTTATTATACGGGAAAAAGAACACAGGAGGTCATATAAACTTAAAAAGACAGATTCAACATTTGCTAACCATCTTATTGCAGAAGGACATACATTTGGTCACAGTAAAATATTACATTTGTCCGAGAAAGGTCGTAAATTAAATATTTTAGAGGCCCTAGAGATTTTTAAAAGTCAGAAAAACACAATAGATATCGTATTAAATGAACAGTTGGACCTTATATATACACCTCTTTTCCAATGTTGTATATAATAGTTAAGTATATAGTAGTAATTTTAAATAACATCATAAACCACCCCCCCCATATATATTTTTGTGTCATTTATAAGTTCTATGTAGGCCTGTAACTTTTGCAGTTTGATAATGACACCGCGGTCACAATTATATGTGAATAAAGTGGTATATATAACAAAGTTATTGTTTTATTTTATTTAATTTTCTAAACCAATTTAATTTAGTTCTATCTTTTTTCAATTTTCAAGTGAATAATCCATGTGCTGTTTGGCCCAATTTTACCGCCACTATTTCATTCTTCGTGTTAATTTTTGGTTTGTTAATGAATGCCTGCATTTTAATTCCGTTTCTTAGAACTGGCGGCGTTCTGTTATTTCTGATATTTGCATTCCTTGTCCTAATTTAATTTCGTTTTGATCACTTCATTATCTACAATTAGTCGTTGCAATTTTGATAATAATTTTATGTACTGCCGAATAATCTTTCACTATGACATTAAGAATATTCCCTTCAATTAAATTTGAAAAGCGATACACAGTTTTACAAGAAACATCTTCTATTTGTGAAATATCTCTTTGCGAATATAGTTTTCTTTCTAATAATGTAGAAATACTTTGTTTATACTGTAATATTTTTTGCAATCCACTTCGAAAAATTAAATAACAAAAAACCAAACTTAAGAAACTTAATACACTGTGATTATTGAATAATCACTGCCCACAACACAAATCCAAGGGCGGCTGAGACATAAGACATGTAAAAAATCTAAGTAAATAACATCCTTTTCAATAGATACTTAATACAATGTATTTATAAATAGGTATAGTTGTAACTTATCATCTACATAGGTAACAAATTTCCTTAATACTACCAAAAATTTAATAAGCCTTGTTCTCAGAATTTTATATCTAAAGTTTGAATCGTGGTCCTAATATTTTGAAATAAAACTGTGCCCATTGTTTTACATGCTCCACCAGTTTCATACACTTACGTAATTGACTATTTTGTCAAGTCATTTTGTGCACATAATATATATTTATAAATAATTATTTTTTTTAAATTTTGATATAAAATGAAAGACAAAACAAAATTTTGATTTTATTTAGCATATTCCAAAGAGATATTAAAATAGAAATTCTATCATTTATCCGTTTACACAATGTCCACTAGACGATTTTAATGATTTTTAAATGTGCAAATTTTTAATATGATAATTTATTGCTTGGTTTAAAAATGAGGTATTTTTGTAGATCTTGATTCACAATAAGACAAATAAAATTATTAAACTATATGGAGGTTAGATTATAACTTTAATTTACGTAAATTTATTAATTTATATAGGTACTAAAATGTGAATACGTATATATATTAGTACACTTTGTAAAGAAAATATTGCTTATTCTTCTTTAATATGTATTTGTTTATAGAACAGAAATTAATATAAATCAAATTTTGATTTCTTTTACTGTATGTTTTAATGTATCACCAGAAGCGCCATTATTTATTGTATATATTAGTATAAACACATGCAACGATACAACACAAATGCCTAGCAAATAAAATATAAATGTGATTAAGTCTGCGAAAAAGATATTGTGTTCACTATTTCAGCATATAAGTTAACTGTCTCTAACTTAACTTGCATTGAAAAAAAATTTAAATAAATTCAATTTTTAAAATATAAACATGAATTTTGTTTTTATTAAAAAAAGCAGGAATTACAGATAAGATTAAATGCTTTTTACTTTATCCATGTATTTTTAAAGCATTTATAATTATGATTACATCATAAAAATAAACTGATATTTTAAATTCCATTATAAAAGCAAAAATTTAGTTTAAGATTATTTCAATTTTTATAGTTTCATGGCCTAACGAAAGCCTGATATATAACGTGATGCGCAGCATTTATAGATTAATTTAAATTTTTAAGATAAGTTAAATCAGATCCTAATGAAGATTTGTTTGTTTGTGATTTTGTTAGCATCGATTTTATTTGTAACCATTATAATTTACTATAAAAATAAATTAATTGTTACTGTACTGTACTTTCACATTATTTACAATTATTTACATTATTTAAAAGTTTTCAATGCATGTTATAATCATTCCAGGAAATAAGTTTCAATTATAAATACAGTGGTAGGAAACTCATTAATAAAATCTATTAAAATTGTTTTTTGTTATACCATCTAATTAAATAAAATAAGCTTGAAACTTTACATTTATTTTTTTAAGCGTTTAGATACCTTTATAAAAATCATCTTTAGATTTAGTATTAACTGCTAATTTAATTTCATCGTTTTTTGTTAAAATGATGTCCTCGTAGAGTTTTTTCGGATTTGGAAATAAGTAAAAGTTACTTAAGAGCCCAAATTAGGACTATATGGTAAATAAATCTCCAATAGCAGCTTACCTAAATCTGACTGCCTAGTCGGGGGCTTGTCAAAAAGAAGTGCGTCTTTGGCCAGTTTTCTCGCAATTTATTCATAAATATAGCATAATATTGGGGATTTACATAAAACTGTTGCCATGATTCTTTTCTCCCATTGACACGTTGGCTTTACATGGAGTTCAACATATACAGGGCAATCCAAATTAAGTGTTCACCATTGGTAACTTTGTTATTATTAAAGATACAAGATTGTTTAAATTAGCAAACTAGTAGTACTTTTAACGCTCTTTAAGATGGAAGAATTAAAAAAAACAAATGAGCAGCGCGTTTTCGAGTTTTCCCGAAAAATATGTTTTTTCAAATGGAAACCCCTGTATATTATATCATTTTCTGTTAGAAATTCAATTTTTAAACAAAAAATCTTATAAGAACTTTTTTACTGGGATTAAAAACACTTGAGTTATAATGTATAAACAAAAACAGCTAAATAATTTTTATAAACTTTATTTTATACATAAACATATCATTAAAAGAAAATAAAAATCACTGATTTTTTCATAGAAGATGTTCAAAAATACCACCTTGTTGTTCAATACATTTTTGAACACGTTTCTGAACTTGTCGAACTGCTTTTAGTATGGTCCTGCCATCTATTTGGTTTATCTTTTCACTAACTGCAATTTTTAGGGCGTTTACGTTTTCGTACCTTTGCTTATAAATCTCTGTCTTTAAATAACCCCATAAAAAAAATCAAGCGGTGTTAAATCTGGCGATCGGGGAGGCCACTGAATAGGACCATTTGTTCCTATCCATGAATTGTTAAAAATAGTATTTAAAATTTGATGAGTACCTCTGTAGTTGTGCGCAGGTGCGCCATCCTGCTGAAAATGCAGATTCTGTCTACTTATGAGATCAATATCGTCTAAGAAATTATTCAAACTTTCAGTCAAAAATTCTATGTACCTTTCACCAGTTAGAGTGCCCTCATAAAAGAAAGGACCAACAATCCTTGAACCAATTAAACCGCACCAAACATTAAAACGGTAACGGACTTGCGGGCGTCTTGGATGTACTAAAAGAAGATTTTCCTTTGACCAGTAATGATGATTTTTTGTATTGTACATTCCAGAATTGGAGAAATTTGATTCATCGGTCCATAAAATATAACGAAAGTTATTTACATTTTGGCGACAAAAGTTAAGATACCAGTGGCAAAAAAACATTCTTCTCTCTGGATTCCCTGGCAAGAAAACTTGAACTGGTTTGTACTTATAAGGAATGAATTTGTGTTTCTTCAGAATCATATGCACAGTACCGTGACTCAAATCAGATTCCTTGATAATATCTAGTATGGAATTCTCACGGTTGGCCTCAAAATATGCAAGAACTAGAATTTCCGTGGCCTCGCTTATTATAAAAGTCCTTGTTCTTGTTTTGGCAAAAACACTCTCATTGCCTCTAAATTTTCGGTACAGTCTCAGAAAAAATTGCTCATTTGGTTGTGTTCGGAGTGGATATAATTCAGCGTAGTGTTCTTTTGCCCTCCTAGAGGATTTTCTGGACACTAAGTAAGATTCTAACATATCACACTTTTCTGCATGGGTAAAAATCATTTTTTTGTCAAATTAATAACTAGCAAAATGAAATTTATGAGTGAAAGACTAATAAAACTGTACTAATATTTGACGTTTACTAGAAAGAATTAACGTTGTTATCATAGAAACATAGAAATGCACTCGACTTAGCTGTTTTTGTTTATTCACTATAACTCAAGTATTTTTAATCCCAGTAAAAATTTCTTATAAGATTTTTTGTTTAAAAATTGAATTTCTAACAGAAAATGATATAATATACAGGGGTTTCCATTTGAAAAAAACATATTTTTCGGGAAAACTCGAAAACGCGTTGTTCTTTTTTTTTTAATTCTTCCATCTTAAAGAGCGTTAAAAGTACTACTACAGGGTGCGGCAAAATGATAGGTACTATTTGGGATGTCAATAAAAACCAAACCACATAAACCAAACATTTCATATTTTATTTCTTAAATCTACATTTCATGCCATTCAGGAGCGTTATTTTTTAAAAATGATATCTTTTAAATGACGGCCATTATTGTCGATGCACTCTTGTAGGTTCTCACGGAAGCGCGTCATTACCCGATGGATCATTTCTTGGGAAATTGCGGCAATTTCTTGTCTTATGGCTGCCTTTAATTCTTCCAAAGTCCGCGGACGATGTGTAAAACTCTCGATTTGAGGTAACCCCAAAGAAAAAAGTCGCAAGGCGACAAATCAGGCGAACGCGGCGGCCAGGCGAAATCACCCCGTAAAGACACCACTTTGTTTGGGAACATGTATTGAAGAAGATTAAGTGAACGACGCGTGGTGTGCGATGTAGCACCATCCTGCTGGAACCAAAGATGTTCTCGGTGATTTTCGTTCAACTCGTTAACTTTTGGACGCAGGAAATTGTTAATCATATCAAAATATCGATCTCCGTTGACTGTTACCGTTATTCCATCTTCTTCGAAAAAGTAAGGGCCCCACACGCCGAATTCAGATATTGCACACCAGACGGTAACCTTTGGACTGTGAAGTGGTCGCTCATGTAATTCCTGTGGATTATTTGCCGACCAATAACGGAAATTTTGCTTGTTTACGGTACCCGATAGATGAAAGTGAGCTTCATCGCTAGACATGAATACAGCGCCTCGGGAAATGTTTTGAAGAATATACCGGCATGAATTTGTACGGGTTTCAAAATCTCTTTCTCTTAATTCCTGCACTACCATCATTTTGTATGGATGCATTTGGAGTGAGTTGTGTAAAATTCTTCGAACACTTCTATCGGAAATTCCCAAAGCAGCTGCATGCCTACGAGCTGAACGCCTAGGAGACTGTTGTACGGAATCTCTTACTGCATTCACATTTTCCGGTGTTCTTACTGTCCTTGGTCGGCCAGTAGATTTTCGTTTAAGCGCAGAACCTGTTTCCCTGAAGTTTAGAACCCACCGACGAATTGTTCTTCCATCCGGAACCGCGCCATGCCGAACAACATCAAACTGATTACGGAAGGCACGCTGCGTCGCTATTACAGATTCCCTATTTCTAATAAACTCCTCGACAACGAAAGCACGATGCACTCCGCTCCAAGCCATGTCGATAACTGAAAATTGCATACTTTTGTCTACCTAACGCGACCGCGTGCACAGTGTTGCCGGTTTTACAAAGCGAGCAACCACTATTTGAAATACTACCTACCTTTTTGCCGCACCCTGTAGTTTGCTAATTTAATCAATCTTGTATCTTTAATAATAACAAAGTTACCAATGGTGAACACTTAATTTGGATTGCCCTGTA
This sequence comes from Melolontha melolontha, assembly GCA_935421215.2. Taxonomy (NCBI): domain Eukaryota; kingdom Metazoa; phylum Arthropoda; class Insecta; order Coleoptera; family Scarabaeidae; genus Melolontha; species Melolontha melolontha. The sequence continues at coordinate 122,036,282 of OW285237.1, read as the reverse complement.
TACAGCGTGTTTGATCACTCGCTTTCCTAATTTGGAGGGTAGAAGGTTCTCAAAGTTTATAGTGTTTTACCAAAAAATCGCAGAGAAAGTTTTCAAATAAGCGCGAAAAAAAAAGAAGAAAACAGGAAAATGTTTTTGAGATGGTCTGTATACATAGTGTATGTGTGTGTACCATCTATGTAAGTTTTATGCCATCGACTGTTATTGAAAGGAAAAATGCTGACCTGTGAGCAATAGACCCACTCGTTGAAACAAGGCAAGGTTGAAACAATTTTAATGTTCGTATTTGTACCTGCGCGAGTTCAGTTTTGTGAGTGGTTACAGCAGCAACATTTACAAAATGCACAATTCCTTGGTAATATCTTATTTTCTGATGAAGCGAGTTTCACAAGAAATGGTGTATTTAATTATGACAATGTTCAAGAGTGACAAATGCGAAACCCACTGGCGATTAAACCAGCTCACCATCATAACCGATTTTTTTTAAATGTATGGATCGGAGTAATAAATAATTACATTGTGCCATTTTTGTTACCGCCGCGTTTGAACGGATAAGTTTATTCGGATTTTTTACAGAATATTCTGCCGGGATTACTAGAATATATTCCTTTGAATATTCACGTGTCCATGTGGTATCAGCTTAACAGGTCACCTGTACATTTTGTCCGCGTGGTGCGAACTAGAAAATGTTAAGTCGCTTTCAAAAGAAAAAAAAATAATTTAATGTGTAATCGTATATCTTAAGAAGTAGGTGATTTGTTATTTTTTTATTGTAGAGGAATGTGTTTACGTAAAGCGAACATGCATCGACCTTTAAACCAAATGTTTGTTGTAAATAGAAATAATTTTATGAATGACCGGTCTGATAATAAAAAGCAAACGAAGGGTATTTATATACTACGTTGTATTTTTGTAAAGGTCACTGGACTTTGTGTTTGAACTTACTAAAAAGCGACTTCTTCTACTTTATCACTTACCCACCTCAACACAACATGTACTGATTAACATAAAAACGTTGACTTTTTCTCAAAAATCAACACAATTTTTAAAAAAATTGATTTTTTGCGGATAATGAAATGCTTAACGTACATATACATACTGTTTATATTACGTCAACGAATTAACAAACATTCTGTATTTATGAATCAATAAGATTACGCTACGATGTACGATTTTTGTCCAAAACCTATTTGGCGGATTTTCTGAACAATGAGCGTTCAGATTTCGGTATGTAAAAAAATTAATTAAATTTTTTTTTTTCTTATATGGAATAAAATTTGTAACTCAATAACAACCACATATAATAATATGACATACAATAGTCTGGAAACAAGTTCAAACTGCAAATGGTAATTTCGAGTATCTCGTCTTGGCATGCAAAGTTTCATTTTCCTGTGTATCGTCGTTGAGTAACAATGTCATTTATCATGAGTTCGATTTCTGAAATGTATACCAAGCAACGATCCATCATAGAATTTTTAACGCCCCCATCGCAATTTACAGGCGTTTGAAAGCTGTTTATGGCAACGAAACAAGCGGCAATCGATAGAATATCGTTGTCCTGATTCTCCACGTACAGGAAAATTCAAAAAAGTTCCACCAGCGCAGAAAGTTGTGAAAGCTGGGAGTCATGCATACGTAATATCTGCCGAAGAGATCAACGGTTAATTCAATAAGATACAACAAAACTTACAATCACTAAAGAATCGTATCCGTAGAGTAAAGCCGGAAAGAACGAACAACCGTGAATTTCAGGCTCGTCACTGTCTTCATCAGTGACGAGCCTGAAATAATTCACCGTTGTTCGCACAGTCTTGATTTGGCACCTTCTGATTTTTGGTTCTCTAAGTTGTAGGAGGTATTGAAAGGTCAACATTTTTCATCAGCCACTGAAGTTCGAGCTGCTGTTCGCAATTGAATCCCCAGTACACAAGAAAATTTTTTCATGGACGGAATGAAGAAATGGATTCTACGTTTTGAAAAATGCGTTGCAAGAAATGGTGATTATGTGGAAAAATAATTATGAATAGTACCGTATATATCCATCCGTCTTCATACTTATTTACGCAATATTCCATGATTTTTTTTATGAAATCCATTTAAATTACTTTCTTAATTAAATAAGCGATACTAGATATTTAAAATTCACCTCAAAAGTAATACCTATATCAAGTACTATATGCTCCTGCAATAGGGAGTGGCACTCCAGAAGTTGAACATTATTAATATTGATAATTAATAATCCAATAACACTTCTCTAAGGAATGTCAGCTATAATCAGTTAAGGAGAAGTAAATATTTGATCTGTCGGGTGGCACTGCATTAAGGCAGCGATTCTCGCTCTTACGAAGGTGAGCTCTATAGGATTTGTTTTGGGAATTTATGAGTATTAACGAGCAATTTAAAACAGAAATAGATCGAGAAAAAAATTTAAAAGTGTCTCCTAAGGTTAAGAAGAGAGTGATTTAAAAATAATGTTGAGATATTGCAAGATCACAAACCGAAACACGTACGGAATAACAAATGGAATTCTGACCATGTGATAATGAATTGGCGCCATCACCAAACGCTAACCGAAAAGTGAGTGTATTTTTATATAGCGAAACTTCGTAGCAAATAGATATGTACTAGAATTTCTCAACTACAGCGTTGCAAAAAGAAGTTTTGAGGCTAATTATCCACGAGGTATGTGGAGGATTTGGTTGCAATCGTGACTTATTGCTGTTAGACTATTCATAAAAATAATGCAGTTCAGAGGCCTTATTAACTAAATGCGTGGTTGTATTCAAATAGTACTTTTCAGATAGGTAGGTATATTTTTTCGATTCGCCTACTTAGAAGTATTAACTTGCGTTTTTTTATAATACATCTCAGAATTGGTCTAGTATTAACATTTTAATGAATAAACGGATACGCAATGTAATTTGTATTATTGGCCTAATCCTTGCATGGATATACCATATATTTCTGATCTACTAACGTAAACACGAAACAAAATGTTGAGATTCAAGTTTGTCTTGGTATTCCGAAATACAATTTTGAATACGATAACTAGATAATTATAGTAAGTTTTCTGATAACAAATACTACTTTTTGTTGGATTTTCCATTAATAAAAATAACAGAAATTTCAAAAATTAAATACAGAAAGGTAAATATAATTGTTTCATAAAAACATTCTCAAATTAAATAGATGTTCATGGAGAAGTTTCTATTTCCTACTGTAAGAGTGATGAAGGTGATACAAGACTCGGTCGTTCTACAGAAATGATCAATTATTTTAATGTGATATTCAGCGAACTGAGGGTCCACCTGGTTCAAAGCTATTGTAGGGCTCAGAATTATTATTTCAAATTTCGCGCCACTTAAATTGTGTTAAGTTGGTGTAAACGAAAGGTTGGAAGAACTGGGAACATTATGTATTCGAACGTATTATAGTCAGTATTATGTGTATTAATATTATGTTTATGAAGCATTTTGTGAAATGTTATGTATTTTGTGTTTAATAAATTCCTGACAAATAGAAGAGTTTTTAAATTAAGGCGGCCATCCCCACACTATCAACATTTGTTTTTAACATCCTGTTAGTGTTTTCTCGTGCATTATCTATCAAGTCCCCTTCGTTTCCCGTTACTTTACATGGTTAACTTTAGCAAATCCTTGTTCCTTTAATATACTCTCAGCAACAAATTCAAACTGTTTGCTTGAATTACCATCGAACGACCATGTGTTGTTTGCTATATTTAAAACAATTCCGGCTAAGTTTAAAAATCTAACAATGTATAATTATCATCTACATTTGATAATACTATAAATTCAACAAGCAATAAATTTTATATACCGGGTTCTTCTTTTATCATTACACATAGGTATAATACATTGATTTTTCTTCTTTTAGTTTTACACAGGGATAAATGTATGGTGGCGTCCTAGGCAATCAGTTATACACCAGCGACATTTTTCCAATCGTCAAATATTTTTGATTCATACTTAAATCTTCAATTAAATACACTTGATTGAAAAATACATAATTTATTTAAAACAGTTAATCCCAACAGGCGTATACCTTGTATGAAGACAATTTTAAATATTTTTAACAAATTCAAAGAAAAAAATTGTTGTTTTCCAAATTCCCACAAAAAAAAAATAAAACCAATCACGCGTTAATAGAACACGTGAAGCTGAATATCCTGTGGTATGTAGAAAAACGGTCTGTAGGATCACATTTAGATGTAGCCAGGCATTTTGGAATATCGTACAGTTCGGTGTTCAAAACCCTGAAAGAATTCAAATATAAGCCACACAAGATGTCAAACCATCAAGAACTTTTCAAGGAAGATAAAGTAAAACGAACAGATTTTTGTGATATAATGTTTAATTTGTTAAATGAAAACAAAGAAATTTTAAATAAATTAATTTTTACTAATGAAGCAAACAGTTTCGTAATAGATTTAAGGAGTTTCATATACATTCTGTATGGTACTCTAAATAATTTCTCTTTTAATGCTTAAACATGCATATCTTTAATAGTTAGAAAGCATAGTAAGATGAAACCCATTGAGTTATTTCTTTAGCTAATAGGAAAAAGTTGGATGTAATTTTAATAAAACAAATACTTAGGTTACTTATTAATGTTTTTCGGTTGGACTATACACTCTCACTTTCTGCTGACCTCGCTGGAATACAGAAGTATTTCCTAGCACATCGATTTAAGGGTTTCAGCTCCATAACCCTTTTTTTAAGTTACCTTCCAAAATAAAAGAGGATCTACGTCCTGATTTGAATTTGGCTTTTCGTGGTAGTATTTCCTTTTAGTTATTATTGCATCAGCTGTAATTGATTTTACTTTTTCTTATTCTTTCTTGCAAAAATCCAAATAATGAAAGTGACTTTCGATGTGGACTAATGTCTGTTTTGCTTACAGGAATTCGTTCTTTATTTTCAAGATCTATTTTCTTCATAATATTAAACATTTCTTGATCTAGAAAAGAAGTAGCCCCGGTAGCATTTTCAGTACTACGAAAACCTTCTCTTTTAAATCGAGGTGTAAAACAGTTGCTACTCTAGTAACTAATCCTCCCTCATATGAATATAGCCTTACCTTAACAGATTCCAAAAGTTTGTTGTACAAAGTCTTCCCTTCCTCAATATTTAAATCTATTAGTGATGCTGTCAGATAATTGTACAGTCCAAAAGTTATTGGGATTATTAAAGAAATAGTAACGTATTTATTACCTACAAGAATTTCCCACTACTGCTTCTTAAGATAAATTTCTCCATTTTATATATATATATATATATATATATATATATATATATATATATATATATATGAAAAACTCCTGTGAAAAACTTATCTGCGCGGAATGTGCATATATCGATATTTCACTGTTTTTTACAGATCATCAGTGCACCTTACCGAAGACAGACATGATATTCACTTCTATACTACGTGTATATATACGAACTGTAATGAACTTCATGTGTATGAGAATTAATAATTATTAAATCTCATTTTACATGCGATTGTCGCTATAATTTGTTGCATTTAATTCCACAACTCGGCAAATCACTTTTGCCCCAGATTGTAGACGCAACAAGCCGCGACATCAACTGTACAAGTTGTCAGCACAAATGAAAGGAGGAGTTTTTCATTTGTGCTGACAACTTGTACAGTTGATGTCGCGGCTTGTTGCGTCTACAATCTGGGGCAAAAGTGATTTGCCGAGTTGTGGAATTAAATGCAACAAATTATAGCGACAATCGCATGTAAAATGAGATTTAATAATTATTAATTCTCAAACACATGAAGTTCAATATATATATATATATATATATATATATATATATATATATATATATATATATATATATGGTAAACCTAATCAGTAGGCGATTAAAGGTCTGTATATTACTTCAAAATATATGTATTTAAAAAACTCTACATGTTTCGGCTGTATACGCCTTTATCAAGAGAATACAAAATATGAATGTCATTCATATTTTGTATTCTCTTGATAAAGGCGTATACAGCCGAAACATGTAGAGTTTTTTAAATACATATATTTTGAAGTAATTAAAGCGATTAAAGGTCTGTATATTACTTCAAAATATATGTATTTAAAAAACTCTACATGTTTCGGCTGTATACGCCTTTATCAAGAGAATACAAAATATGAATGTCATTCATATTTTATATTCTCTTGATAAAGGCGTATACAGCCGAAACATGTAGAGTTTTTTAAATACATATATTTTGAAGTAATATACAGACCTTTAATCGCCTACTGATTAGGTTTACCATATCATACCAAGGTCACGAAGTTATTATATATATATATATATATATATATATATATATATATATATATATATATAAGTGTTTAGATAATTTCTTAGCCGTTCATTAAATATAACATTTGATAAATTATTGGAGTTTTCGGCTTTATTTATATGAAATATTTACAAATATTAAATTAGAATGTATGTAATTGCAGAGTAAGTGGGGATGTAAACATTGCTGTCTACAAATTACAAAGCAAATCATACGAAATTTTTTATTTGACAAATATGGTCTACGTTGGGACTCGAACCCAAGTCTACAGCTATCCGGGCTGTCGCCTTTACCACTAGGCCACAATAGACCCAGGTTCAAGCCATATATAAATGCATTTATTATACATTTCTCTTTGGGTGTGTGGTTTTGTGTTTGTGTGAGAGCGTAAGTGTAGGGTTTTGTATGTTGGCGCGCTCGTGCGTGTGTTTAGTGACCGGTCGCGTAAATTTAGAGAGATCGGATAACCAGCCGTTGCGCAGGGCCGCCAACCCTTTCCCGGCAACTTCTTTACTTTTTCGCGCAGTACTTCGACGGCCCGACCCCCGCCCCATCGAGGCAAGGCGCAGACTAGCGAAGCGAACCCTGCACGAGGTTGCTCATCGCCCAATCGAGGGAACACTCTTAGCGGCTACTTCGGTCGACGACGGTCACACTTTGTGCCATCTTAACGTTTTCCGCCAAGGCGGGGGCACTGCACACACGTCGAACGTGTGTGTGCTGTTAACGGCAGCCCAGCCAGGTTGCCGCCCAGGACCGGTCCTAGTGGTGTGTGCATTGCGCGGCGCCGTGATTTGCGCCGCGTAGCTTGGTGCCTCTCTCCTGCTGGAAAGGCGGAATGGCACCTGTCCGCCCATCGGGCAGACCCCCCTAGAGTTTGGTAGCGCATGTGCTAGGCTACAACCCAGTAGAGGACCACATCAGCACAAAACAAAAACAGGGAAAAGCAAGACATGAGTTATTATTACGTATGCGCATACGTAATAATAACTCATGTCACGAAAAAAAGTTCAAGTGTTCGAATTGTGATTATCGGACGAACAACAAAATCAGTTTTAATTACCGTCAGAACACGCACGCAGTAAAGGCTTCACCAGAAAATGTACACTCGTCAAACACAAGAAAGCCAAACACTCGTCCGACGAGGATAAATATAAATGTCCGAAGTGTTCGTACAGGACCAGTAGAAGGTATGCCATAAAAACACACCATATGTGCGTGCACGAGGGTCACAAACCGTTCATCTGTGAAATATACAACATCAAGTCCGCAAGGAAGAGTAATCTTACGAACCACAACAGAGCGATACACAAGAATACACACACCAGAATAATGAAATAGTCGAATTACATAAACTGAATCACACCCCATGTAATTACACGCAGATTATTGCCCGAAATTAGGAAGTCTTTTATTAACGGCGTGTATGTAAAAATACGTAATTCGCTATTCAAAATAAACGCGTTATAAACATAGCACAGTACAGCGTAGTCTAGCCGAGGGCGTCGGAGATATGTATTTGTAAATGCAAGTAAATATGTCGCCGTATATTATACCAAGCAGAGCCAACCGAGATACAGAAAAGTGGGTGACTAGGTCCATTGTGGCCTAAGCATAATTTCCTTTGCCCGTCTTTGTCGCAAGTGTTTTTTCATACAGAAAAATAGGTGACTGAACTGGTATCTTAAAAGCAAACAAAAAATAACAAGGTGTTGTACGATACAAGCAATATAAATTATATGCCATCAAACTATGTCAACCTAATTTTTAATTATACGATGAATTTCTGCCAATTTACTTTTAAAAAAAAAAATAATTCTTTACTTGAGTGTCCTTTAGTTTCTTCCTTAGCACTTTCGTCCCTAATAAATATCAATCCAGGAATCGGCAAAACCTCCTGATTTTGTCAATTCGTTGACAATTAACTATCAAAAATTGAAATTTATCAAACGAGGGCTTGCCTTAATCTTGGATGAGGAAAGTGGTACACATACTACGATATATTACTATGATCGGTGAGTATAAAGAGATGCAACTATAATAGATAGTATAATATAGACGCACCTAATATATAGTACATAAAGTATAAGTTTTCAGTTCAACGTCAAACGTCATGTTTTGCAATATTGCCAAAAGTTATATATATATATAATATAACCAAAGAAAGCATGTACATAACCTACATGGCAAAATAATAATAATAAGTTGTGTGGGAACAGGAATACTTCAAAAGTATTGTTTCGTTTCTAGTTTTGTATAAATATATTCTATCCAAGGAAACTATGCGGAAATGATTTACTGTAATATTCAAAATAAATAATAAAAATTTCTATTGACTCAGACAGCTAATCGAAGGGCCAAATAGCATCGCAAAACAGTAGGTATATATACATTGGTGCACCAAGTGTCATTAGAGAAAAATGCGCAAATTGTCGTAATAGTTTTAAAGGTTACGAAATATCATTCAGTTTCATCAATTGAACATCTAACATGTACTTAAAAAATCTGGAACCATATCGCCCCTATACATCCTGAGATTTCATGGTACTGGATTTGCTGATTGAGGAGCACAAGTAAGTATTAGAAAACTATTCTCAAACTATTAGAAAGTTTAGGGCAATCTCTCATTAAAGCAAATATGTGCTTGTTGTCGTATGCAGATGGCATTACTTAATAGCGAAGTATTGAAAATCATATACCGGGTTCTTCTTTTATCATTGCACATAAGTATAATGCATTGATTTTTCTTCTTTTAGCTTTACATATAGGGATATATATTTGGTGGCATAGTAGGCAACCAGTTATACACCAGCCACATTTTTCCAATTATGAAATATTTCTGATTTTTCATTCATACTTAAATCTTAAATTAAATATATTTTATTGAAAAATAGATAATTTATTTAAAATAGTTAATTATCCCAACAGGCGTATACCTTGTGCGAAGACAATTTTAAATATTTTTAACAAATTCAAAGAAAATGGATAGCATTTCTTTAAGGTTGAAATATATCTCGTATAGTAAAATTAGTGTATCAAAAAAAAAAGGTAGAAAATATAACAAAAAAGTGAAAATAGATTTTTTATGAAATTGTAGAACGTTCTCGCATTACATCATACTTCTAATACCGAACGAAACCCACGTATTGGGGAATTTCAGTAACACGATAAAAACAAAAAACACCTCGTGGTATCTTACGAATAAGTGGTTTTATAAAATTGAGAAGAGTTTGGCTCTAGCAAGTGGCTAGCAGTGTATGTAAAGAATAGCTCCGTAATTATTTTCGATATATCGATAAATTACGAGCTGTTAATATAATATAGTACTAAAAACTAGTGTGGAAAAGTGCAAGATAAAGGATAAACTAAGTCAGAGTAAGAATAAAGTAGCAGTAAAAATATAATAGTAAATATTATGTAAGAGATAGAATATATGTCATAGAGGCCAAACCTACGAAGGGTTGACCGGGGTTTGGTTTCTTGCGCGGCGGCAAAATATATCGACAAATAAAAACGGCTACAAAGTTTCGCATAAGTTCGAAAAATAAGAAGACAGGACCGGACTAAGAAAATAATTTAAACAGAAAAAGGGACAAAGAAATAAAAGTGCAGAAATGGGACGCTCTGAAGATAGTGATGAATACTCCACCGACGAGAAGAAGAGAAAGTGTTCTAAAGAGGATGTAGAAGAACATGCCTTCAGTAAAAGTAATAAAATAGCTAGATCGCCGATAAAAACACAGAAGAAAATGGAGGATAATAGGAACATGATGGAATATTGCAAATGACAATGAAATCCTTGGCTGAAGAAATAAAAGAAATTAGAGAGGAACAGAAGGGGTACAAAAAAGAAATAGAAGGAATGAGGAAAAAGAATGAAAAATTGATAAGAGAGAATTCCCAATTGAGAAGAGGAATAATAATAATGGATGACAGGTTAGAGCTTCTTGAAAATGAGAAGAGACGAAATAATGTAGTTGTACAAGGACTATCAGTGAATGCAATCAATCAGGAGGAAATAAAAAACAAAATGGAGGAGTTTATAGAGAAAGAGTTGCATTTAAAAGTCAAAACAAAGGGAGTGATTAAACTAGCAGAAAAAACTTGCCTAGTACAAATGGAAAATGCCACAGACAAGAAAACAGTTATGCAGAACAAATACAAATTGAAGGAAAGGAGAGGGGAAAATGTCTTTATCAACGACGATTTATCTAAACAAGACAGAGATATACAAAAGATAATTAGAAACAGGTCAAAAAAAGAAAAGGAAAGTGGCAAGAGGGTTAAAATTGCGTTTCGGAAATTATATATTGAAGATGAAGAATGGAAATGGGACAAAAGCAACGAAAAGCTAATACAAATGAAAGACAGGAAAGCTCAAAAAACTAAGAAACCAATGTATAGATGGAAAGAAGGAGGTTGACACGGCATTGATAATGGACGTTGACAAAATCAAACATACGAAAGAAATAAAGTATACGATAAGGCGTGGAAATGATACTTCAAACAAAAAGAAAGAATGGAAATTAGCGACTTGGAACGTCAGAAGTTTAAGCGAAAAGGAAAGTGAACTCATAAGTGAATTTGAAGAAATGCGTTTAACAATACAATGTATTAGCGAAACAAAAAAGAAAGGCCAATGGGTGCAAGTACTAGATAATGACCATATATTACTGCATAAAGGAGTAAATTCGTGTAATAGAGCAGCAGCTGAAATAGGTGTAATAATACATAGAAATTTAAAAAGCAACATAAGTAAATGGGACGCTAGATCGGAGCGCATATTAGCAGTGAAGCTTAAAGACAGTAAACAGAAGGTAATGACAATAATAGCAGTGTACTAATGACAATGACAAAGTAGAAGAAAAAGATAAATTCTGGGAGGAGCTGACATTAGTAATGGATGAAGCCAAAGGAATATTGTTTATTGCTGGGGACTTTAATGGCAGAATAGGAAAAATAAAACGACGGTTATAAGGCAATTATGGGAGAACATGGAGAGGAAATTAGAAATGATAATGGAAAAATAGTTTTGGACTTTTGTTTAAACCATAATCTCGTAATAACTAATTCATTTTATAAACACAAGGATATTCACAAATATACGCGTGTGCAACACAATAGAGGGGAAAAATGTATAATTGATTATGTGCTGATAGTGATCATTATTTGGTAGTAGCTAGAATCAAAGAACTAGAAAATAAACATGACAATGGAATTAAAATAAAGAAAATAGAATTCACGTCAATAAAGACATATAAATTAAAGGAACAAGAAATAGCCAGAAATTATGAACAATTAGTTAGAAAAAATATTAAAGAGAAGTCAGAGATAACAAATCTGGACAATTTAGAAGAAAAGTGGATTATGTTCAAACATATAGTTGTAGAAGCTGCCCGTGAAATATGCGGAGTATACAAAATATGTAACACAAGGAAGCAGACTGCTTGGTGGACGAACGACATAAATGAGGAAATCAAAAATAAAAAGAAATTGTGAGAAAGTACTTAGAAATAAGAAAACAGAACAATACATAATGTACCAAAGGCAACGGAAACGGGTAAAAGAATTAGTGTTAAAAGCAAAAGCAAATAAATGGAAAGAATTTGGTGATAGAATGGAGAGAGATAGCACTGCTAATCAGAAACTATTCTATATATAAAGTTTTGAAATCGGGCAGAAAAGCAAAATCAATAGATGATGGAAGCATATATAATAAACAGCAAGAAATAATCACTGACGAAAGAGAGGTAATGAACAGATGGAAGGAACACTTTGAGGAGCTACTCTGCAGCAAAGGACACAAAAATGTGGAGACTGTTATAGAAAGTGGAAATATAACAGATGAGGATACAGAATTGACTCTAGAAGAATTAACTGATGTAATAAAAAAATTGAAAAATGGAAAAGCTCCTGGAAATGACAAAATAGTGGCAGAAATGATTAAGAACATTGGTGAAGTAGGAACAAAGATACTTCTGGAGATCATTAATATGGCGTGGAAATACGAAAATATACCAGAGAATTGGGAAGTGGCTCTAATAACACCGATATACAAAAATGGAAATTATAGAGATTGTAATAACTACAGAGCTATAACGTTACCAAGTACAGTGGTCAAAATATATGAGCAATTAATTAAAAATGGGGTAAGACCGTTAATCGAACCATCACTATCGGAATCGCAAAGTGGATTCAGACCCGGAACACTTAAGAAAAAAGGAATGAGTATAAATAAAAATAAAACAAAAGTAATGACCACAGGTGAAGAACAACTAAATATCCAAATTGAAGGAATAACTATTCAACAAGTAAATGAGTTTCATTATTTAGGTGTCCTGATAGAAAACACTGGGAAAAATGAGTCAGAAATTAATGAAAGAATTGAAAAGGTAACCAAATTATATTACGCAATGAATAAGAACTCATTATGAAAAAAGAAATATCACGAAACACCAAGATAAAAGTATTCAAAGCAGTCTACAGAGCAGTTCTGACATACGGATGTGAATCATGGGTACTTAATAATAGAGAAAAAAGCAAAATTCAGGCTGCAGAAATGAGATATTAGGAGAGATTAGGAGAGTGAGAGGCGTAACTAGAAAGGATAAAATGAGAAATACACAAATACGAGAGGAACTGGAGATACAATCGATAATGGACTTATTGAACAGCGGGTGGGGGCATTTACAACGAATGGGCGACACTAGACCAGTAAAGCTAATATATGAAGCCAAAGTCCAGTATAAAAGGAAAAGAGGAAGACCGCGACAAGTATGGGAGGATGTCATTGGAAATAGCATCCAGAAGAGGGGAAAGAACTGGAAAGAAGCAAAATCACTGGCCAGTAACAGAACATTATGGAGAAATTTTGTGCATAATTTAGATTAGACTGTACTTACCCGACACCCTTTAGGGTAACAGGGTTTTTGATATATATATATATATATATATATATATATATATATATATATATATATATATAGCAACTAATAAATTATTGGAGTTTTTCGGCTTTATATATTAAATATTTACTAATATCAAGTTAGAATGTATGTAATTGCAGAGTAAGTGGGGATGTAAACATTGCTGTCTACAAATTACTAAGCAAATCATACGAAATTTTTAATTGAAAAATATTGTCTCTGTTGGGACTCGAACCCAAGTCTACAGTTTGCCGGACTGTCGGTTTTACCACTCACCCACAATAGACCTAGACACTTATATATATATATATATATATATATATATATATATATTTAGTGTTTATAAGAATTTTATTTTTCTTATTTATTTTATTGGCCGTGTCTTAATATTAAAAATAATAGACTTTTTATTGGTTTAGCGACCTTTTATTGAATTATGATGTTTTATTCTACAACGTTTCGACTTTTACTATTTTTCAGTCTTTTTCAAGTATCTAGAAACAAGAATTAATACAATGAGAATATGAGAATTGTGTTTGCTTTTGTGAGATTGAATTAACAATTAAATTAACAATTAAAATTAAAATTAGATTAAAGAATGAATTACCAATTAGATTAACAATTAGAGTTAAAATTTAAAATTAGATTAATAATGAGTAAGGACAATTAAAGTGATTACATCTGTATAAATGAATAGAAAAATTTTGAATTAAGCCACAATACAGTAAGGTAAATAGAAACAAGAATTACTACTCAGTGTAGTAATTCTTGTTTCTATTTACCTTACTGTATTGTGGCTTAATTCAAAATTTTTCTATTCATTTATACAGATGTAATCACTTTAATTGTCCTTACTCATTATTAATCTAATTTTAAATTTTAACTCTAATTGTTAATCTAATTGGTAATTCATTCTTTAATCTAATTTTAATTTTAATTGTTAATTTAATTGTTAATTCAATCTCACAAAAGCAAACACAATTCTCATATTCTCATTGTATTAATTCTTGTTTCTAGATACTTGAAAAAGACTGAAAAATAGTAAAAGTCGAAACGTTGTAGAATAAAACATCATAATTCAATAAAAGGTCGCTAAACCAATAAAAAGTCTATTATTTTTAATATATATATATATATATATATATATATATATATATATATATATATAATATTTTCGTGACCTTGGTATGATATGGTAAATTCAATCAGTCGGCGACTAAAGGTCTGGTTTACTTCAAAGTATATATATTTAAAACAACCCTACATGTTTCGGCAATGATGCCTTTATCAAGGATATAAAATATAAATGACAGTATACAAATGTCAAATAATTGAGTTGCTATGGTTTAAATTATTCAAAGATACAATATGAACAATAATGGAGAACTTTCGCAAAGAGTCATCTTTACTGACTCTTTGCGAAAGTTCTCCATTATTGTTCATATTTACAAACCAATTATAAAACTGTAGTCTACGTGGGTAATAAATTTCTAACAATTCTTGTACTGCTGTGACACGGTATGGATAAAGTTGCATATCTTTTTTTAATAACTTGTGAGTTGTACCAACAGAAAGGTTTATTTGTTGACTCAAATGTCGAACAGATGTTTGTGGTTCATTTTCCATTATTTCTTCAACACGATTGACAACTTAAAACGGGATACCTAAATTCACAAAATACAAGAATTTGGAGCAGTGAAAATTCACATGTAATTAATGAAGAATCGCTACATTCAGAGAAAATTGGTATTTGGGCAGCGATAAGCCAAAGGCGAATCATTGGACCAATATTTTTTCAAGCAACGTTAACTGCTCAAAGGTACCGTACGGAAATTTTACAACCAATTGTCAATCAGTTGCATGATGATGAACTTCAAAATGCATATTTCCAACAAGACGGAGCACCTCGTCACTGTACTGCAGAATCTTTGGATTATTTAAGAGAATTTTTTGATGAGCGTATAATTAGTCGAAATACTGAAATTGCCTGGCCTGCACGTTCATGCGATTTAACACCTTGCGATTTCTTTTTGTGGCCTTATCTAAAAAATAACATATTTCGAACACCTATATTGAATTTGAACGATATGCTACAGAGAATCGAACAGAAATGCATGGAAATTAATAACAATCCAGTAATGCTGCAGAATATCATCAGAAATTTTGAACGGAGGATTTTAAAGTGCATTGATCTTGAAGGACAACATTTTCAACATTTGTTATAGTTTTCAATAAATACCTATTATTTGTTATTTATTTGTATGTATGAAACTGTCAAAATATACGACTTCGTAGGTTAAGTAGTAAATTTTAATTTAGAACATACTTCAAAATGTTCTCAGTAAATCACATGCTACTAGATTGACTTTTCAAATGAACACTTGTTATATGCGCTATATAGTACATTTTTATTTGCTGTATGAAGTTGTTCTATATACATATTTATATTTTCTATGATGTAAAATAATCAGAACTTAGTTGAGGTCGGAACCCTACGTTGAGTATTCAGTCGTCAGTGGCGCTTTACAAACTTTTTGCGGTAGATTTGCACATAAGTAACGCATGCGGATAATTGTGCGTTATTTGGGATTTGTTTATGTAATTTGTGGTTATTTTCAATTACGTAAATTCATGTAGGTTTCATGTAGCATTCTTCAAGCTAATTCGAAACTACGAACATCTACGTACAGCCCTGAAGATGTCCCTTGAAACAGTGGACGAAACGTTGGCAATTACGCCTAACTCGACGCGGTTCCAACCCGGAAACCGAGATCTACATCTACGTAAATACATGTTAAATTTGTTGGTGATATATTGAAAACTACAACTGTGTAAATTAAATCTGTTTGATAGTGTTGTTATTCAATTTACCTCTCTACTTCAATTTACAATTATGTTAAAAATAGGTTTTACGTGTTTAGTACGGAATTGTGCAAACACTCAACAAGACATTATATTATATACGTTCCCAAAAGATATTGATGTAATTTTTTCCTAGTTTATTGTAACATTTTATTTTATAGTAGTGTATGTTTTAGATGTTTAGAAAATGGACTATAACTATTGACCGTAACGATATACCCTTTGAAAAACGTAGGAGCTATAGGGTATGCGATATTCAATTTGCCGATGATATGAAATTAGAAAGAAACCACAATCGCACCAACCTGAAAGCAAATGCTTTTCCGGTACTACATTTACCAGGTAACTGATTGTTATTTTTATCCCAGGGGTATTTCACTTAAATTGGCGTGTTTAAAACATAATTCTTAGACAAGGATAAAAGATGTCAAGTTTGCGAACTTTTCAATAGGTGGCAAAATGGATACTAAACTTTTAAAGTCACTAGATAAATAAAGTACCGCAAACCTCCGCCATTTTTGGGCAAAAATTTGGCGTCAAAATTGAATTGCTGTGTTAAATAAAAAATCAATTTAGTACTGTATTCTTAAAAGAACGCAACTGTATGAACATGCGTTAATAATTAAACCGCAGATAGTAAGGCAATTAATTAAAACAAGCAAGCACTGTTTTCATTATTTATTATTGTTGGTTTACTAAAGCACGCATTTTCGCCTTTTGTGGTTGACAACCAGATCAGGGTGTGCATTTGGAGTTAGTTTTTTCATGTCATCTGCTCTTGATTGTTCAAATTGGGAATCAGAAAAATGCACCTTACATAAGTAACTAAGTGTTATAACAAGTGATCTGCTTTTACATATGTACTCACCTCACAAATCTTCGCATTTACCGGCACATTGTCTTGATTAATGTCACATAACCACACTTTTCTTCTGTCTGCATTCCTTTCACCACTGGGAAATGCAAATAAACGGAAACCTTTGGCGACACTGTTTTTGCAATTGATAATACAACAACCAGGCATAATTACACTTTATGTTGCCAACGGTGGGTTTAAATGCAACGACAAGTGATTTGACGTTTGGCGGCCATGTTTGGGCAAAAGTAGCGCTTTCTCTCTCGCACTCTTTGGCCTTATGGATTGCGGTACTTTATATGTATCTAGTGACTTTATAAACTTTGAATTACGGGCAATTAGAATATTTGCTTTAACGACAGTCAATAATTTTAACCAATTAGGGCCAACGTTGACATTTTTTGACGCCATTATCTTTTTGTTGTATTTATTAAACCGTTGTTATATATTTTTGTTTTTATTCGCATTTTTATGAACTTTGTTTTTATTTTTGGTGTTGATTAGTTCTAATGTTTTACTTCTTTTGTGATAGTAAGTTTACCGTAGAAAGAAAACTATAATTAAATTGGTTATTTTATAAAAATATTTTATATTTTTGGAACTTCCTTAAATTCCATATTCTATAGAAAAAATACATAATTGTGATTATAGCTCATGCAAGACACAAACTTCTAATACTTCAAAAACTAAAAATATGCTTTAAAGGAGCAGTAATCGAGAGCCATTTGAATCATTATCCGTTGTTTCTTTAAATTTATCATCTATTAATGATCTACTCATACTAATTAGGAAGCTCTTACATCAACTTGTAAGTATAAATGAAAGATACAAAGTATATAGAAAATATTAATACATACAAATTTGTATCAATCATATCCATTCAGGAATCTATGAATAACCCATCTACGAGCAGTAAAAAGTAAACTTCTGGTATGTACAACTTATTCAATTAGATTATTTACAAGACTCAAATTTTTTTTAGGACTTCTTATTGAAAAGCGTGGGAGTGACACCTATTACAGAACTTTACTCCAAAGCTACTAAATTATACAATTGTGCTTTAAACTTGAAATCTGCTGCTGCAGAATTGTTCATTTTATATCATTATATTACTAATGTATATATGTTAAGATCTTGCATTTTGCTATTGTGTTCTTACTTTAATCAAATCTCAAATGCTTGTGATATTCATACTGTTTCACAAAGTACCATAATTAATTTTTTAATTTGTCTTTTTCTGAAAATACATTCATTCTTGTTTTATTATAGAAAATTCAGTTTATACTCCAAATCACCAAAGATGATCCCTGCGTCATTCATCTATAATTCTATCAACGACATTCAAAGAATAATCTACACATCCGAATAACAAACAGTACCTACTTGTATGACAAGGATAGCTTGAACAAAAGTATGTGTTTTCTAGCAAAGACATACGGCTCAAGCAATTTATTTGAGTAAGACAAAGACGGGATTATTACCTACTCCGTGATAAATACACACATTTCCGCATAGTAGTTCTGTCAGTGTTGCCAGAGCTAGGGAAATTTCCCTAGACCTAGGGAATTTAGGTGGGTGCTAGGGAAAAAGGGAATTTTTACGAAATAAAGCTATAATCAAGGGAATTATGCTATGTCACAATATTTCCAGTATATATGTTGGGGATTCCCTTAAAATAGAAACTTTAAATATTGTGAATCATGTAAGGAAACCTCGATATACAAAGATCCCAAAAATTTCGCATAGTAGTTGTTAATTGCAACTCAATAGCGAGTGGTTTTTATTTTGAAAAGCACTATTCCAAATTTATATGTTCATCTTATACCCACAAACCCATCTAATTAATACCGAATTACGATGTGGTTACTTTTATTAACTAATCAATAGATTTTTATGACCCGTAATAATGACACACATACTCATATTTTATGTATTAAAACTTGAACAAGAAGTAACTTAGGAAAATTAAATAATTAAGATTGGAATTCCTATTTCTAGAAGTGTATGTATATTATTGTTTATGAAGCACGACTATTCTACAAATTTAGTATGCAAATGTTCAAGAAATAAATAAACGTATTGTTATATTAAATATATAAAGCAAAAGAAAATACCCTTTGTGAACTACATTTTTAAAGTAACACGTGGGAATTACAATATATACAAAAGAGGATTTTATAGTAATAAAAACTATAAATTATGGGTAATATAGGAATCACTTCAGAGTAATAAATTCCTATATGTACATATTTACATATATTTGTAAATATTATTTTATGGTACGGGGCGGGGCTATTTATGAATTTATAGATAATGTATATTGTTCTAATAAAAATACAATAGACAAAATAATATATCATTATTACGTTCTAGAAGTATATGTTAGCACTTTAAAGTAACACGTGCGAATTCTATACACAAATGAGGATTATTGATAGTAATAATATAAAACCCCGAATTATTGAACATTTTTTATTTATGAGTATGACATAAAAGATAACCAGCTGATGGCAATAAAACTAAAATAGGTATATTATGTACTTACCCCCAAATTTTACCCAATATTTTTATATATTCAATCCAAGAATTTTATTTGAATTTTTAATTAGCGGTCAGTATCAAAAATACATTGACTAGTTTCAGTTCAGCTTCAAAGAACAGTTTTAGTATTTTAAAGAATACACTTATTACTATCTTTTAAATAAAAAGTTTTTTTCTAAAGCAGTGAATCAAAAGTGCGTTTCCATTCAAAAAGGTGAATATTTCAGATTTTGCTTTTATTTTAACAATTAATTAAAATATATTTGTAATTATTTTTATGCAGTAAGTAAAGGATCAATATGTCATCAGAGGCCGGGCCATCTTCTGTAAAGGATATATCTGAATTTTCATCAGCCTCTTCGTCCGAGGAGGCACAGAATATATCGAAGAAAAGAAAAAGAAAATCCTATGCACAGAAATACAATATTCGGTGGGAGCAGAACCCGCAGTTTAAAAACTGGTTGCGAAGCAGCGAAAAAGGACAAAATTATGCATACTGTAAGGCATGTAAATAGTATATTAAAAAACGAGTTTCATAAGGCACCATTTTGCCGCACGAGATCAGTTTAGAAAACGAGCCGCTTGCGGCGAGTTTTCTAAAGAGCGAGTGCGGCAAAAGGCCTTATGAAACGAGTTTTTTATACTATTTTTTCTATTTTGCGTATTGTACATTAATAAATTGCTTAAATTGGAATTACTTAATTTGAAAGTTCAGAGTTTAATTTTTATATAAAGCATGCAGTTGGTCACATTGATACTTGACATTTTCCAATTTAAATCTTGCTATCCGCGAAGTATATTACATTACATATTATTTATTAATTTTCGTTAACATTACTTGATATTTCATTTAAAAATATAAACATGAGTGACATAGAAACATATATATGTTGATGTCAATTGTATACAACATACGTTGTTTGTGTAAAATACGAACATATATCATATCTGTCAAATGTAGATAAATTCTTAAAATCATATGACAGCAATGATATTTATTTCTGTATTCGAACAACGCCAACATTGAAAAATGAAAAAAAGTGTATCGAAATAGAGCTCATTTCGATACTGTTTTGGGTTTCATAATGAGTTCATTTCGAACGCAAAATAGAAAAAAGCATTTTATATGTGGCAAATCAGAAATATTGAAACACGCGCACGGAAAAGCACATACAAAATTAGTAACTTCTGTAACTAAACAACAGTCTTTGACTGATATATCTTCTTTTTTACAAACAGTCGATCTTCAAAAGAAAATTAAAACCGCTGAAGTAAGATTCGCCGCTTTTGCAGCCGAGCATAATATTGCGTTAAATGCATTAGATCATTTATCGGAAATTATAAGAACCACATTTACCGACTCTGAGATCGCAAAAAATTACAGTAATAACCGCACAAAAGCAACTGCAATTGTTAATAATGTTATCGGTTCTTATAGTTTTGATAAAACTATAAATTTATTAATTTGTAATAAATTTTCACTGATTGTCGATGAATCTACCGATAAAGGATCCATTAAACATTTAGCGCTAGTAGCGCGAGTGTTTGATGGCACTAGCATCAAAGACTTATTTTTCGGTTTGTTGAAAGTGCCTAGTGGTACAGCAGAATCTTTATATAATAACATTACGGAATATTTTGTTAAAAATAATATTAACTATAAAGAGAATTTGAGAGGCTTTGCTGCCGATAACGCAAGTGCAATGATGGGCAAACACAATTCACTAAGTTAAAATCAGATATCCCAGATTTATTTATATTTAATTGTGTTTGCCACTCTTTTAATCTTTGCGCTAATTATGCTTGTGAAAAGCTACCTTCTTCTCTTGAGGAACTAGTCAGAGATATATACAGCTATTTGCAATACAGTTACAAAAGACAGAGTGAATTCAAAGAATTTCAAGAGTTTTTAGCTTTAAAACCCCATAAAATACTACAACTCTCTCAGACTAGGTGGTTATCTTTATTATCAGTTGTTAGACGATTTTTAGGGCAATACGATGCTTTAAAATTGTATTTCACAAATGCACAATTAAGTGATAAAGATATAACAGCGAAAAATATTTTCAATGGTCTCAACAATCCCACTATAAAATTATATTTTCATTTTCTAGAATATATTTTACCTTTTTTCACAAATTTAAACACAGAGATGCAGTCTGAGGGCCTTAAAATTCACATATTATATAGAAATGTAGAAACTGCATTAAAATCTTTACTAGATTGTTACTTAAAAAGGACTTATCTCGATAGAACGCCAACTGAAAATGTAGAATATAAAAATCCAGACAATTTTGTTAACCTGGAGAAAATTTATTTAGGTGCCTTTGTTATGGGTAAAATAGCTAATAATACCCATGGGCTAAATATAAATGAACTAGCGAACTTTAGACGGCGATGTTTAGATTTTTTAATAGAAGGTTGCCATCAAATATATCAGAGGTTCGACCAAAAGAATAGATCAATTATTATTTTTAAGCAAATCGAAATGATTTCACCCATCGATGTAATATCAAAAAAATATGAATCAATAGCACCTATGGCCATTAATTTCCCGAATTTAGTTGGCAATGATTTAAATGAGATAGACAGGGAATGGCGAATGTTACGAAATACAGATTTGTCTCAATTTGGAGACTTGAATGTTGAACAATTCTGGAAAAAAATTGCCAGACTTAAATCCGGCGACGACATGCTTATGTATCCAAAGCTGTGCACATTTATATTTAATATATTTAGTTTGCCACACTCTAGTGCGACTGCAGAGCGTGTATTTTCGCAAATTAACTTAAATAAAACCAAAACCCGTAACCGGTTATCCACCGAAACGTTGTGTGGCATTTTACATTGCAAAACATTAATGAAGGGCAACAGTTGTTTTAATTTCGAACTCAACAATGATTTATTTAAAAAATTTGATATATTGTATGATAGTATTTAGTATGATTGAATTTATTTTAAAAAATTGTTTGTCTTTGTTATATGTATATTTAATATTATGTTACCTAGATTAGTTATTGTTATATTAAAATATATAAATATATATTTTGTTTTTATGATTTATGTAATCGTTTTTTTTTAAATGTTTTTGTATTATATGTATAACCTGCAATCTCCAATCCGCTTTTAAGTACGTCTTGAAAATTGTTTAAAAATTCTAGGGAAATCTAGGGAAATTTTCTGCAAATGTCTAGGGAATTAAAAAAATTTCCCCTGGCAACACTGAGTTCTGTCGTTACTCGTTGACATTTGACAACATACATTCGTTGATATTTGATGGAATTTATTTTCTTTTTATAAATACATCAATCAACAAACCAGAATTCGGTGTGATTCGATACATACGTGTCCGATTGCAACTTTCCCCTCCTGTTTAAATGAAACATGATTATAAATCCGCTGTAATCCCCTTGCCCCTCCGAATCCTTAATAAATGAGGTTTTGTATGTTTACAATCATAAAAACTTAACCTCTTAACGTAAATACAAGGCTGTCAAGATACAATTTTCCGACCTGCTGTTAATGAATATAAAAATGAAAAAGGTAATTATCCAACATGAAAGTGGCAATAAATATCAAGTTTTTTTATCGCCTTACGAAATAGAAGAAGCTGAAACGGGTAAGTTAACTTTTAAACATTCGTCAATAACAATTTATTTTTTTATGTCGATTTTTCAGATTCCAACTTCTATAATGAACTAACAAACAAGTATCATAAATTATACGAACAAAATATAATACATAGGATTAAAGATCACAATGATGAAGTTGCAGGGAATAAAGATCAGCAAACTACAATGTTTTCTGAAGACCTGAATGAAAATTATCATGTTGAAAAAGAATTGGATGAACGGCAAGAAAATAGAAATAGCTTTGATGAATTTTGGACCGAACAAGAAACTTTATTTCTCATTAGTTTGTATGCAGAATACCAAGACGAATTGAAGCATGCAAAAAAGAAGAAATATGTGCGGCAGATAGTATCTGAACGAACTGTCAGTATCACTAGATGAGCTAGAAGATGATAAATCATCAAATGATTTTAAAGCCATTTCCTGAAATATTTCAATTAAAATATTATTATAAAATATACATAGTCACAAATATTTAATGTATTTACTTACAAGAATAACTTTCTCCATTTTATTTATATACATATTGCCATGGATTTTTCCATGGAGAAGAAAGAAAAAAATAACAGAACTATATTGAACTTTTTGTGAAGAACATTTATAAATTCATGTATTTTATTTTGGTGTCTATTTTATTTCAGACGGGGATCGATATAAATATACTTAATTTTAAGTGATGAATTTTATTATGTTTGAATTTTTAATCCATCCCTGTATATTTAGGTTAGTCAGATGTTTAAAGCCGCCGCCACTCCTGATATCATATTGTACTAAGGTGTATATATTTTTTCTATCTTGATTTTATATAGTAGGTGGGGATGCCCTTGCGGTTCCTGGAACTTCATTTCAGAGATTATTTGAATGTCCTTTAAGATAGGTCGGTATAAGTGAATATTAGACAGGACTTAATTTTGTCTGATATATTTAAAATCATTGATAATTCGTTTATAGTTTTTGGTGCGTCGTATGTGATTTAAAAGTAATTTATCGTGAATTTACAAATCTTTTATATTTGTAATTTGATTTAATTGATACACCTATCTGAAGAAAAGGAATCTCTCGTGTTTAATTGTGATATGCATTAATTAATGTAGGTATCTTTATAATTATTAATATATATATTGAAGAAAGCGCTATAATTAACTTGTAAATTTTTGTGAAATTTTTTTTATGTATTCAGAATAATATCTAGAAAATTTGTTAGATGGTTTTTGTGGAGTTTGGGTGTTTTTATTCACTTTGAATATTTCAATACGTAGGAAGGTGGGGACGAGTTTGTGTGATGTCATGTGAATGCATTCATGACAGTTCAGATTTTGATTTCGCGCGCAGAGTAAACAATTCTTTACTTTGACGTTTAAATTGTTGGGTTAATATTTTGTTGACATCTGATGAATTTTTGGATATTAGTAATTTTGTTATCTTTGCTCGTGAGTTGTCATAGTGAGGTTTTTTAATGATTTGTATCTTCATATGATATCCAAATCTTTTTTATCCTCGATTTGCTGTGTCTTTAACAGTTCAACGTTACACTTTGTAAAGTTGATTTTTTTTTTTTTTTTTTTTTAATATAAATGTAAGGGAAAAATGTTTGTATAATTTATATGACACCTCGTGTTTTATTTTATGATATAACCTGCATCCGTAAGGATCGACCCGAGAGAAGTGAGCTCAAGGAAATCTACGAGACTGAACAGCCGGAAGATTAAGTTGTAGTGTGAACAAAAAAATTTAATAAGCAATCAAAAGCACATTCCACTGCAATATGTCAATCGGCACTATTATAGAATCAAAGCTCTGAATACGACTTTCTTTTGCGACGTTGGATTAGTTACAAATGATTACTAAACACGGATTATGTTTACGTTAATCATAATCAAAATAAGTGCACAAACAAAAGCAGCTATATTCTTTGAAATTTATTTTTTAAAAACTATAAAGGCAGCAATCACGACAACTTGTTTTAAATTCGTTGCAATATTTTGAACGAGAGAAAAACCATGGTGATGTTAATACCTATTACATGTGCACATAATATATTTAGATTTTTAATAAACCTTTTGTTTAGCGAGTGGCAGATGCATTGTGCTTGGGATTAGTTACAGTAAAACGCATTAAAGCTGTGTAGCAGCAGTTTAAATCGTGTACTTCACAATATTGGATTTAAATATAAAAAGGATAATAATCATAGAGCATTAGTGGAACGATCCAACATTGCAGAGATAAGATTGACATTTCTTAGGAATTACATAAAGAATTTGAGTTGTTCTGTTCAGAGAGAAGTGGTATTGCTTGATGAGACCCGGCAAGATAATAATCTGCAGAGTGTGCGTAAACCTGAGGGTTACGAGGGCAAGCGATATTTTGTATTACATTGTGGTTCAAAATTATGTTTTGTGTCAAATGCTTCTTTATTGTTTTCAAGCAAACCACAAATGAATGGAGAAATGTTTAAGAAATGGACCGATGAATATTTAATATCAAATTTGGAAGAACCGGCACAAATAGTGGTGGACAATGCACCCTACCATTCACTAGTAGTAAAGAAACATCCATCATCGGCTCGATGTAAAATGATATTACATACTTGTCGAAACATAATCTATCTTGCGAACTCTATTTAAAACTGACCTACTACCCTTGCTAAAAATTTGCATAAAGAAAAACTGTATCAAGGAGATGAATTGCTACAAAGTCATGGACATGAAATATTGAAGATTGTCTCCTTATCATTGTGAATTTAATGCTATCGAAGTTATTAGGGACCATGCAAAACAATATTATAATAAACATATTTTCAGGGATGGACATGGAGATGATAAAGTTATAGCTATGTGGAAGTAATCACTAGAGCAGTGTATGGAAGAAATTTGGATACAATGATATTAATACAAATAATCATACAAAATGATACACATGCAATTGCCAGACTTTGGCCACAATTTATATCTAAATATGTCCATAAAGGTAGAAAAATTACAGAAACAGATTTTATCAAGTAGCTAGATTTCCTAATGTACTAAGTAGAATTGATTGCACTCACATGAGAAAACAATCTCCTAGTGGTAATAATGCTGAGCTGTACCGAAACAGAAAGGATATTTATCATGGAATATTCAGGTAATAGGAGATTCTCAATTAAGAATTTGTGACATCGTAGCCAGATGGCCAGGATCTACACGTGACCAAACAATTTTGAATGGATCGGCAATAAAAAGAAGCTAAGAAAATGAACATTTCAATAACCCAGTTACTTTGTGATAGCTGTTACAATATTACAAAATATTTATTAACCTCTAGCAAATCCTCAAAGTCGAGCAGAACAATTGTACGAGGAATCCCATTTTAGAACCAGAAACTGGATTGAAAGATTTTTTGGTGTCTTAAAAAGATTTCCAATCTTATTACATATATTGGTATGAAAGTTAATGTGGAACTCTCGAAAGCAATAATAGTATCAGTTCATTTTGCAAATTTATTCTAATATCGACTATTATACTATCTTCTAAATATTTTTTATATTTCCTTTTTTTTTGTATATACAACGTGTCCAGGAAAGTATGCAACAAAGGGAAAACTTTTTTATTGTCTATTTCTCAGGAAATTTTATTCTTTATAAAAGTTTTTGCTTTACCTAAAACCTATTTACCCGTTAAAATGAATAAGTTATCATATTAGATAGTAAAAATACAATTATTTTATTGTTCAAAATTTCCGTACCTACTTAATATCGTGTGTGCAGTCATTACTTTTTACTTTTAATCTCGTATGCATGGTATTTGACAGTAACTATGACATCCTACAAAATACATTACTATGGCAGAACGTTTAACTTTGCAAGAAAGAGCAGAGTTAATGATGTGGCGATAATTATAAGACATGTAGAGACGTAGCTACGACTTTTAACGAAAGGCATCCCAATAAAAACGTTAATTGGTCTACGGTATCCCGAATTTTGCGACAATTTAAACAAACAGGCTCTTTGGAATTTAATTTTAAAAAGGAACATGATAGACCAGCAAGAAATTTAGATAATTCTTTAAATGTTTTACAAAGTGTAATTGAGAATCCTAAATTATCTGTGAGAAAATGTGCAACTAATTTAGGATTACGTAAATCATCAGTACATCAAATATTGAAAACATACAAGTTTACTCCGTTTAAACCAAGATATGTCCAAACGTTGCAAGAACGAGATTATGACCAACGTTTAGAGTTTTCTTTCATGATACAAGGTGAAATAGAAACAGATCTAACATTTCCCATAATATTATTATTTACCGTTGAAGCGACATTCACCACAAACGGTGTAGTTTGTTCGCAAAACTGTCGTTGGTGATCTCAAGAGAATCCACATTTCCAAATGGAGTGTAAAAACCAATATTCACGAAAGATAAATGTTTGGTGCGAAATTTTGGAGAGAAGAGTGGTCGGGCCGTATTTTTTTCAACAAACTCTAAATGCTAAAAGGTATTTAGCATTTCTGACTACTGAATTAGAAGATGAATTTGACAACTTACCTTTACAAACAAGACGTTCTTTGTGGTTTATGCAAGATGGTGCACCTGCACATAATTCTCGTCGAGTCGTGCAGTATTTAAACCAAGAATTTCAAGAAAAATGGATAGAAAGATATTCAACATTTCCATGGCCTCCACGCTCGCCGGATTTAAATCCTTTGGATTATTTTTTATGGGGTTGGTTGAAAAATCGGGTGTATTCAGAAAGGCCATTTGATAACCAAGAAGATTTGCAGAACAGGATTAAGGAAGCGGTAATGCATTTAAATAATAATCCCAATTTCCTGCAAAATGCCGTCAGGGACTTAAGTAGACGTACAAATTATGTATTGAGCGAGAGGGGCATCATATCGAGTGACGTTTGTTTAAAACAAAAATAACATTTTTAGTATTTTCAAGTTATTAAAGAATATTTTCATTATTTAAAGCGATATTTTATTTGTTTTAACGGGTAAATGGGTTTCAAGTAAAGCAAAAACTTTTATAAAGAATAAAATTTCCTGAGAAATAGACAATAAAAAAGTTTTCCCTTTTTTGCATACTTTCCTGGACACGTATACTCATGATAATTTTATTAATAAACAAATAATAAGGCAATTTTGTTAAATGATTACATATGTATATTAACTTATTAAACAATTATAATTCCCAGTTACATTCACAATTTAATATATTGAAGTTTTTTTTTAATTGGCTCCTTTTTCTTACTGCGTATTCTTTTTCGTTGCAATTTTAATATTTGGTGTTAAAAATACAATACATATAAAAAAAATGTATGTCCAATTAAATACATTTGAATGTGTTTTCATCTTTTTGTAGCAAGTTTTTGCAAGATACACTAGTGAAATGTGTTTCGACTACCTTATTTGATTTGGTGTGCATCAGCTCTAATCTTCTGGTGTTAACTTAAAAATTTTTAATATACACAAAACAAATTCATACAATTTGATGAAAACAATAAATAAAATAACTATTGTTTGTATATATTAAATAAATGTATAACTTATTGCAAGTAAAAATTTTTGTTTGCTCAATTTAATTTTTGAAAGTTCAATTACTAAACTTTTTCTTTCTTGCTCCATTTCATGTTCCTTTTTCAAAATTTCTTTCTGCAATCGT
Organism: Melolontha melolontha; assembly: GCA_935421215.2. Taxonomy (NCBI): domain Eukaryota; kingdom Metazoa; phylum Arthropoda; class Insecta; order Coleoptera; family Scarabaeidae; genus Melolontha; species Melolontha melolontha. The sequence goes on along the minus strand of OW285237.1, from coordinate 122,007,493 downwards.
ACAAGTTCTATTTTACTAGCAGTCAACAAATAATTTCAAAGCAAAAAAAAACATTTCACAGCAAATAAGTTTGTATGAATATGTTTTGTTTATAATGCATACTGCGATTTCAAATATTTATACCGACCTTTGTGCAAAACTCAACTTATCTATTATGGCAGTGTTAAGTTATATTGCAATATATTCCAAATTTTATTTAAAATTAGGCACTGTAGAACGTTTAACTAATATCTAGGGTTATTCTATGATATAATTGGGAAGATAATGTTTATAAAACTGTCATAACAGTGAATATGTAATTACAGTTATACAAAGTAGATACTCTGGTCTATTGTATAATTTCAATTCCAGTAATAATGCTTTTACAACTAACTTGAAACTGTTTGGTTTTGCCATTCATTAAAATGATTAAAGAATTACAAAATCTTATATGTTGACTTAAATGTTGTAAATTCTTGATAGTTCATTTTATTTTTCAAGTGGTGTTATAGTTTAATTTGATTTGCTGTTCACGCAGCTTTGTTCAATTTATAGTAATTTTAATATAACTTAAGATGTAATTCGATTATATATGTTCATATAACCTACAAATTCGACCGACTGTGTCAAATATATTTGGCACGGAAACGAAGTTACAATCCATATTCATTTTGCAATTTACAGTATTTAATATGACGCCGAAGTACTGATTTGAATCATACAATGTTTATTGATGACGCAGGGATCATCTTTCCTGACGAGGAGTATACTTGTTTGCACTTATTATTTTTTTCTTTATTGTGCTTTACTTGTGTTTTAGTGTGTTGTTAATTTTCTATCATATTGCATAATGTATCCAGTGTTAATATTGTTATTATTTTCTTTTGTTTGAATAGTTGTGTTTACATACATTTTATATTTCTCATAATTGAGATTACCAGTACATTATTATTATTGTAAGTACATATTTATTATATTTAAATTTAGATTTTTTTATTAAATGTATATACATACTACTAATTATGTTTTTTGACTTTTGTTATAACTTTGTACAAGAACCAATTATTATTTGATTTAGTGTATACTAGGCACATTGTAATTGGTAAATGTAATTATACTTATTTTCACAAATTATTGCAGAAAATCATGGAAATTATATTTACCAATTTCAATATGGCTAGTATATACTAAATACTAAAAAAGAATATATTCAAGTAAGCTACGATTTAAAATATCCGCCAATATAGTTTAGTTTGCGAACTTTTCGTCAGAGGCGCTAAAGCTTGTTAATAAGATAACCTTCTATTTTATCCCTTTTCTATGATTGTTATGTTATATTATCTTAAATTAAAAGATGGTCGAACTTGCACAATTTAAACTTCCATTACTCAAAGTTTCTGTGTGTTGTACAGTATTTCCTAGCAAGGGATAGATACATAATATACATTTCATATTCTTGTGTCTTGAAGTTTCTGTTTATCAAATTTCTTTTTCTGGGTTATGGAAGTTCAAGTTACAAAAGTTTGTCAGTAATTGCAATTTATAATGCTGAAGCTATAATGTAATTTATTAGCTGTAACTTCAACATCAGATGAAAGCAGCGAAACAGTACATACGTCAATAGCTACACAAAAGAGTACAAATGAGGGTTACTTGCCGATGGAAGAAACACAATCAGTAAGTCCCATGAGAATACCTAGAACAAAAATAGGTAATTTTTCGTAATAAAGCAATATGCAATCACCTGTGATTATAAATATATTATAGACCTAAAAAAGAAAATTCACCTATTAAGAGATTGCTGCTTCTCAAGTAGAAAACAATTGACCCCTCAAGCAAAAAAATTACATATGGCAAAAAATATCTTATAGATAGCCAAAAAAGTGGCAGCTGAGAATGTTTCAAATAAGAATTGCTGAGGCTATGGAGCAAACTGCAAAATATAAATCAATAATGGATAAAGTAAATGCAACAACTTTAAGATTCATTGAAATGCAACTTAGATTTCAGAAAAAAACGTAGCAGAGGACGTCGCTACTCTTTAAAAGACAAAATTTTTGCTTTAAGTTTGTTAAAGCAATCTCATCTCCAAGAAGCTACAAAGTTTTACAAAAAAAATCTCTACGTTACCATCTGGACAAAAAGCAACAATATTAAATAAAATTCCATTTAATTGTGGCATTAACCAACCTATATTAAACAGCTTAAAGAGAGTTATTACTACTTTAGATAGTCAGGACCGATGTTGTGCCCTCATGTTTGATAAGATGTCTATAAAAGCTGCATTGACATATAATGCAAAATAGGACACTATTTACGGCTTTGAAGATCATGGAAGCGGCAGAAGAAAAAGGTCAGCTGATCATTGTTTAGTGTTTATGGTTCGAGGTCTCAAGAAGAAGTGGAAGCAGCCAATATGTTATTTTTTTCAGAGTGGTGTAAAAATAGTAGATTTAGTAACAATACTAGAACATATTATCCGTGCACTACAACATATGATTTGCACTGTTTGTGATCAAGCTAGTGTAAACACTGCTGCTATTAACCAGTTGAAGGATAAAACGAGAAAAGCAATAAGGAAATTGTACCAATCTATGACCCTCCACATCTTCTTAAGGCCATAAGAAATATTTTTTTAGATGCAGAAGTAAAATTCACATGGAAACATACTGAGCATTGTATGAATTAGATAAAGGCAATGATGACATGAGGATATTAAATAAATTAACAGGTGAACACATCTATAAAGATAAGATGAAGAAAATGAAGGTGAAGGTGGCTGCTCGTGTTTGCGCATCGGGTCTCGTCTACAATGAGAGGACTTGTTCTGCCTGGTATACATGTTTAATTTTATTTAATTAAGACATTATATAATTATTTATTTGATTTCGGCCCGGTTTATTCACCTTCAAGTAAAGTACCTGTTAGTTACTTGACAATTAAATATACTTGGCACATTTACTATTTTTGGGTTTATTCATATAATTTTAAAGGTCGGTTAGTTACTGGAAAGAACTAGATGTTTTTACAACAGTAGTATGGTTAGGGGAAAATAGAGAAAGATGTAACATACCACTAACACATGGTATAGAGAAGGATGTACAGGTACAGCTTTCGGTAATTTTAAATTCTATATAGCATTCCATTTAAGAAAGGACCAGATGGCGCGGCAATCTGAGTATAATTTACACAGGAATTTCAAAAAAATAGATAATTTGTTTGTGAGGTTATGTACCTACTAACTTATACAAAAGATTATTTTTGACGTTTATTTATTAACATATTTATTATTAAGAAAGCTTAGACTTTAAAAGTTTTATTCAAGCAAGAAACGGCAAATATATACCAATGCAAGGTATTATATAAAATATTTCAATCAATATCTTCTAATCTGTTATTTATTGTTTGAAGGTGTTGCATCCACAATAAATTTGTGCGTAAATACAGTGAGAATCTGTTAAAATTACGACAGGAGCAATATTTACATCTTTCTTTGATTTTATTAGAGAACAAAACTTTTAAAATGTGAAACTAATAAATTTAAAGGATTGATGGTGACAGTGTATTATAATTATCATAATATTTGTGTATCATTTAGCTTAAAAAATATAGCATTTTACAAAATACAGTTATTTTAATAGTATCTATAATGAGAGAGCAATAAGGAAATTCATTTACTTGCACATCATTTCACATAATTTGGATAAAAATTTCTATACATCTAAAAAAGGTATTTAAAAATATTTTCATTTTACAAAAGTAAGTACATATTAAAAAGGACAAAACAGCAATTTTGCACCAAAAGATAGGTAAAACGTAAGCATTTTCCAGTTTCCAGTTTCAGTATTTGGTTAAACATGTGTTCGTTCCTTTATTTCAAGTTATGACTGTTTAATACTTACTTTTTTGCTTATGTATGGGATAAATTGCTACTATCGTACAATGATTTTTTTTGCTTTTAGCAGAGATATGGTTTGATTACAGTTGATTTCAATTTAATTGAGAAAAAAAAGAATAAATAAAAAGAGAAATTGTTTTCATGGGAACCTCCATGTGTTCAGTAAAAACAATTCTTTTCGTAAATGTCTGAACACAATGAGTGTAAAACCCTCTTTTATTAGCATAATATACATTAAATCTTTTACCTACACTTACATAATTACATTAAAAAAATTATATAATAATTTCCTACTTAGAAATTTCATTCATATTCCACAATTATCACAATATCTGGTAGTTACTTGAGACTTAGGATGTCGAACAATTTCTGAGGACCTGAAAGAACTTACAATCTCATGAATGTATATGGTAAACATTAATATAAAATTATATTTAGATTATAATTTATTCACTATATTAACCAAACTATACAATTTCTAAGTATAAAAAAATTATATCTAACACACACACGTATCTAAATCAAGAACATCACTCACACATAACTAAATTTAACACCACAGTTCATTATGTTACATATTGTTCACGAATATATATATTGAAAACTACTCATCTTCAAGATCAGAACCTGAATCTAATGAAAATTCTGAGGATGACCCAGTATTTACAGTAAAAGTCAAATTTTCTAATACATTTTCAACAATATTATCTAAATCATACATTTTGTTTTCTTCTGTTATAACGTGATGATGAGTTTAAACGGATGAATTTCCATTATTATATAATTAATTTCTTATTATGAACAATTTATTTTATTATTTGTAAGAGTAAATTTATCTTTACATTACTAGAAATTAATTTAGTTTTTATTAGTTCTGAAATTTATTTAGTATACTATGAATAGTTTTTGTGACCTTTATTATTAAAATTTCTTAATCGCTTATTAATAATATCATTACGCTTTGTGTGACCATCGTCAGTATAACGTATTGCAATTTACTCATTACCATAACACAGGACTAAACTATTTATAGTCCTTTAATAGTAATGTGGTAATCAGATAATTTTTCTTACGCGGCTCCATAATATGTATGTATGATATATGACATTGATGTTGACACGCCTACAGCATTCAGGGGAATTATACTAGGAGCGGGAGAAATATTCATACATTCGGATCGTTGCGTTTGCTCGGAATGAGGCGGTATATATTCTGTATTAATATTGGTTGTTTTATTATTATATTTATTTTGTACAGAGTTTTTTTTAAATATATCTTTTATGTCTAGCATCATATTATAATTTACTATGACTACATGTGAAATAAAGATGAAATTTTTGTTTAGAACATATACTTTAATAATACCTACATAATACTTTTTTTACCACACACACAGTATGTAATAAACTATACAAACGAACAAATTCGTCATCATCAAATTTATTAAAATTGTCTTCTATTCGATATCGATTCACTAAAATTAATATTGACAAAATCGTTGTCTAAAATATCGTCAATGTCTTCAAATAAATCAATTTTACTTGTTAATAACTTAATTTTCTACATGACAGTTCACTAGCAGCATGATATTAGTCTTACTTGACACTTTATAGGGTAGATGAGCAGCAAGTAAATTTTCTCCCAAGTAAGTAATTTTACTGGGCGGTTAAATTTTACTTGACGGCGAATAAACACTTAATCTGGCAAGTAAGGCTTTATCTTACAAGTAGCGTTACTCGATACTTTACTGGAAGGTGAATAAACCGGCCCTTCAGGTAACAAATATCTTCCAGATGAAGCTGTGGACGCAACTGACTTTTTATTACTATTTGACAAAATTTTTGACAGTGTCAATAGTCTGTCGAGATTTCCAGATTATCAAAAAACAATGCGCTGCGCTTCATCTGAAGAAACAAATCATATTGAGGTTTGGTATGAAGCAATAAAGGTACTGGAAACTATGAAATATGTAAGAAATAATGGTCGGAAATTTGTACCTCCATCAGTGAAGAACTGGATATTAACCTTACGTGGGTTCATATATATGGCAAAGACTTCAGGGTCTTGGATATAAATATTTGTGTACAAGAAATATCAACCAAGACCCTGTTGAAAATTTCTTTGGTTGTATAAGAAGCCATGGCGCATGTAATGTTAATCCGTTCACTGATTCATCGTCATTTAAGAGCCTTATTATCAATAATTTTATAGCCTCACACTCTCCAGGCAGCAATTGCGAAGAAGATTCACATAAAGGTGCTCTAAATAGTTTAGAAGAATTTTTACAAGATGAAGAGGTACCAACTACTGCCATTGCAGAATATTGTAAGACGCCCGATGAGCTATTTCGTTTTAAAAATACAGAACAATGCTATTTTATTAATGAAATATGCTTACATTGCTGGTTATTTAGCACGAATAGTTTAATAAAATGTAAGAAACTACCCGCAATGCAAAATTGACTTAATAACAGCAAATATAGAGTCAGTACATTACCTTATAGAAGTCAGAACATATGGTGCTAAACAATTGACTAGACCGAACACAAATTTTTGTAATATATTTAATAAGTGTTTAGATGCTGCACAATTCTATTTGCCCCATATTTGCCATGAAAATAAAATAAAATGTCGCCTATTGCAGAAAATTTCATTTTGCAAATTTTGATTTCAACTGTAATAATCACAATTTATCTGAGATTTTTGAAAAAGAATTCTTACAATTGTACATATTTACCTCTGTCGTGCACACGACAGAGGATTTAAAAAAACACAATAGAAATAAAAAACAACGCAAACAATCATCGGCGCACATGGTGCGCACGGAAATTGGTCTGCTCTAGCGCCAACTGCGACGAATACCTAACTATTTTTGAAGTTCCAGCGGGGGAACGCTAGAGTTCGCTATGAATATTTACTGTCGTGAGCAAAAAAAAAACGGGACAGTGTCAAAATCGTTATGTCAATTTCCTTGATTTTTTAGCGTTGTAATTTTAACATTTGATTAACTTTCAAACTCTACGTCAAATTATATATCATAGTTGATAATTCAAAATTGAAAATACCGCATCTTTCGAAAACTGATAAAGCTAGACTTGTTACTAGTTTGAAAAATGGGAAATCATTAAGAAGTGTATAGGTTCAATTTAATATTGGTAAAAGTTCAGCCGCAAGAATATATAAAAAAAAATGGAGGGAAGAGGATAATTTAAATCGGAAAATAATTTCCGTACCTAACAAAATTTCGAATACGCAGGAAGACGAAACATTAGTTACTGAGATTAGGCACAACCCTCTCAAAACATTAAAGGAAGCGATAAGAACAACACAGTTTCCTGTCTCATCTTGTAACACAATGGTTACAAGAGAATGAAATTTAAACTTGAGATATCCAGCCCTACAGTCCTTATCTAAATCCCATTGAAAATGTATGGGGATTAATGAGATAGAGCTTCTACCCAGGAAGAATTTGTTCATAATGCTTGGCATCAAATTTCTACAAATTTTGTACAAAATATTGTCGCTTCATTGTCTACAAGATTAGATGCAGTTAATAATAACGGTGGAATGACGAAATACTAATTATTTTAATGTAATAATTATTTTAATTTAATAAATAATCGTTCTCTGTTGTTTTTAGTAATTTTTATTTACATTTATTTTAAAAATGTTTAATAAATGTCAATAAGACACACATTTTTTAAATTCCTGACTTACTATTATGACATTATGAGTAAAGATAGCCACTTAAGCTCACTTAAGTAGTGACAATTTAAACCCACGCAGAAACAGTGTCCCGTTTTTTTTTGCTCACGCCAGTATAGCAAGCGCCAATTAAGTTGGCGCGAGGAGGGGGTGCGCAGAAAACGTTTTTAAAAACGTCTACCCCCACTACTCAAGTAATTGTCAGAATACATTTGTCATTGACGTTTGACGGAACATAATGTTTTTGCTAGGAGATCATAAAGTGATACACGCTCAGAGGTTAGAATTATCTGACATTTGATGTAAAACCAAATACAAATCTCCCCACTACTTCTAATCCTGCGCGAACTTTCTCCTCCTCGCGCCAACTTAATTGGCGTTTGCTATACCTATATGATCTCTGCATGTAACGGGTGTTCAGAAACATTCGAAGTCAAATGGGCTCTGAACAAAAAATCGTATATCTTTACGATCTTATTTGTAATAATTATTAAATGTCAACTGTTGTCTGTTAAAAATCAATCTATCTCAGACATGACTTCATATTTTCAAGGACTACTTTGACTTAGTCATGGGGTTATAAGACTTATAAGTAAAATAGCAAAAATTGGGCCGCAATTTCATTGGTCAATTTGAATCACGTGTTAGTTTCGTAAACTGTCCCCACAACAGATATCGCTGTTGATGTTGTTTTTGCATAGTCGTTAACAACTAATTCTGCAATAACAGCTAATTTTCACAATTTTCGATTTGTTGTTTAGGTGTTATTGGTTATGTTATTTACTATTTTCAATATTTTACGTTATTTAATTGTTATCACTCCTTTCTTTGTTGGATATATCTAATACTACGAGTTTTTTGTTATCGTTATCGTAATTTTTTAAGTGTGTAAAGTTCTGAAGTTTCTTTTATTTCTTTATTTATTTTTATATATATTTATAATTAGTGATTAATATTAAAAAGCTGGATTTATAAACTTGCCGTTGGCGTACCGCACCGTGGCGTTGCAGTTCGTTGCCGTTCGTCCTGGTTAGGTTGAATTATAAACTTGGCGTTTCTGGACGTTGCGAGCCGCCACACACGCGCAGATCATTCTTCGTAGGAACGCATTCACATCTGTTCACATCTGACATACAGAAAGGAATTGGTGATTTGTCATTTGTGTTGCGTGATATTATTTAAATTGGACAAAAATAAATATTTGGCCGGAGGTGCAGCAATTTTGCTGTGTTTGTGTGCAGCAGCAAAAATTGTTGATGCAAAGAGAAGAAGAAGACGCTTTAAAGTACGTCCGATAAACCGAGCGCGACGTGTAATGGGCAATTTCCAATATTATTTAAAAATGAAAGAGCAGGATCCAGAGCAATTCTTTAAATAAACATGAATGCTTATGGAATGGTTTCCTGGCAAGATAAAGTAATTACTGGAGGAACTTTGTTGAACAATTAAATTTAATAGCTTGCTTAAATTATAATTTTTTTAATATCAGTTTAATTTAGGGTAAGTTAGATTAGATTTGTAAATATTTCTTTTCATTCATGTACATTAGCAACAAATAAAAAACTAAAACAAAATACACATTTTTTATTCAGATTCTAAACAAATAAAAAACTAAAACAAAATACACATTTCTTAATCCGATTCTAGAATTTCTAACATAAGTTTTCGCTCTTGCTTTGCAATAGATGGTGACATTTCATCTAAACGAGCCACTACATATTGCCCAAGAGTTGCATTGACGCTTTTCGGCTCCGACTGGGCTTGCATTGAAGCAGCAACATTTTGGGCTACATTCAATATAGTATCCATTGTTGAGGCAGTTCCATCTGCTCTCTTTCTTTTTCCTGCATTTGAAATAATATCAATATATATAGATTTAGTAGTATTTTTAACAAACCTCTCCTTGAAGCCGGGGTCTACTGTGGAATATCCCCTATACGCAGCTCTATATTTGAAGCATGCACCTCATCTGGTTCTTCAATATCCTGGTTGTCCCCATCAGCACCAGGAGACAGCAAAGTATCTAATGTCGACCATGCAGATGATGCCGATGAGGACGGTCTATTTTCTATTTCTGTTAGTACTACAGGAGTAGTAGTGTGTTCTATTCCAATTAAGCATAATTATTAATTACTTAGTAATTATATAAAAAAAAGGTTACATACTTCCTTGACTTGGTATATTTTGAATAAAACAACATTTTGTTATATAAATGCCAATTGGATTCGGCTATGGCTGAGCCCGATGGAAGCGATCTCTTCTCTTTCGTGAATCGATCGCGGACACTTTTCCACTGGTTCTTAGTTTTTAACTACAAAAATTATAAGATTATACCTACATACACGAGGAGGCTTGTATAGATATTACCGGACATTCCTGTGAGTGTGAGTGTAATTCCTGCCACGCATTGTCAACTTTCAACACATCCCGGTGATGTTTGTGTTGTAGGTTGTATATAAACTCATAGTTTTGAATTAATTCTATAAGTAATTCTACAGAATCTACAAAAACAAAAAGTAATAACAGAACATTGCAATATATTGTATCTAAAGAATGTTAAATAAATTATTTACATGCTGGTCATTCTATATTAACTATCAAACGACAAATGGTGTCCACGCGGTACGCTGTGTTTGTAAACAAAACCAAGCGCGTTGCGCAAACTCCAAATTGCACAATTTCATTGGTTCATACACCAACGTTAACGAACTGCTGCGGACTGCAACGGAAAAAGATAAAAGTTGGTCAAGTCTGAACGGTGGCGAACGGCAGCCAACGGAATGTGGGCGTCACAACTCTTTCATGGGTCCTTGAATTTTGAATCGTGGTCGAAGATTGCCTCCATTTCCACTCCGTTGTTATGTATCTCCCAGGGTTGTGATGTGTTTGTGTCTGATTAATATCGTGCGTTGTTGTGTTTGTTTTTGTGCGGTCATGTGTTGTGTGTGCAGTCTGTGCGTCAGTCGCGTTTTTGCGTTTAAGTCGTGTGTGTTTGTTTGTTGGTCATCACATTTTTTTTTTTTGCGTTTCAGTTGTGTGTGTTTAATGTGTTTTGTTGTATAGTGTTATTATTGTCTGTGTCTGTGTAACAAAGTGTTGTATTTGTTCGTTTGTTGCGTTAGTCGATTGTAGTGTTATTAGCATATTGCCTAAGGCAAGTGCTAATTCGTCAACTGTGTTAAGTTTTGTCTTGTTTTGTCTTTGTGTCCATGGATTACTTGTTGGGGGTGGTGCTGGTACGTATTTAGGTTGAGGTGTGGTTTTATTTGTAGGATTGTTTGGGTTATTGGGACAGTTTATGAAAGTGGATAGATGAGGACCACCGCAGTTTGCACACTTTGGCGGGGTTGTTTTTGTCTTAGTGCATAGATGTGTCGAATGTCCGTCTCCGCATTTCATACATTTGTAGTTTATGTTGCAATTCCGTTGGTGATGTCCGAAAGTCTGGCACTTGTGGCATTGTATAATGTCAGTCCGTTTGTTTAGTTGTTCTATTTTGATTGCAAGTTCGCAGTCAGTGATTGCAGTCAGTTCGATTAATACAAGAGGTGCTGGTATTCCGTGTTTGCCGTTCATGCGTTTAATTTTTAAAGTCGGGTATCCTTGGTCTGTCAAGTCGTCTGTAATGTCAGTGTCTGTTATAAAGGTGGGAATGCCACGCATCACCACCTTTAGTGTCTTTTCACTTCTTAATTGGAAAGTGTAATATTGTATTTGTTCGTTGTCTAGTGTGTGTTTGAGTTTTCGGTAGTCTTCGTCTGTTGTCGGTTCGATGTGTATTCCTGGTTTCACCATTTTGTTTTCTACTGTGTTAATGCTGTTTGATTTAAGTAATTGTCGTATGTATGTCCATTTGTCTTTTTCGATTATGATAATTGGTGCGATTTTGTGTGTTTTTTTTGTTTCAGTTTTTGTGTTAAGTGTAGTGTGTGTCTTATCACTTACCCTGGGTGTGCTGTTCGATGTTGACGGTTGTGGAGTGTGTTCGGAGGTTTCTTCTTCCATTTTTTCCTCGGTGTTGGTTTTTTCGAGGACACTGTACGAGTTTTTTGTTTCTATTGGTGTGCTTGCGTGTTCTGTTTTCTGTTTTTTTGCTGTTTTCTTTGGATTAATAAAACTATTTGAGATATCCATGGCGAATTTTTGTAGATCTATGAGTTGTTGTTTGCTTTCTGACGGTTTTACTCAACTTGTTTCCTCTTTGGGCGATTCTAGTATTTCTATTTTTACCGTTGGTTCGGCGGGATCTATGATGAATGTTTGCGGTTGTTTTTTTAATAGATTTTGAATCTCTTCCTCCTCCGTGGTTCCGTTAATAATGGTTTCCGCGTCTTCGCGTTGCTGCGGAGTGCATCTTCTTTTAAAACTTGGATTCAGCGCTAGGTTGGTAATCGTAGAAGTGATATATCGTCCGGCCATTGCTTCCGGGTTCGCTTTGACGGTTACCGTCGTCTGTTTAAATGCAATATACGTGTGTTCGTCTCAAAGACTAGCACACGAATGAGCGTCACAACTCTAATGAACGTTCTTTATAATTACACACGTTTACAGTATGGCCAGATTGGGCGATTTATCACAATTTGGGCTACTATTAAAAGATAAATGCGACTGAATTTTTGAAAAAATTGCAAGTCGCAAATTGGGCGATTTTATATAATTGTAATTTTCGAATTCATTTATTTCAGTTTCAATAGCGAAAATAGGTAAAATTGAGGAGTAAAATCAAGATATTTTTCTCGCTTTTGTACATGTTATTTTAATTACTCCTACTCGCTTTATTTATCAATGTTTTAGTTTTTAGGCTTGTTCACAAGTTCACACAATTCACACTATAAACTTGAAGTGTGACCACCAGGGTTGCCAGGTCTAGTGATTTTTCACTAGATCTAGCGATTTGAGTACTGTGTTGGTGATTTAGTGAAAAACTTCTGTATTTTAGTAAAATCTAGTTATTTTACGTATTTTTCGTTTTGTAGTTTATATGAAATCATATATTTATCAAAATAGATTGCGTTATTTATTATTATTAAATATTATAGATCCTACGTAAAGTGACATCTATACCTTAGTAGTCGAAACAATTTTCTCGCAATAAATAATTGATATAATACATAAGCTCATTACGGGAAGTACCGTTCAAATTATTTTTAAATTTGTAATTTTTGAAATAATACGATGAAGGCTAAGTATAGCAAACGCCAATTAAGTTGGCGTGAGCAGGGGTAAGTTCGCGCAGGATTAAAAGTAGTGGGGACATTTGTATTTGGTTTTACATCAAATGTCAGATAATTCTAACCTCTGAGCATGTGTCACTTTATGATCCCCTAGCAAAGGCATTATGTTCCGTCAAAGGTCAATGACAAATGTATTCTGACAATCACTTGAGTAGTGGAGGTGGACGTTTTTAAAAACGGCTTCTGCGCACCCCCTCCTCGCGCCAACTTAATTGGCACTTGCTATACCTATTTAAAATGGGAAAGTTAAAAGCTCTTGGCCGGGGGAATTTTGGATTAAATCATATTAGATATTTATGGTAGAATCTTATTCACGCGCGCCCAATCGCACTGAATTCTTTAAATAAATTAATTTTCGGATTATTACCATGTAAGTATTTACTGCAAATAAAACCGTTTACATATTTTTATTAGTTTTCCTAAATCTGTTTTAATTTCTAGCAGTTATTATGTGGATCACAGATCAACCATCTACTTAAAAAAAAAAAGAAAATTTATCAACAAAAATACAAAACTGATTGGGAGAAACACAATGATTAGTAATCATTGTGTTTCTCCCAATCAGTTTTGTATTTTTGTTGATAAATTTGATAAATTACCAACGTTGGATAGAAGCTAGTTCAAAAGGAGAAGAGTTTTACAGATGTAAAATATGCGGTAATGACTATCTTGGAGGGATAGCTGCAATACGTAAGCACCATGATTCTATAAAACACCAATCTAAATCTAAATTAATCAAACAACAAAAATTCTGTGTTACGCAATATGCAAGAAGCTCTACAAGCACGGAACTTAGTACAATAGAAATAGAAATAAGAATTGCATCTTTCATTGCAGAACACAATATATCTATAAATTTAGTTGATCATCTGGTACAACTAATTAGGTCTATAAATAATGAAAGTGATGTTATAAAAAATATTTCCTGTAATCGTACAAAATATACAGCTATTATAAATAACGTAATTGGTCAATCAAGTTTAGAAACTCTAATAGAAACTTTAAAGTGCAGCAAATTTTCTTTATTAATTGATGAGTCTACGGATCATACCGGAATTAAAAACTTAGCATTAGTTGTGCGATTAAATCAAAATTTTAGTATAAATGACGAATTTCTTGCTTTATTACCAATCTATGATGCAACTGCAGTAAATATACATAATGTTATTGTTCAATTTTTTAATAAACATAATGTTCCATATAAAAATAATATGGTAGGATTTGCAGCTGATGGGGCAAATTCAATGATGGGCATTAAGCATTCCGTCAAAACTTTATTAAAAAATGAAATACCACATCTTTTTACTGCAAAATGTCTATGTCACTCAATAGCACTCATAGCTTCCTATGCTTGTGAAAAATTACCTTCTACAACGGAAAAACTGGTGCGAGAAGTATACACTTATATGCAATATAGTTTTAAACGACAAACACAATACAAAGAATTTTAGCAGTTTCTTGATATTAAACCCCATAAGCTGCTGCAACCTAGCCAAACACGCTGGCTCTCTTTAATTTCTGTTGTTAAAAGAGTGTTGGAGCAGTATGAAGCTCTTAAATTATATTTCCAAAATGAATCTTTCAATCAAATCGATACATCTGAATCCATTCACAATAATTTACAAAATCCTATGAATAAATATTATTTAGAGTTTTTGGAATATAATAAATATTAATAATAAATATTATTTAGAGTTTTTGGAATATGTTTTACCTGTATTTACTGATTTAAATAAGAAATTTCAATCAGAATCTCCTAAAATTTATGCAATATATGCTAGCAGAATGTTAGCAGTATACAAGACTATTCTAAGTTGTTATATAAATAATACATATTTGAGTAAAACTGATGTAACTATTTTGCAATATAGAAACCCAGAACATTATGTTTTACTAAATGAAGTATATTGTGGCCCGAAGGCAGCTATATTATTTCAAGAAAATACTCTTTCAGATGGTGATAAACATAACTTTCAATTAACATGCTTAGGTTTTTATGTTGAAGCTGCTCATAAATTATATAAACGCTTTCCATTTAATGCAGAAGATGTAAAGACACTTAAGTTCTTTAAATTTTTGGACCCAAAACTTATTAAAACTACAAGTTCATTAGGTCCAGCAGCAAATTTTCATAGGAAAGATATTGATCTTCTTTCATTGGATAGAGAGTGGCGATTATTCCAAAACAGTGACTTCAATGAGGATGCAGCCGATTATATTTCTTTTTGGAAAAATATCTGTAATCAAATTAGATGTGACAATACTGCTGTTTATCCAGAACTATCAAAATTTGTCAATTTAGTTTTAACATTACCTCACAGTAGTGCTTCGGTAGAAAGAATATTCAGTGCAGTATCTCTCAACAAAAGTAAAATCAGAAATCGGTTATCTGCTACTACCTTAACTGGAATTCTACACTCTAAGAGATTAATAAATAGTGATAATAAATCATGTTTTGATTACAAAATTCCTGTAACTGTAACAAATAAACATAACAACAATATGTATTCATCAGAATAAAAATATATTATTTTATGCAATTTATATAAGCTCTAATTTGTAATTTACTATAATTACCTTTTATTTTCTTGTAAATGTTACTTAAGTTTAAAACAGCTTGTACAGTGTTATTGTAAAATAGGTACGACTTTATGCAATATTATACCAATAAATATATATATTATACCTATATAAATATATATCAAGAAATTTTTGTGTTTCTTTTATTATTTTTCATACCTACCTACTGCTTTACATTTTCTTTTTCATTGCAATAGCTCTTTTTTCTTTATTAACGAAAACTAAAACTATACATTATACCGATAGGTACGGCCCGCTACGGGCCATAGGCAACAATATACGTATGGAACGTAATGCGATGTGGCAACGTGTGTACGATGCCACTCCGCGCGCGCAGTCCGATGGTCGAGCGCTACAGATTGCCCGTCATTCGTATTTAGCTGTACATACGTAAAGGTATTTATCATGTCAGTGTATACAACCGCAGAGAAGGTACAAATAGTTTCGTGGTATCTTGCCGGCAATTCCTGTCGAACAACCGCTGATTTATTTGCTGTAGAGTACGTAAATCGGCCTATTCCTTCGCATTCGACGATTGAAAGGATCGTAAATGCGTTTAGGAAATATGGCTGTGTAGTCGGAAATTGCCGCAAATGCCAACAAATTGACGAACAGCCTCATATCCCTCTAATACCTGCCGATCGGGAGGAGAGAGACGTGAGGGTTTGTTCGTTAGTTAAAATGGGCGACCTTAAGTGTGCACGGCAAATTGCAGACGAAGTCGGTGTTAGTAGAAGTACAGTAAAGCGCAACAAATATAAAAGAAGAAAACGTTATTGTTTTTTTATTTTAAAATTACTTTTCCGTAGCAGCTAAGAATACAATAATAATAATAAATTGGACCTTATTATGTCTGAAAAAAATGGGCAAATTACGTATACAGAACGAATATGCAAACGACTATATCCTTGCGCGGTTTAAGTCTTACTAAATTCTTAAATGCAATGTGCTGCAATCGAAGGAGCTGCGCGTAGAGGGGATTCGCTGTTGCCACACATTGCTGACTATGGCCCGTTGCGAGCTGGACCTATCGGTATATACTACCGGTAATTAGACATATGTAATGGTTTCATTTATAATTGTGGTAACAATCTAGTGAAATCTAGTGATTTTTTAAGTTCTCATCTAGTAAAAACAATTATTTTCACCTGGCAACAATGGTGACCACTTACACCAGTTTGTATGTAACTGCTTCAGGATTCTGATTATTTTTTATCAATGAGATATTTTAAGGTTTATTTGTAGTTTATAGGCACTGAATACTTCCTTGATACTGGCATTACTGGCTAAATAAACGAATTGTGACGGATCGTCACTGCGAACTGAAGCTGTTTCTAGTTACTATTGTTGAGTTACAAGTGACGTTCCACTAAAATCTCTTAAATAGGTATAAATATCGAAGTGAGAACGAATATAACCTAATAGTTGTCAGAACTTTAGTTTCAGTTTTTCTTATACATATTGTTATTAGTTTATTTTATTTACGGTTTGCTATTATAAAATCGAAAATAAAAATGGGCAAATGGGCCAAATATAAAAAAAAATACAGAAAGGAATGGGAACTCGAACCTTTATTTAAATTTAAAATTAAATTATTTTGGCGGGGAATTTAAATTTTAAAATTTAAGTTGGCTGCGATTTTGGGCGATATTTGATGCTAGAGGCTGCGCCAAGAATTTTTGAAATAAGGACACACTGCACGTTTACTTCAACGCTTTTTAACTTGAGCGAACTGCTGCGAACTGCAACGCTACGGTGCGGTACGCAAACGGCAAGTTTATAAATCCAGCTTAGGCATCTTGAAAAATATATAAGTATAAGAATAAATTTAACGTTTACATCAGTGTATCTTCTTTAAGTCTTTTGTAGCACAATGATTCGTCATTGTACAGTTCATGGTTGTACTTCTAAAAGAGGAGATACAATTTTACATAAATTTCCAAATTATGAAAAGGCACTAGATGAATTTAAGCAGTGGGTTAGTTTATGTGGCAATGCAACTTTATTGCAAGAAACTTCCAAATCAATACTTAGATTAAGAAGAATTTGTCATAATCATCTTGCTATGGAGGATATAACTGGGAAAAAAATTCAAGTTGGTGTAATTCCAAAATTTAACTTGCCAGGTAAGTTAAAATGAAAACATACTTATATAAGAACCAGTTTTGATATAAATTGTTTAGATTAGTATTGTGCTTTTATGTGTTTATTATAGAAGGTGAAGCAAAACTATACACTTTACATGTTTAATTTGTAGATCCTGTTTTAATTCCAAATTCTTGGGGCTTTGAAATCTTGGATTTGCCTGTGTCAACAACAAGTTAATAAAAATCTCATACAACCCAGTATTCGTGAAATGTGGGGAACATCATATATGTACTTCTGTAGAAGAGACAGGAAGTCCAAGGAAAAAAACATTACCCAAAAAACGATTTATTACTACATACTGGTAAGCTAGAAATTCAAATACTTAATTTTATCCTTATATATCTTATAGATTTTTATATTTTTCCATATGGAAAAAGTGTGTATGACAGTGTATGAACATGTTGAGCCAACTGTGACAGCTATGGAAACAGAGCCATCAACCTCATTCAGTTTTGTGGAACAACCTATCACACCTATGATGCCAGAATAATTGGTTTTAGCTAATAAGAAATATGTGAAACCAAAACGGATACATTCTCCCAACGAAAATAAATGTATGCAGTATGACATAAATTTAAATATAAATTTGATACCAATCATCTTAGATAAATTTGTCAAGTTGCTAGTGTATAATTATATTAAAAGATTAAATCATTTACTAATTGGAAAAGAAAGTAAAGTTTAAAAGTCTTGTGTATATCATGCAGAAGGATGTACTTCAATATTACAGATCAACAAGACATACATAAAATGTTTCAACCAATTATTTATATGATTTTATTTGTATTGATACTATTTTTGTTGTGCATGAAATTTGTTGAGTGTTTACTTAATTACATTTCATATTTGTCTTGTGTCTTCATTAGTAAACTATATAGCTTACAAACTACTACTACTACTTATTGATTACTTAATAAATTTAGTATAATAGTTTTGTAATGGTAGTAGATACACCATTAGGTACTTGTTAAAATCGTAAATTTAGTTTTATTTTCTTGTAATTTGAGATGGTTTGAATAAAATTGTTTAACTGATATTCTAATTTCATTTTCGTTGTTTATTTCGAAGTAGATGATTAATGATGTTGAATTCTTTGCTTATGATTTAGTTTTGGTAATTTCTTTTTAAATCATAAGCAAATTAACGTTAAAAATATTAATTAATTTGAAAACCGTAGTGCGTTTACATAAAAGAGTTTCTTTGTCTCCACGCTAGATGGCGCTCTGAAGCAATCGAACAATTTTCCATTAACTTCACATTCTTTTACGATAGTAATTTTCTATGGACTTAGTATCCTCTTCACATTCACATAAATTGTGTTTTTAAAAGGCTGTTTGGATTTCATATAATTTCATATGGTTCAAAATTTGAAAATAAAATTCCAATATCAAATTATGCGCCATAAAATGCAATTAAGTGAGACAACGTCAGAGGGCGTCGTTAATTTAATGTCAATTATGTCTGGTTCTTTTCGACAGTATTTGTGACAATAGGGAAATGATTTACCTAATTTACTTCTGCTTTAACGAGTACTTATAGAATAGTGAGAAACAATAAAAAGTTGAAGTGCTAGGCTACTGATAAGTAGAAGTGACTAATTTTTCATATTAGTGTCGTTCAATATACTTTGTTTTCATTACGTTACTTTTTAAATATCGTTTGTTCAAGTTTTTGTTAATTTGTCAACGAAAATTGTATCGGTAAAAGTGCAACGTCAACTTAACCATTAACAAACCTTTATTTTAATAATGTCCAATTGGAATTCTAATAGCTATTCTTCTAATGAAGAGCGGCCTCATGGGTATTATTCAAATAATTTTGAAGGAAATGACTACATGCACTATTCTGGCACTACTTTTTATAACAGCTCATTTAATGAAAATCAACAAAACTATTTTGTATATGATGGTACAGTTACTAATAATGCAATTCCAAACACATACAGCCGGCCTGGATCTTCTACAAATGAAGATGCAAAGTTTATTGACATTAGTCGTTCTAATTTAACTCCAACTGCAGCAGAATTTAAACCTAGAAATTTAAATTTAATTCCAGAAAGTAATGGAACTAATGGTACAATTAAACGTACCCCAAGTAATCAATATCGAAGTAAAAAATCTAGTTCAAATAATCTTCCATATGGAAATATAACCACTAATAGGAAGCAAATTAAATTTCATGAACCAGGTAATGTAGATCAAGTGGATCTAAAAAACTTTAGGAATTCTAAGGGATATATTAAAAATAAAATGTCATCTATAAATATAGAAGATCCAAACAATGAAGAGAGCGCTGATAGAGAATTTACTGAAAAAAAAATTCGAGAAAGTAATGGCAAAAATTATCATAAAAACAGTAGGAATTATGATTTTTATTATAATAGTAACACAAATATTGATTACAAAAAGAGGTGGAATAAAAATTTTCACTACAAACACAATAAAAATTATGATGATCAAAGAATTAAAAATTCTCAAAGAGAGAACTGGAGGCAACCCGCCAATGATTTTAATGATATAGATAAAGACAAACGAGCAAAAAAGCAAGATCATCAGTTGGAACCTAAATGTAAGTAGAAAGTGAAATTATTCTATATATATTAGCCAGCACCAAAATGTCAATATAAATTAAATATTGTTTTCATAACAACAGTTGGAATCATAAGGGCATGAGACATAACATACAAACATTTTAATTCTTTTTCGAACAATAATTCCAAAGACAATAGTAATATATCTTGAAAAATAGGTCAAAGACACAATTTAATCAAGAAATTATAACAAAAAATAGATAGCATGTCGATGCGATAATTCACATCAAGCTTTGATACTAAATAATACAAATCTGTATAAAAACAAATTTGTATCTCTATATGCATGGACACACAGTACGTATTAGCAGCTTTTGCTTCAACTACCAGACGCATGCGTTTCTGTGTAACCACTTTGTCAATGATAGATTTACGAAGCAAATGACTGTAGTACACTTGCGGTCATGTAGTAAGTTTCGTCCTATCCGGATAGGACAAAACTTACTACATGACCGCAAGTGTACTACAGTCTTTTGCTTCGTAAATCTATCATTGACAAAGTGGTTACACAGAAACGCATGCGTCTGGTAGTTGAAGCAAAAGCTGGTAAATACGTACTGTGTGTCCATGCATATACAGATACAAATTTGTTTTTATACAGATTTGTATTATTTTGTAAGAAATTATAATTTTATTAAATTTTGTAAAATAAATACAAACATGAGTAAACTGATGGAAAAAAGTTAAGGATATTGTAAATATCTGGGTAAATAGTGATTATGTTGAGAAAATTTGTGTATGCCAAGATTATTTTAAAGTAATTGATTGATTCAGCTTTTACTTGATGAACATCCATAATTTAAAATAAAAATAAAACTAATAGTGAAAATCTTCACTTTATTAATACATAGTCGTAAAATGACAATTGTTTCACCAGCACAGTGGCTTTATCAGGTACTTACAGCTAAAGAGCATATTACAAACTAAATTAAAAATATATAATGAACAAGATTAGTATTATTTTACGTTATTAAAATATAAGAATTTACACAAATATTGTAATGAAAATATGTGGCCCATCTGTTCAGTGCTTACTGTTATACTATAGGGTTACTGTTATACACGTTTACGCACAAAATTTATTTAAATAAACTAAATGTGCATTTCTATTATTAAAAACTGTTTAGATGATGTGTGAAATTGAGCATTTACCTAGATCTTAATTACATAGGGCATACATGAAACATGCTTACTAGAGCAGCATTGAATCATTAACCTCTTTCTGTCAAATTAAATGTTTTAAGAAAGATTCTTTCAGATTTGTGGGACAATCTTAGTCGAGAATTGTTAGATAATTAAATTTTCAACTTGCCAAGAAGAGTTCAAGCAGCGATCGTAAACACAGGCGGAATTATACTCTATTAAAGAAGTTACTCATTTTATTAAATTTAGAATTTTGTTTATTTTGTATTGATAACCCACGGAAGTTTATTTGCTTCATTTTTATTGGAATAATGTGTATTTCAATAGAATATTCCATTTGGTCATAACTTGTTTCACTATGTATACAACAAATATGAAAAACATGTATATGTATAGCTTTTTTCGATCAGTTCAATAAGCCATTCAGTTTACTAGTGAAAATGTATTAATTGATTAAAAGTATAGAAAATATATAAAAATAAAGTCTGAAAAAACTTTATATCAAAGAAGGTGACAAGCATGGTATAAAAAAATAACGTTACATATGATAAAAATGAAAGAGGTCATTGAGAAATATTCTTTAAATAGATTTCAAGAGAAATTTCACATGTAATTAATAACACAT
Source organism: Melolontha melolontha (assembly GCA_935421215.2). NCBI lineage: Eukaryota > Metazoa > Arthropoda > Insecta > Coleoptera > Scarabaeidae > Melolontha > Melolontha melolontha. The sequence goes on along the minus strand of OW285237.1, from coordinate 121,985,592 downwards.
ACTGTTGACTGAGTGATTATTAGCATTCATACATACAGTTGAGCCTTTGCAGTTCGTGTTACTCAAAGTGCGAACCGCAAATTGTACTTTATCTCTTTCTAACACACAAGTAAGCGCTGTAATACTACACACGTTAGTCATTTGAAGGTATTATGGAATAAATTTGGTCTTGGACTGAAAAGAAATACTTTATTATTATCTTTATATACGTGACTATACGGTTGTATAGACTATTTGACGCTTCTATCATTTTAATCATTCTAAATTTAACTTAATTTTTTTAACATCTAAATTTTAATAATTATTATTCAAAACGAATTCGATGTTTAATTTTATAGAAACCTATATCTTTGTATTGTACTAATTCCATGTAATGTTATGCAATTTCATATAAAGTTATTATTAGGGATGCCTATTTGGAAGCAAACCCAGTGTCGCAGTGGTCGGTTCCACACGCAGGTATTATATGTACATATGTTGCCGATCTATCATATAGTTATTTCGTGTGAAGTGAAAAATAATAAATTAATAATATCGAAAGCCATAAAGAGACCGTTCTACTACGAAGCACAGAAATTAATAAGTATATTTCCGGATTTAATTTACGATGGTACTACAATAAAATGCAAAATTTGTGAAATGCCGCTCTCGTCTACAACAAAATATAACTGCCAAAGGCATGTAAATAGTGCAAAGCATACACGAAAAAAAAAATTTATTATATGTATATACAAAAAAAAAAAAAAATCAAAATACATTTACTGATGAATCCATGTGAATTTATTTATTTTAGACTACATATACAAAAATAATACGCAGAAAATCTATTAAAGAGATTAAAGGGCTCGTAACATTGTAATAAATATATGATATAAATAAAAAGAAAACAATATTAATATGAAATACTAGTTTTAGTCATCATTTGCACTGTCTTCTGAGTCAGAGTTATTTTCGTTGGTTATAAATGGTAATATATTTTGCCTTTCGAAACCCACTTCCCTATCCCACCATTTTTTAATTTCTTTTTCGCAATTGTTAATGCTGTCAGGCCAAATATCAGGGGTTACTTGGGTTAATGCTTCTTTCCACAATCTTACACATTCTTCTTCTTCCCACCATATTTTCCTATATTAATATTGTAATATGTTTTTACTATACCCCATATGAGTTCTATAGTGTTAAATATACAATGGTAGGGTGGAAGTCGAAGAACCGCATGCCCATATTTTTCTTCTAATTCATCAACTACAAATATAGTTTATACCTTTCAATAAAGATAAAGAAATTATTGAATAAAGTAATTAAATACAATGTGTCCGCGGTTGGACTTCTACACTTGTAAAAAATCTTATTTAATTTTTCGAAAAAATCATTCCTCAGAAGTTTTTTGCTTGTTACATAACTACAAGTCATGTTGAGAAAATTCGATTTTGTTGTACAGGGTGCCCATGAAAATCAAAAATGTAGATTTAAAAAATCTAAAACTTTCAAATTAAACTTTTTCGAAGTGCTGAAATGAAAGAGCTTAACATTAGAAATCAAAAAGTCAAATAAAGTTTTCTCATGGCAGGTTCTTGTTACTAAGACTTAGTTGAATTAATTTCTTATTATATTGAGAATAATTTTGTAATAAATCAAGATTATTGCTGTTAAATAATAATTCACTGACATTTCTAATGTCATTGATATTTAATTACATCGACAATTCATAACATTTGTTAATTGATATCTTCAGAAAGATGCCGACCTTAGACCAGCGCATTTACTTGATCAAGTGTTATATGGTATTGGAGAGGTGTTCTATAAATACGCAATTGGTATTTTCCATCGGAGATTTACAGGTATATAAGTTTCCGTAAATACTTTAAGAAACCTGGTACGTAAATTTGATCTTGATCTAAAAAACAAAAAAAAGAACATGATGAAAGTGATGCTGCAACAATTTTAGTACTAGAATCACTTCGCAATAATTCTCGTCTTCCTTTGAGAGAAAGAGCGAATCAAATAGATGGTATACCAAAAACTCGCGAGCAAAAAATTCTGTCCATAAATAAATTTAACGCTTTTAAACCAATCTTTATTCATAAACTTCAAGAAGGCAATGATTCATACCGACTAGAATTCTCTTTATTAATGCGCGATCGTATTATGAAAAGCCGTCAGTTTCACCATCATATCATATTCAGTGATGGGTCTCCGTTCACGACAAATGGGATAATTTCTAGTCAAAATTGTCGCTTTTTGGCAAAGGAAAGTCCCCACTTTAGGAAGCCAGAAATTTACAACGTACGGTGTGCGTTGACACTCAATAAAGTAATTGGTCCATTTTTCCTGGAAGGAAGGCTGAACGCAAATTATTATTTGGAAATACTTAGTGAATATTTTTTGCTTCAACTAGAAGAAGAAAATTTGGAATTTAGAAGAAATACGATATTCCAACAAGATGGCTTCCCGGCGTATAGTGCAATTATTGTCACAAATTGGCTTAATTAACATTTTCCCGAAAAAAAGGATAGGACGCCGTGTACCGATGCGGTCCTCGGACCTCACCGCAATGGCTTATTTTCTATGGGGGTATGTTAAGTCAAAAGTGTATGCCCCTCCCTGACTTGTAAGAGAATATTGAGATTTTGAAAAATAGAATCACCGATGCCGTTGGCACAGCGACACTAGATATGATTCATGATGTTTATAATGAATTTCGAAACAGGATGGAAAAATTCGTTGACGTAGGAGGGTTTCGTGTGTTGAAGATATTCGAGCAATGAGTAGCAGTGGAAATTGGATGATTAAAGTATTAAAAGTAGCACAAACTGATAATATGTTTTATTTGAATATTTACTTAAGATATTATACATTCGTTACAAGAAGAACACAAACTTATATATTATATACATGAACATAGCTACAATAACTAACTAAAGTAAAGGTTCGTTCAGTAATGATTGAAATTCGTTCAGTGTACACAACACACCCTTTCAATGAAACGTTTCAAGCACTACACATGCCTATTTGATTTATAATATTTATATAAGCTTTCACTGGTAGACCCTTAGTCAAAATGTCTGCTAACTGTTCCTCACTTCGTTTGTACATAATTTCAAAAGTCTCATTACTTACGTTTTCTCGTATAAAGTGATACTTTATGTCGATATGTTTAGATCTCTTGTAGTCTATAGGATTTTTTGCAAGAAATATACGTCCTTGATTATCCTCATATACAACTATTGGTCACGAATCTACAGTCATGCCCAATAAAACATTTTTTAACCCTATCCCTTCAGTTAAACACCAAACGAATGAGAGAAAGCCACTGATGTCTGTTTTTTAGAAGTCCACGAGACAAGGTTTCGATATACTAGATATAAATACCCAGTTGTTGACTTTCTGTCAAAATAATCTCCTGCTCAGTCAGTATCCTCATATCCATTTAAAATATTGTTGCCATTTCCAAAAACTAATTTCATATCTACAGTTCCTTGTACATATCTTAGAACTCTTTTTAAAAGTTTCCATGTTTCTTCATTAGGTCCATTTTTATATTGACTTAAGACATTTAATGAAAGGCATATATCCGGTCTTGATCCAAGGATAGCGTACATTAAACTTTCCAGTAACTTGTTGAAATTATCATCTCTCTTTTGTGTTATATTTATTTTGGTTTCCATCGGTGTACTAATAGGTTTGCTGTTTTCCATTCCAAACTTTGATAAGACTTTTCTTAAATAATTTCCTTATCTTTATCTCGCCGCTTGATATAGCCCATGTCTTCCATCTGAAATCTGTTCTTCAATGTTCTTTTTACCTCATCTATTTGTTTCAGGTTTCTACATGCAATTATAATATCGTCCACATATAAAAGTAGGTACATTATTTCGTCCTCTTCTTTTCTCACATATAAACAATCAGTCTTACTTCTTTCGAATCTGATTTCTGTAATAAATTGATTAAATGTTTTGTTCCATTCCCTTGGACTCGTGTTTTAAACCATACAAACTTTTTTGTAACTTGCATACCTTATTTTCATTATAACCTTCTGGTTGTTTCATAAAATTTCTTCGGATAATACACCATGCAAGAATGCTGTCTTAACATTCATCTGATGTAGATACATTATCATGTTGATTTGCTATTGATAACAAAAGACGTATTGTTGTCAGTCTTGCTACAGGTGCAAAGATTTCATTATATTCAGTTCGTTGTTTTTGTTGAAAGCCCTTTGCTACTAATCTGGCTTTATATTTTATTTCACCATGATTGTTGGTATTTCTTTTATATACCCATTTGCAGTATATTGCTCTTTTTGCTTTTGGCAGTTCCACCAATTCCCATGTTTTATTATTTATCAATGAGCTCATTTCGTCGGCCATTGCTTCTATCCAATTTTTCTTTTCTGCACTTACACTTATGTCACTAAATTCTGTTGGTTCATCATTAATAATATTTAATGCCATGTAGTTGGTTTCATAATCATTCAACCATTGGGGAGGTTTTCTGGTTCTTTCAAGTAATTTTTCAGTTGTTTGTTCTTCAATTAGTATTTTGTTTTTCACCGATTCATTTTCTTCATTCACTTCGTCACAATTTGCATCTGTTTCTTGATACTCATGTTCTTTAATGTTAAATTCATTTTCCACAAATTTTATATCTCGCCCATATATTACTTTGAAGTTTTCTTAATCCCACATCCATTACTCGTATAACCAATCATCAATAACTTTTTACATTTAGAATCAAATTTTTCTCGAAAGTCTTTTGGTATATGTAAGTATGCCACACAACCAAATATTCTGAATTTTGAAAGATTTGGTTTCTCACCATACCATAGTTCTGCAGGGGTTATGTTTTCTAAAGTTGAAGTTGGTGATCTATTCAATATATATACTGCAGCCAAAACTGCTTCGTTCCACAAATTCTTTGGTAAGTGGGTTCCTAACATCATAGTTCGTGCTTTATCTAACAAAGTTCTGTTCATCCTCTCGCTAACACTATTTGTTGAGGTGTATGCGGCATTATAAATTCCAATGTAATTCCTTTATTTATGCAAAACTTTCTAAAGCTATTTGACATGTATTCCCCTCCATTGTCACATCGTAATCTCAATATTCTTTTTTCAAAGTTGTTTGTTGCTTTCGCTTCATACATTTTAAATTTTTCAAGCATTTCTGACTTGTGTTTTAAAATAAACGTTTGATTAAAATGTGTATAATAATCATCTGTAAATGTCACGAAATATCTATCTCCATTCCATGATGTTGGACTTATTGGTCCATACACATCAGAGTGAATTAGCTCTAAAGGTCTCTTAGATCTTGGTCTTGTATTTGTATGTGGTTGTTTTGTCATTTTCCCATAAATACAACTTTCACACATACTTTCATTCTTGATATTTAATTTACCCATACCTGTTACCATCTCTGGTTTCACTAATTTTTGTAAAGATTCATTTCGTAAATGTCCATATCTCTTGTGTCATAAATTCCCATTGTCCTCATCACTAATGACCGCATTTGTTTCTGGAAAGTTTTCATTAACTTTGATATGTAACTCATACAATTTTCCAATTCTTTTTGCAATTCCAATTAGTTTATTTCCTCTTTGTATTCGAGCTTCATTATTTTCAAATATAATTCTTAGCCCACTCATTTCTAATTTTCTTACTGATAGTAAATTATGAGTTAATTTCGGCTCATATAAGACATTCTCAATTTTACATTTTCCAACTTTGTTTCCTATATCTATATGACCTTTAATTGTGCCAGCATAGTCAGCAATTATTAACTCACCTGATTTTGCAACTGATATTTTAATTTGCTTCGGTAATTTCCAAAACTCACAAAAAAATGTATTATTATTAGTCGTATGATCAGTAGCTCCTGAATCTAAATACCAACAGCATGAATTATGTGTATGTTCATTTGAATTCACAATGAAAACTACTTCTTCATCACTGCTTTCTTGTACACCACTATTTGCATTGTTTTTGAGAGTTTTATTTGATTTTTGTCTGCACTCTGACCGTTTATGTCCTACCATACCACACTCATGACACTTAAATGGAAAATGTTTTTTGTTTTTCCCTGTATTTTTTGTCCAATTTTTTTAGCACTGTAATTTCCGCTAAATGCTGTTGCACATTCAGTAACTTTTGTTGCCTTTCCCATTTTCTTCGTCTTTTCATTGAGTAACCTTCTTTTAACAAGTTCCAATGTTAATTTACTTTTCAATGGTTCCAACGCAGTTACCACAATTTCATAACTTTTTGGTAATGTTAAAAGTAAATGACAAATAATATCCATTTCCACTAATGTTGCCCCACTTCCTTGTAACTGTCTTACAAGCCCATCGAATACTAAGAAATGACAACTTAAGGATTTTCCTTCTTCCAATTTTAATTGTAACAACTGCTTACGTAAAAACAATTGATTTGTAATGCATTTTCTTTGAAAAGTAGTACTCAATGTGTGCCACATTTCTTTTGAAGTCTTTTTATCCTTAATATATTCCAAATGGCTGTCTGCGATTAACTGTGTTATTATTGATTTACATTTTCTGTCTCTCTTTTTGAATTGTTTCGATTCTTTAACCTTTTCCCTGTTCCAGTCCTTCATATGACGGTTCACCGTTCAGCCATTCACTACATTCTTTTTCCTCAAGCAAAATCATTATTCTAAACTTCCAATTATCATAATTACTTCCCTCAAACAACGGAATGCAATATTTATCCGCGTCAGTAGCCATGTTTAACGTTTTTAGTTTTAACGGTTCCAACCTTCAATACACAAGAAATGTTTGTATTTCCTTTAAACTCCAATAATTAATTGCTCTGGGCCCATAACCTGTTGAAGTTATTCGAGCAATGAGTAGCAGCTTTAGTAGAGTAGCAGCTTTAATGGATGATTAAAGTATTAAAAGTTACACAAACTGATAATATGTTTTATTTGAATATTTACTTAAGTTATTATTATACATTCGTTACAAGAAGAACACAAACATATATATTATATACATGAACATAGCTACAACAAATAAATAAAGTAAAGGTTCGTTCAGTAATGATTGATTCGTTCAGTGTACACAACATCATGTTGCATAAAATTTTACTTTTTGTCATATACTTCACTGTATTCAGTTAAATAAAGATATTATTCATAGGATTATTTCAGCCTTTACTTGATACAATTACATTATAACTATTATCGGGATAAAATAAAACAAATTTTAATGAATTTCACTATTTTTAACATTACAAAGTAATGATCGTTTCACTAACACAGGAGCTTCGTCAGACATGTAACTAACTTATGAACATAACATATCTTTACATAAATATGCCGTAACAAGCACATGTTTTGAATAGTTATGAGAGATGTGGTAGTCTTTATTAGTTAATGTCTATGAACAAAAACTCACATAAATATTGAACTACGGTTTTTACTATACAGTTCATAAAGTGATAAAACAAAGGGTCTACATTATGTTAAAGAGAGGTAGAGCAGCACTTTGGAAAAAAGTACTATATATGACAGTCTGAATGGTCAGATAAATAAAGTAAGTAACGGTGAACCATTAATTTCTAATTGATCATTAAGAATATTATCGGTTTTCTTTAATTTAATAATTTCAAGTGACTAATAAATTAAGCATTTTGCCCTTATTCTTTATATGTAATACTTTAAATTCTTTGTTAAAGTTATGGTTTCTTAAATTAATATGAGACGCATATGAATAGTCACTTTTATTATTTCTAAAGGAAGAAAAATGTTCCTTTTGGCGTTTTTCAAACGATCTACTTGTCTATCCAATATATGTCATAGGGCAACTTCCGCAAGTTATAGACGTCTGACTTTTTATTGTTACTTGTTGATTCCTTGTTGGTTTTTTTTTAAATTTTGATAAATTGTTGCTAGTTCCATTGGTTGTATTAATGTCTATTTTTTTTTAATATTTACAAATTTTTATGCTTGGAGAGCCTACAAAAGTAATCATTTTAAATTTTTGGGTATTATTTTTATTATTTAATATTGGATATACTTTTGATATGGCTTTTGTAAAAAGTTTTTTAGTTCAAATGTTATCTATTATGTTACTTTTATATCCATTGTTAATTGCTATTTGTTGAATTAAATTTAACTCTTTTTCGAAATCTTTTTGATTAATCTATGTATAAGACTGTGACAAGCCGCTAATTTGTGTTGTATCGGATGGCAAGAAGTGTTATGAATAGTTATATCTGTATTTGACGATTTGTGGTAAATTGCAAAGTTACAGTTGTTATTAATTCGAGTAATCGTTAAATCAAGAAAGTTGTTACTATTATTTGTTTCCTGTTCCATTCTAAACTTAATATTGTGATGGAATGTATTAATATAATCAAATAATAAATTTAATTGTCTCTTTGTTCCTATGAGACCTAGTAATATACCAAAATAATACATTTTGAAAAAGAGGATTTTTTAAATAGTGTTTTCAACATGATCCATAAAAATTTCAGCTAATAACGGACTTAAGGGATTACCTATAATTAAAAGAAGGTTTAATTAACTATCCAAAACATGTGTTTGTTATGGTATATTTATGTAAAGAAATGTTATGTTTATAAGTTAGTTATATGCCTGACGAAGTACCTTAAAATTTATTTTATTCTATCCCGATAATAGTTAAAGATATTATTTATTTCTTCTGTTGAACTCTTTATTTTGGTGCTTTAAAAAAGTTTAATTTAAAAGTTTTTGATTTTTAAAATCTGCATTTTTGTTTTTCTTGCGCACCTTTACAACAAAATAGAATTTTCTCAACATGATTCCTATTTATATAAATAGGCAAAAAAACTTAATGACGGTGCTTTTAAAAAAAAAAAAAAAAATTTAGCATTAACGTGCGTACGGGAACATACTTTTATATATTTGAAGAAAAATATGGTACGCCTATGATTTTTTCCAAAATATAAATTATTTTAGGATTCCCTGTTTAATTTGAAACATAAGAGCTCTCTTGAGTTGTTTTCCTGTAATGCGTCGTTTTTGAGTTAAAATATAAAAATCGTTGAATTGACCGGCAAAATTAATGTAAAATAGAATTTCGCAATAAATCTAAATTAATAATAATTTTAAAGGTCTTTCATAACTCGAAAATTATGAATTACAGGAAAACAACTCAAGAGAGCTCTTATGTTCCAAATTGTACGGGGAATTCAAAAATAATGTATATTTTGGTAAAACCAAACTAAAACAGCCTGTATTTTCGTAACGGAACAGGGTCCAAAACGACCATAGTTTATAAAGCAAACTATGATTTAAATATTCGCATATCAATAAGGAACACTCTCTGTATACTAAGTAGGTGTAATTTTGATTTTTTTATTTTATTGTACTGCTCTATATATCTTATATATATATATATATTTATATTTTACAGGATGGAATTAGGGCAAAGTAGGTAAATCGGTCCTGTTCAGACCGCAGACTCAAAGAACTTTTGTAACGGTCTCAGTTATTTTGATATGTTCAATCGTAAATTTCTCGATAACTATTGAATTTGGGTATAGGACATGGTACATGAGACATACTTAGAATTCGATGCAGAATTCAAAAATTTAATAAAAAATAGATGTTTCTATTTGAAAAAATTAAGTTGATGGTTGCATTTTATTTTTGGGCCAGCCTGTGTACATAAATTTACCATCCGAAAAACCGCATTCCTTTACATATATAAATAATATCCAGAAAAAAGAGGAAAAAGTGTATTGATCCACCATATTTTAAAGTATTTGTCTTTTCGGGTTCTTAAATAAAACTAACAGTAACGTAGACACACACTATATTAATAATAAAAACGAATAACAATATAAAAACTAATCACTAACAATAAGCACATTTATGTATTTGTATTTATGTAAGTTCACTCGGCGGTAATTCGGTATCGAATGAATCCTAAACCCTTTATATGAGACTTGAATTTTGTTGTGGTCGGAGTTGCCTCCATTTCAACTCCATTGTTTCGTATTTCCCAGGGTTGTGACGTGTTTGTGTCTGATTAATAAATAATCGTGTGTTGTGTGTTTTTGTGCGGTCCTCTGTTGCGTATGTGTAGTCTGTGTGTTTGTCGCTTTTTGCGTTTAAGTCACTGGTCATCGGTTTTTTGCGTTTCAGTCATGTGTGTGTTTAATGTTTGTTGTTGTAGAGTGTGATTATTTTCTGTGTTTGCGTTACGAAGTATTGTATCTGTTCTGTTGTTGCGTTTGTGGAGTGTAATGTTATTAGCATATTGCCTAAGGCAAGTGCTAGTTCGTCAGTTGTGTTTCTTTGTTTTTGTGTTCATGGGTTCGTTGTTGGGGGTGGTGCTAGTATGTATTCGGGTTTGGGTGTGGTTTTGTTTACAGGGTTGTTTGGATTGTTAGGACAGTTAAGGAAGGTGGATAAGTGAGGACCACCGCAGTTTGCACACTTTGGTGGGGTTGTTTTGGGTTTTGTACATAGGTGTGTTGAGTGTTCGTCTCCGCATTTCATGCATTTGTAGTGTATGTTACAGTTTCTTTGGTGGTGTCCAAATGTCTGACATTTGTGGCATTGTATTATGTCTGTCCGTTTGTTTAGTGGTTCGATTTTAATTGTGAGTCCGCAGCAGTCGTGTATGTTGTAAATTGAGTTGTATTGTCTCGTCAGTTCTATTAGTACAAGTGGTGCTGGTATTCCGTGTTTGCCGTTCATGCGTTTTATTTTTATTGTCGGGTAGCCTTGGTCAGTCAAGTCGTAGGTGATGTCAGTGTCTGTGATAAAGGTAGGAATGCCACGCATAACTACCTTTAGTGTTTTTTCGCTTCGTAATTGAAACGTGTAAAATTGAATTTGTTCTGTGTTGAGTATGTGTTTAAGTGTGCGGTAGTCTTCGTCAGTTTTCGGTTCGATGTGAATGCCAGGTTTCACTAGTTTGTTTTGTACGGTGTTAATGTTGTGTGTTTTAAGTATTTGTCGTATATGTGCCCATTTGTCTTTGTCTGTTATTATGATTGGTGCGATTTTGTGTGTTTTGCGTGTTTCGGTGTTTGTGTTTTGTGTGGTGTTTGTTTTGTCACTTACCCTGGGTGTGCTGCCTGAAGTTGACGGTTGTGGAGTGAATTCAGCTTCTTCTTGTTCCATCTTTTCCTCGAGTTTGGTTTCGAGGGCACTGTAGGAGTTTTTTGTTTCGATCGGTGTAGTTGATTCTTCTGTTTTCAGCTTCTTTGTAAATTTAGGGTAGATGAAGTCTTCGATTTTCTTTTCCGGATGTATTATGTTCTGTTTTCTGTGGTGTTTTTCTTTTTTGGTCGGTTCGGGATCTGTTATTTTTACTTGTATTTTCGGTTGATCCGGGTCTACTACGAAGAAACTCGGTGATGTCTGTAGTAGTTGTTGTATGCCATTTTCGCTTTGTGTTTCGTCAATTATTGATTGCGTTTGTTGAACTAATTCAGGTGGCCAGAGTTCAATCATGTTGGGATTCACTATTAATTTTGTTAAGGTGATAATTCGCCCGGCCATTGCTTCCGGCGTCGCTTGACGTTGTATCGTCGTAGATGCTCTCAACTGCGATGTTGCGTGAACAGATATCGCAGTGAGAATGTCGATCCTAAACCCCTTCCTCGACGGCTTATATATCGTTGTTGAATCTCCCGAGTTTTCTATTCTCGTTCTTATATAATATTGTGATGACTCATTCAACGATACGTCACGTATCCTGCAGTATTGCAGTTATTCTTAATAACTGCAATTATAGATAAAACATAAATAAAAAAACAAATAAAAATTGTACAGTCGCGAGCAATAAATTTTAGTCGTCAAGGTCATTGTAAAATTTGAGGAAATTGTCACAATGTAGATTTTGGCCCTGACTGATTATATCCATTGTCAATGAAATGCCAATGTAAGTTTGGAGTTTGTCAAAGTCTTGTTTTTTGAATTATTTTTAATATTGTCTCAATATCTTATTTTAACAAAGTAAGGATTATTTCCTTAATAGAAACTGGACTCTCGAAGGCTACAGTAGCATTTCGTGTAGGACTTGCAAAACGTTCCGTAAATTTTATTAACATGTGACAGATTAAATTATAGGTTATCACCATTTCACCGTTTCACACGACCGTTTCACAATAGAGCAACTTACATTTTGTCAAGGAATGACATTAACGACCAAAATTTATTGTTCGCAGCTGTACATAATTGTATTGTGTGAACCTTTAGTTTGGTTTCGTAATCTATAAGTTTCTTCCACCTACAGGTTTCGTTACGGTACGTGTGTTGTTTGGTGATCTTTTTGTGCGCAAGCGTTAGTTTCGTACTGCTTTTGGACCGGTGATAATTATAAAAAAGTTGGACCGTTTTTCTGATCGTTTGGTTATCAATCTATTTTGTAGAATTGCCAACAATAATGTAATCATCAACTTTGTTCTGTCCTATATACAATATGTGATATTGCCATTGCCAACTGTAGTTGTCACAGGATGAAGTATGTAACGTACATATCAGTACACTACCCGACATATAATACCCGTTTACCGTTTACATATTATCAATGTAAACCAGGGTTATCAAATTTGACATGTCTTATTTGACTTCTCAAATTTGACATGTCTTATTTTATAAACGGTACATGCTTTGGTCTGTGAACTGTTTTGAATCCCGTAACTGGTTTGTGTAGTGTCAAAATTTAATTGGAACACTTTTGGTATCGTTCAATGTATACACTTTTTCGGGAGTGCACATGTACCGGACCGTCACTGTACGGTTTCCTTGGCGAGCTGGAACAAACCTTTTTTTTGTTCACGGTCTTCCAAAACTTCTAAATCAGATCTGCAATGATCACATCAAAAAACTGATTTTAAATAATAAATGCAATAATATATTGATAACAATTTAAAATGACAAATAATATATTTGCACAATTAATATCGTAAAACAACATAGATGAACAATATCTGAAACTACTTTGTGTATTTATACACAAGTTTCATGCTTCAAAGCATTCAAATAATTTATTTTCTATTTTATTAAGCAGCGCCATCTTATGGGTAATTGCCACACTATTAACAACTTTTATAATAGGTTGTAAATCAACCATTTGTCAGTTGTGATTTTAAAAAGAACGAAAAAACATGTACAAACCGTTTTCACACTTTGTTCAACTTTGTTTAATGCAATTTGTTCTAGGGATTAACTCAAAAGTAGCCCTTAGTACTGCAAAAAATGTCCCAAATCTGTAAAATTTTACAGTACTTTAAATTAATATATTAATATAAATTAATTTGATACCATTTTCAAGTAACAATATCGTCATTCCCTTTTGTCATATGACATGTTTCAAAATAAATTTTTTTAAACAATTCTTAATGCATTTTATTGATTTGTATCTTGAAAAAGACGCATTTCTATCAGTGTTGCCATCTATTTTTTCATATGGCCGTAGTGCCCCTCTTAAGCATGATTTGGTTGTGAAAACAACTGATCTTATATATTATATTGATGTATAAATATAATGAAATCGTAACTTATGAATATGAACTCGTTGTAAACAACTAATTCGAATGACATTTGAGAGAATCCAAGCTGGCAATCATGCCCAGTTCTCGTAACATAATATATTAACTGAATCGAGAGAATTACTAGGTATTATTGTAATTTAAATGTTACTTGGCCCGAAGTAACTGCTTATCACGTGGCTCGTTTGTTATCGTGAAAGACCTATAATAAATATGCAATAACATGTTTAGCAGATATATAGCATTCAGTCAGTTTAAATAGTGTGTGTTTACACTACCACTCACAAAGATGTGGCCACTGAAGAACATTTCGAAATTTGCTTATTGAGAATATTTTGTTTAATTCAAAAATTATAATGTTACTACATATATGGCATAATAAAAGTATTTTCAAGTAAAAATTCTGTTAAAACATTTTATTTTATAATATGAAATTCCTAAATGTGTGCAAATAGAATAATAGTCCAACGAAATTCTAAAGACAAAAAATGCCATTATAGCTTACAATTTCAGAATAATAATTTTTTTGTAATTATATATATATATATTAAACATTTTTAAAATATATACTAATAAAAATTACTAAAAACGATAGAGAAAGAATATAATTAAAATAATTAGTAATTCGTCATTCCACTGTTATTATTTATAACTTCATCTAATCTTGTAGACACTGAAGCGACGATATAGCGAATATATATATATATATATATATATATATATATATATATATGTATATATATATATATATATATATATATATATATATTAAAAATAATAGATTTTTATTGGTTTTAGCGACCTTTTATTGAATTTAGATGTTTGTTTGCGACGTTTCGCATTAGTTCACTAACAAAATCCGCACAAGCATGTTCGTTTTAAGAAAATTGGTCCTGGGTGTCCAAGCACATGTGGCACATGAATGCGTATCCGTGTAGAAAAAACAACAATGTGAGTTTGATTTGACTTTCTTTGTTCCTTTACGTATTGTATTGTAATTCAACTTTCCTGTTCATTTTAGCCATTCTTATTTTTATTTTATGTAAGTTTCAACGTTAAATGTTAACTCAATTTGTAATCATCTTTAATCTAATTTTAAACTTAAAATTTGTTAATATTTGTTAAGTCTCCAATTAATTCATACAGATATTAATCACATAAATGTCCCCCTACCATTCTAAGCTATTTTAATTTAATGTTATTTAATTTTCAACGTAAAACACTAACCTAATCCGTAATTCATTTCTTAATATAATGTTAAATTTAAAATGGTTAATTCAATTGTTATATCACACAAAACAAACACAGTTCTCATGTTCATTGTAATGATTCTTGTTTCCAGATGCTTGAAAAAGACTGAATTGATAAAAGTCGAAACGTCGCAAACAAACATCTAAATTCAATAAAAGGTCGCTAAAACCAATAAAAATCTATTATTTTTAATATTAAAACACGGCCAATAAAATAAAAAAGAAAAACAAAATTCTTTAAACACTAAATATATATGTATATATATATATATAGATAATTAGTTTGACCCTTTGTATGGTATGGTAGATTTAATTAGTTGGCGATTTAAGGTCTGGTTTTACTTATTTAAAACAAACTTACATGTTTCGGCAAGTAATGCCTTTCTCAAAGAATTTAAAATATAAATTCTTCGAGAAAGACATCACTTGCCGAAACATGTAAGATTGTTTTAAATATATGCATTTTTAAGTAAAACCAGACCTTAAATCGCCAACTAATTAAATCAACTATATATATATATATATACATATATATATATATATATATATATATATATATATATACATACATATATATATATATATATATACATATATATATATATATATATACATATATATATATATATATATATATATATATATATATATACTGTCGCGAGCAAAAAAATCGGGACAGTGTCAAAATCGTTTAATATTGGTAAAACTTCAGCCACAAGAATATATAAAAAATGGAGGAAAGAGGATTATTTAAATCAGAATATAGGTCCCGGACATAAGAAAATTTCAAATTCGCAGGAACACGAAACAATAGTTACTGAGATTAGGAACAACCCTTTCAAAACATTAAAGGAAGCTATAAGAACAACACAATTTCCTGTCTCATCTTGTAACACACACATTGGTTACAAGAGAATGAAATTTAAACTTGATATTACCCGCCCTACAGTCTTTATCAAAATCCCAATGTATGGGGATTAATGAGATATAGCTGTTACCCAGGAAGAATTTTGGGAGATTGTTCAAAATGCTTGGCATCAAATTCCTATAAATGTTGTACAAAATATCGTCGCTTCAATGTCTACAAGATTAGATGAAGTTATAAATAATAACAGTGGAATGACGAAATACTAATTATTTGAATTATATTCTTTCCCTGTCGTTTTTAGTAATTTTTATTAGTATATATTTTAAAAATGTTTAATAAATGTCAATGAAACATACATTTTTGACAATTCCTGACTTACTATTATGAGTAAAGATAGCCACTTAAGTAGTCACAATTTAAACTCACGCAGAAACAGTGTCCCGTTTTTTTTGCTCACGACAGTATATATATATGTATATATATATATATATATATATATATATATATATATATATATACCGATAGAACCACCGGCCATCTGCCTATAGGGAATTGTATGCAGTACACATTTATATGTACATATATGTATCTAGTCCTACCGTTTATCAGAAGCGTTGTCTATGCCGACGCTAGGGATCGACAGTCAACCGCGTCAGTCGTGTCTTGACTGCGGTGGAGTATAGTCATAGTTGGTCGAACTTGCAAAAATACGCAAATTCTTGTTGTCTGCATCTTTAGGGTTTAGAATTATTTAGAGCTCAGTATTTTTTTCTGTTTTTTTACCGATATTCATTTACGTATTTACTATGCCGTTAGTTTATAGTAAAGAAGAAAAAATAAATATTATTAAATGGTATTACTCATCTCAAGGAGGTACGCAAGAAGTGATTGGTCGTTTTGTTTTTTCGTTTTCTGATCGTCCAGTTCCCTGCCGTCGGACGATACTAGATATCATACATCGTTTTGAAAAGTCGGGCTGCATTAATGGATGTTCGAAATGCTATCAGAGTAATTTCCATCCTATTTCGGAGGAAAGAATAGAGAAGGAAGTCAGTGTATGCGCCTTTGTAGAATCTAGTGAGCCCTGCTCTAGCCGCCAAATTTCTGAACAATTAGGTATTCCAAAAACCACAGTTAGGCGTATATTACACAAAAAGAAATATAAGTGTTATAAGGTTAGAAAAAATCAAGAAATATTCCCAGATGACCAGTTTAGACGTCTCGAATTTTGTGAGGCTATTAGAGAAAAATGTGATAATGATGATAATTTTACACGAAATATTTTGTTCACTGACGAATCAACATTTTCCCTTCACAAACGCCATAATCCATCTGCCGTTCGCTACTGGTCTCAGAAAAACAAACATTTGAGCAGGGATGTCACCACTCAATATCCACAGAAACTAAATGTCTGGGCAGGAATCTTAGGGGATCACATCATAGGGCCATTTTTCCTAAACGGAACATTAAATGCGCAGTCATATTTACAATTACTGCAAAATCATATTGTTCCTGCAGTGCGTGACCTTGCTGTAAACTTTAATGATATTTGGTTTCAGCAAGATGGCTGCCCAGCTCATAATGCCAGAATAGTACAAGAATGTCTTTCATTGCATTTTCCACATACCATTAGCACTAGAGGTAATATTTCTTGGCCGCCTAGATCCCCTGACTTAACGCCAAGTGATTTTTTCCTTTGGGGATATTTGAATGAAACCATTTATGTACACCAGAATGAAAGACCCCGCACATTAGATGATTTACGAATGCGAATTACACAACTCTGTAATAGTATTTCACCTGTAACTCTCTCTAATGTACGTAGAGAATTTTACAACAGACTGGGCTACTGTGAGGCAAACAATGGAGGCTTGTTTGAAAGAGATATTTATTAGCCTCTAGAATTCTATTTTATTTTCTCTAGAATTTTTTTTGTTTGACATCAATTATTACTTTTTGAACGTTTTTTAATTTCTCCATGTTGGTTCCTTTTTAGAATTATTTTTCTTATTTTCTCTTGGTTTAGTAATTTGCAATTTAATTTTATTTAACTAGGTACATTCAGAATCACTAGTTACTACTTCTTTGGAATCTCAAACCTTCGTTTACATTACAAATCTACTACTAATATTTCTACAACACGAAACATTATGCCGATGATTGATTCTTACAAATATCTACGAAATGTAATGGCAATATCTGTGTCATATTTAAAGATTAAATTTGCTTTATCGACGGATGTGTATTTATTTCTTTTTACGCCACAAATTATTATTGCCGGTACGTAGATATATACGTACCGGCTGATGACTGTACGCTATTGATCTACGTATTAAAAATAAAATAGAAATCGGTGAAAATTAACATTATTCGTATAACTTCGAATTAAATATAAGTTTTGAACTAAACTAAATTACCTTTGTAAAGAATTCTGTTATATAAATGTGTACTGCATACAATTCCCTATAGGCAGATGGCCGGTGGTTCTATCTGTATATATACATATATATATATATATATATATATATATATATATATATATATATATATATATATATATATATATATATATATATATATATATATATATATATATATATATATAACAATTGATAAATTATTGGAGTTTTTCGGCTTTTATATGAAATATTTACAAATATCAAATTAGAATGTATGTAATTGCAGAGTAAGTGGGGATGTAAACATTGCTGTCTACAAATTACAAAGCAAATCATACGAAATTTTTTTATTTTTCAAATAAAAAAATTTCAACTTCGCGATGATGAACTAGCTTTGGGATACTTTCAACAAGATGGTGCTAGAGCTCACACAGCGGGGGATACAATGAATATGTTACAAGAAGTGTTTGGAAATCGTTTAATTAGTTTGAACAGCGATCATGAATTTCCTCCAAGATCTTGTGATCTTACACCGTGTGATTACTATTTATGGCCTTTTTTAAAAAATTCAATTTATCAAGTACCGGTGCAAGATTATATAGATCTCCAAGACAGAATTATAAATAAAATTAGTGAAATTAGAAATAGTCCCATACTGCAAAATGTATTTAGTAGCATTCGGAGGAGGTGCGTAAAATGCTTGGAAGAAGGTGGTGGACATTTTCAACATCTTTTATAAATTATGGTCATTATTGTTGGTAATTTATACAACTACAATTTATGATATTTATTATAAGGTTGTAATCTAAGGACTCTACAAACAATTTATTTGTTTCAAATTTATTTAAAGCCATTTCTTACAATAATTTGTTGAATGTTAATATATTAAACTAGTACGATAACTAGATACTATTGTCACTATAAGATAGAAAACCTTTACTTGTAAAGTTATTTCCTCTTAATTCTGCATTATCTTTTTACATGTTACTACAGATTAGATGAGCTTTATTACACAAGAATGAACAGCATGTTAATTGGATTATGTAATTTTTTCCAGTTATCGCATGAAGAGGTGCTATTGTTCAGCAAGAATTCTCTAAAATATCAAAATACTGAAATTTGCAAATTAATTACTGTTACCTTCTAAAATCATTATTTGACTAGTTTATATTAATTAATATGGCATATTAAAGTAATATATTTCGACATAAACTGACATTTGCGTGTATGATAACCTATAAAATTGTATTAAGTAAATGTATCAATCTATATCAGACATGACTTCATATTTGCAAGGACTGCTTTTACTTCGAATGTTTCTGAACACCCGTTACTTTCAAAATAGGCATCTGCTTTCTAATCTGACGTTTGCTTTCATAACTGACACCTGCTTTCAAAACAGACATCTGCTTTCAATAACTAACATTTGCTTTCACTAACTGACATCTGTTATCAAAACTGACATGAGCTTTCAAAACTGACTTCTGCTTTCAACTTGACATCTACATTCAATAACTGACATCTGATTCATTAACACTGTTACTTTATAATGCATTTCTAAATAGCTTGAACCTAGGTCTATTGTGCCTAAGTGGTAAATGCGACAGCCCGGCAAGCTGTAGACTTGGGTTCGAGTCCCAACGTAGACCATATTTTTCAATTAAAAATTTCGTATGATTTGCTTTGTAATTTGTAGACAGCAATGTTTACATCCCCACTTACTCTGCAATTACATACATTCTAATTTGATATTTGTAAAGGGGCCGAAAAAGTTTCTATTTGGCCTACAAGCCTCCAATAAAAAATTAGGGGCCGATCGGATAACGCTAAGGTCTGCCCAAAGTTCATTGAAAAATTAAAACACACTTTATATGGTGAAATATTGGGTTTTTAATCAAAATACGTATGTTTAAGCAACTAAAAATATTTTTTTTTTTGATAACTAGACTTGACATCGATTTTAAATACAGTTTCTATTCTAACAAGCCATAAATGATCAAAATCGTTAGAGAAATAAAAAGGTTACAACAATTTGAAGGTTATATTAGATCCGACTTGTTGTGTGAGGGATATTTTCGACGATATGCTTCAATGCACTGTAAGATAAATTGATTCTGTTCTTCGTCTTTCGTAAGGATCCTGTTGTAATCATTCATAAATTGTACACCGCGTTCAGCAGCGTCGTTAACAATAAACAGATCACGACAAACATCGAGGGCATCTTGATAATCTTCTTTCGTTTCCCAAATGGATGGATCGTGCTTCAAGAATTCAGTGGTCAATCGGAAGGCATCGAAAAAATGTTTGGTTTTGTATGACACGAAATCGCTCAAATTATTGTACAGCAATAGTTTTGGGTCGGAGAATTTTCGATCATCATCCAATTTTACGATTGGTTCTGTTGATTGCAGGCGCCTAACCATGTTTCGTTTCTCTTCGTGTGAAACATCCGAATCGAAAAACGCTAAATCCATTGTTTCTGGTGCCAAATACCACAAGTGACTTTTCCATTTACGTAAAACCGCTTCAGACACATCTGGGTCGGTTTCTGCATATGCGATGGAGTCTTTCAAAAAATGTATATCTTGATTTGGGGCTCGTGTGGCATTTGTGCATGTAAACCACGCTTTGACATACAGTCGCACGAGAAAAATACATATATCGAGTAGTCCATTCAATTCTCGTTGTGTCAAAGTGAAGTGCCCCCGAAAGAGGTATATTTTCAAGGTGTATATGCCTTTTCCCATGAACCTTGCGTGGGATGTTGGACCAGGTGTACGAAAGCTTCCGCCGACTTCACCAAGGAACGTTATTGTTAATTGTAGTAGTTCCTTGTAATCCGCGCGGATTTGTGTTTGTTATAGCTGTTGGTTGCAGAAATTCTTAATGGCTTCGCAGTCAGCATTACTAATATAGCGTATAATTGGGTCTTCGAGTCCGCTTTTAAACGATTTGTGGTCGAGATTTTTCCAAGTGGCAGCAAAACGATTAAAAATAGGCACTTCAGGCCCACTTGTTTCGGAATGTTTGACTTCAAAGACGTGTTTCAATACGATTTCCAACATGTGATGCCGACATGCGAATTGATTAATTTCCGATCGAGTTTGTGCTTCAACAAAATGCATGCGCCAGTGTTTTGGCCTGTATTTGATGAAGTGGTATCGAAACCCATGGCGGAAACTTTATTAAAAATATCCCATTTGATGAGTGCATCATGAACGACCTTGGCCATATTTTCTCCTGTGCCAGCAGGGACTTTGGGAGCGCCCAAAAATTTAGATGTCCCTTCATAACTGGCGAGAATTGCGATTCGATTAATTTTGCTTCTGCCAAACAGGTCCGGCAACAGTTTTCCGTCCCAGTGAATAACCAATGACTGTACGCTATTGATCTACGTATTAAAAATAAAATAGAAATCGGTGAAAATTAACATTATTCGTATAACTTCGAATTAAATATAAGTTTTGAACTAAACTAAATTACCTTTGTAAAGAATTCTGTTTGAGTCTCCTCCGCTTCTCGCTTACGATATTCCTTTCGTAACTCATAGATCGTAGATCGATTGATCACAAGCTCACCAACAGAGGTCAGAGGCGTCACAGCATTATTCATGACAGTTATTACATTATCTGCGCATGCTATCAAAATATGGACATAATCTGAACAGCTAACTTTGGCCTTATCAAGTACTACAGTAAGACGTGGCGAGATCCAATGATGTCGTCCTCTTGAACGTTTGGTGTGATCATCGTCATCATCGGTATGCAATTCGCATGCCGCATCCGTACCCGTACTGTTATCATCGAATTCACATTCGTCTTCACTTCCAATGTAAACTGTATCAAGTACTGCAAAATATCAGTTGATGATTCATGTTTTAAGCAATTTAAACAGTTCAATAATTTCACTTACAAGATTGATTGTTAAGTTCTGAATATTTTCTCTTCCGCGATTCTTCTTTTTTCTTTCGTTGTTCTGATCGCTGTTCTCGGCCGTATAACTTCTTGTCAACGCCTGCCATGTACCCTGGTCTTCCTTTCTGTCTTTGCATCAACAAAAACTTCTTGCTTGTCTTCTTGTATACGCATCTCATCCAGGGCGTTTGCACTAGCGATATCGAACAGATCGTCCATTGTTTCCTTGAAAATGTTCACGTTCGATTTTGATGTTCCGATCTGCTGTTTGCACTTTGTTTGTGACATTTCTCCAGTCGCCGTACAATTTTAGCAATTTATCTTGACATTTATATTTATCACGTATTGGTATGCGCGCCGGTTGCCAAAAAATTATAGCTGCATCCACTGCTAGCTTAGCACTTTCTTTTGCACAATTTCGTCTGCCAACATTTACAAACCGCATATTGTAAAAAAAAACTTACAGTATCTGTCTGTTAGACGGCAGTTTGGCTCCAGATATCAGGTGTGATACATGCCCAATTGATTCCACGGAGCGCAATTTATCATTGGATCGAGTAACCATCATGGATGTAGTCGATGGTAACTCCGAAGCTGATGTAGATGGTAAATCCGACATCGAAACAACAATTTATATTTAATTACTTAGATATGGATAATGTCCTATATATAGGATGGCAAGTGTTCAGAATAAACACGACTGAACTGCTTGTTTGTTTGTAAGACACTGTTTTCTATTTCAAAATATGATCTCATAATAGCAAACAAGTCAAATAAATCTTAACCTATAGTAAATTTAAGAGAGAGCGAGAAAGGACTATATAGGGGTGCTTTTCCTTATCACCAACCATCTACTCAACATATGAGAGCGTCAATACAATTAGCCAGACGAACATATGTGTTGTTGTTGTTGTAGGCAAAAAAGTAACGGGACACAGTTACAACAAAAAACAAAGAAAGAAAGAGAATGTGCAAAAGTTGATAAGTTACTCAGCATGCATGTGCACATTGTGCATGCCATGTCAGCTACAACATTCAATTGACGTAAAATTCAAATGAAAACCGTTGTAACTTTTTTGTTTCTCTAACGATTTTGATCATTTATGGCTTGTTAGAATAGAAACTGTATTTAAAATCGATGTCAAGTCTAGTTATCCCAAAAAAATATTTTTAGTTGCTTAAACATACGTATTTTGATTAAAAACCCCATATTTCACCATATAAAGTGTGTTTTAATTTTTCAATGAATTTCAATGAACTTTGGGCAGACCATAGCGTTATCTGATCCTAGCCTCGCCAGGTTGTCTTACCTGGCTAGGCTGCCGTTAACAGCACACACACGTTCGACGTGTGTGCTATGCCCCCGCTTCGGCGGAAAACGTTAAGATGGCATAAGTGTGACCATCGTCGACCGAGGTAGCCACTAAGAGTGTTCCCTTAGTTGCGATGAGCAACCCCGTACAGGGTGCGCTTCGCCTGTCTGCGCCTTGCCTCGTTGGGGCGGGGGTCAGATCGTCGAAGTACTGCACGGAATTGTAAAGAAGTTGTCGGGAAAGGGTTGGCGGCCCTACGCAACGGCTGGTTATCCGACCTCTCTAAATTCATGCGACCGATCACTAAACACACGCACGAACGCACCGACATACAAAACCCTACACTTACGCTCTCACACAAAACCACACACCCATAGAGAGACGCAAGCTGCCAGCAGCAACCAACACACAAGTTCATACCCAGAAGGAGACACAAATTGCTAGCAGCGAACAACACATATTTTCACACCTTGTTATCTATTTTTTGGAATACTAAGGCATGATTTATTATTATTACTAGAATGTATCTTTGAATAATTTAAACTATAGCAACTTAATTACTTGACATTTATATCCTGTCATTCATATTTTGTATTCTCTTGATAAAGGCGTATACAGCTGAAACATGTAGAGTTTTTTAAATACATATATTTTGAAGTAATATACAGACCTTTAATCGCCTACTGATTAGGTTTACCATATCATACCAAGGTCACGAAGTTATTATATATATATATATATATATATATATATATATATATATATATATATCCATACATACATACATACATTTATGTATACTAATATTTTTGTATGTTTTAATAGGTGCCGCTTCTCAAAGAGAACGACTTCAAGAAATGCTGATTCGGCTTCAATTAGAATGTTTGGTTTGTTGTGAAAAACTCAGACATACTGATTCTGTATGGTCTTGTAAGCAATGTTATAATATTCTACATCTCAGTTGCGTGAAAAAATGGGCGAATACTTCTAAAATGGAAAGCGGTTGGAGATGTCCGGCTTGCCAAAATATTTATCCAAGTGTTCCAAAAGAATGCAATTGTTACTGTGATAAAGTGATTAATCCCAAATACGAGCCAGGAATATTGCCTCACAGTTGTGGTGAAATATGTGGTCGTAAGGGTAGAACATGTGATCATATGTGTCTTCTTTTATGTCATCCGGGTCCTTGTCCTGATTGCACCGTGCCTACCACAAAAGCATGTGGATGCGGTCTTACTAAGGCTACTGTGATCTGCTGTGCTGATGTTCCTGTCACTTGTCAAAATATTTGCGGTAAATCATTAAATTGCAACATTCACACATGTTCTTCAACGTGTCATCCTGGCGAATGTCGTAAATGTGAAGCGTTTATTAAACAAGAATGTTATTGTGGCAAACTAGGACGCAAAGTTCTTTGTACTGCAGAAGTACAAGCAAGTGCATACTTTGAATGCGATAACGAATGCGGTAAACTGCTTGATTGTGGCAACCACACATGTCAAATGATTTGCCATTCCGGGTCATGTCCACCATGTTCAACATCTCCCCAGGCCATTACCACATGTCCATGTGGACAGACTAAGCTTACCATTGAAAGAAAATCATGTCTCGATCCTATACCTTGCTGTGATAAGGTAAGCGACAACGAGAGTACAAAATTATTTTTTTGTTCTATGGTACTATGAAATATACTTTATTTTCACATTAGGGTGCAATGAGGTAGAAGTGTGTTTTTTAGTATTTAACTAATTGTTATTAATTTAGAATTTAAATTACTATTACATTAAATTTATCATGTTCATAAAAACTGAAGAATGTTTTATATATTTACTTGTATGAGATGTATTTAAATTTGCGGTGATAAGAATATTAAATGTTTACTCTGCTTAATGGAAACAAAAAAAAAAATAAAAATATAAATGCATACTGAATCGCTGAAGTAGTTACTACAAAACAAATTTGTTTGTGCAAATTTCCTCCAAATATTGTCATATCATCAAAGACCGCCATTATCGGTCATCTCGCAGAGGCGTGACCAAGCGAGAGGTTGGAGAGATTTACTTTACCAACACTTCGCGTGCAATATCTAAAGCCAAGGCAGTGACACCGCTAATATTAAATAACATAACAGTTCTTGTAAAGATGATAACCAAGTTAGAAGTGGAGTAAAGGTTAAAGACCAAGAATACAAACAAAATGAGACTCTGACTGATACAGGCTTATAAGAAGATCTACATAAAATGGACAAGAAATTCATGAGGTCAAAGATTACTAAGTTGTTTAAGATGTTTAACCTACCAAGGTTCTAAAGAGAAGATCTCTGATAGTTTGTGTCGATAGAACACTGGTTTTAGAAAACGGTCTATTTTATGACCTAAGTCGAAGAGAGGGTCGATATCTTGAATAATAATTAATAAGAAGCGCGACCTGAAGAGGTGTTCTATCGATGGCATAAATATTATTAAAATAACCCTTGTGACTTAAGCTTCCTAATGATATGAAACACAACATATAAAAGAAGATGTATATAATTAAATTAAAACAATTTAAAATGAAATGTATATAGAAATTCCACAGGGTCAGGTAGAAAACCAAGGGTCTCGGTTAAGGATATAACAAAAGAAATGCTTTCTCTTTGAACACAATACATACAAGAAAAATGTCTTAAGTTAAATATTTTAAAACGAGATATTTAAAGAAGAAATATATTATTTAAAAAATAAATTAAAATATTTTTATATGCGATGCCTAACAATATATATATGAATCGCTTATTATTAAAAGGGATTAAGTCACTTTTCGACTTTTTCGAGATATACATTGCTCTTTACTAAAGCGATATAACTGAATCGTTTGATGATAAAAGGAACTAAGTGGCACTATGCCATATTATGGTATGTAAATGTGTTTATTTAGGTTTATTTTTGAAAGGGTCTAAGTCGCTTTACTTGATCCCTTTTGAAATTACCGCCGGTTTTGATAGTTGAGCAATAACTTAACATATAACACATTTCTCAAAATAGTACGGACAATAAAACGTTGTGTGCTCTGTAGCATGATTGTTAATATTATTGCGCTTAATAACGCTGTTTAAACAAGAATGTCTAATAAACAAAGTGAACATTTTATTGAGAGTGAGGACGATAGAGCGAGTCTTGATGAAATACCAAAAGCGACGCAAAGGTATACGAAATGATGAAACTTATAAGAAAAACGTTATTAAGAAATGTAGGGTTAAAGGTGCCCAATATGTTAATCATAGGGGCCGTACAGTTTTAGGAAGAAAACCGGGCGCCCCTTGCAGGTAAGGAAATTATATTTGGGAAACCTATGAGAAAATGTTTTTATTTGTTTTTTTTTTGTTTCTGTATAAATGCGCAATGAAGTGCTTTGAAAAATTCAGTGACGCTGAACGAAAGTACATATTCGAAAAGTTTTGTACTAATTTCATAACTAAAGATGAACAGGATATATACTTACAATCACTTATTGTAGTCACTGACGTTGCTAAGCGACGAAAACGTTTAAAACACGGGAAAGAAAGAGAAAGGTCTTTTATTCATTTTGCTCCACAATCTGACAATGACAAAGTAAAAGTATGTCAGAATGCATTTTTAAGTCTGCATGGGATTAGTGTTAAAAGAGTTAAAAGACTAAAAGCATTGTTGATAAATAAATCCACTCCTCGTGATAAACGAGGAAAATGCTTAAAAACTCATGCCATATCCGATGCAGAAAACATGTTAGTTCGTCTACATATATCTTCTTTTCCTGTCAAAGAGACACATTACTCTGGAAAAGACTATCACTATCTCGATAGCATACTAAATGTCAAAATAATGTACAACATGTTCAAAGAAAAATACCCTAGCAGCAATGTTAAATATAGTTACTACATTAAATTTTTTAATGAAAATTTTGCTTTGCACTTCGGTCGTCCCCAAATTGACACATGTTGTCAATGTGAAGAGTTCTCTCTTAAAATTAAAAGTCCATCGTTAGGTGAAGCTGCTAAACGGGTGGCCGTTGCCGAAAAAATAATACATCAACGTAGAGCTATGAAATTTTACACTTCATTGAAAAATACTATTGCTGAAGTAAAAGAAACGGATAGGATTACTGCTGTAGCATTTGATTTTATGCAGAATCTGCAACTACCACTCGTTCCTGTTCAAGACTCTTTCTATTTAACTCAACTAAGCGTTAGTGTTTTTGGAATCCACGACTTGAAAACTGGAAAAGTTTACTATTACGTTTATCATGAAGGTATAGCTGCGAAGACACCAGACGAAGTATGTTCATTTTTGATGGACTATGTACCTTGACAACTACGCAGATCCAGGTTCAAAAGAATTTAGGCTTTTTTCAGACAATTGCCTCGGCCAGAACAAAAACCATACTATGGTACGGTTCTGTATGGCACTCATTCAGACAGGAAGATTTGAAAAAGTACAACAATTTTTTCCAATTCGGGGACACTCTTTTCTTCCCTGCGACAGGGATTTCGCTGTCATAAAAAGACATTTAAGAAAATTTGACAGAATATATTCAGTACACGAATATACTGAAAAAATCATTAATTCCAGTCAAAGCAGCAAATTTGTTGTAAAAGAGGTGCTAACGAATGACATTTTAGATTGGAAAAAATGGTGGCCGACTTACTATAAAAAGACAGGTATATCAAATGATTCCTTAAATCTACCTAGGAATCAGAAGGTAAGCTTTACAATTTCCAAATATCACCATATTTTACACAACAAGGACATGCCTGGAATTGTTGAAGCTCGCGATTTCATTAATGGGCTTACTGTTCATCATTTCGATTTAGCACTACCAAATAAAAGGTACAACATATCCATGCCTTCACGAAAAGCCTACACCGGAGATAAAATTCCAATACTGGACACCAAAATTGAACACCTTAAGCAGCTGATTAAGTGCACAAACACATTTAATAAAGATATTACGCAAAATATCGACTATTTTGTTTTTTATTATTAAATGGGACTAAGTCAGCTTACTAAAACATAATTTTTAGCTAGAAAACAAAAAACATATATACTAACAAAACTTAAAACAATACTTATTATCCAATTAAATAATGAAACAGTAACTGAATTCAACGAAAAAAAAAATTTTGAACTTGGGATGTTGGAGAGAGTTGGAGTAGTTGGGAGAGAGAGAGGGGGTGAGAGAGAGAGGGAGGGAGAGAGAGACTTAAGTGTATCCTCGACGTCGGATTCCAGTAAATATATCGAAGTATATAATATCCACATTTTTCATCATGAAACTCATTGGGGTTTCCAAAAAATATTTGTTTTTGAAGTGCGATGTGTAAATGTGAAAAATTGTTAAAAGGTAATGCGTGCAACATAAAAGTAAATTCACTGATTAATTTATATAAAAGACTGAACTTTATGCTGCTCCAGAAAAAAAAGTCAATTCCCCTATCCGGATAAGTGCTGGGATGTTCTGAAACTTAGTAATTTAAAAAACTGACAATGAATTTTTCAACATACACAACATTCTGAACATCGTAAAAAACATACCAACTGACAGATCCGTATTCAAACTTGCTCATAAAAAACAAAATATACTGATTTTAGAAAAAAATCCGAACATCCAGAAAGAGCCGACCAATTGAAATGAAATTTTTTATGCTATGTTTTGTCTCTGACAAGAAATGATAATATGGACAAAAAATTTAGCAGGTATACAATTTTTTATGTTGTTTTGAATAGTTGTTTGGACGATTTCCATTGTTTGTAGGAATTGAATAATCCGACGTTTTGGCAGTCAATCTATTGCCATCTTGAGGGGAGCTTTGTGATGGGTAAGTTGTTGTCAATTACACGGCAGTAGATTGACTGACGAAACGTCGGATTATTCAAATCCTACGAACGATGGAAATAGCCCAAACAACTACTCAATTAATCATCTATCGTCAACAACATCTCGTTACGAGTTATCTTGTTTCATCAAAAAATTGTGATTGAATATATTTCGTATATATATTTTTCGTATTTGTCAATAAGTCAATAAGTTATTATGCCTAGACGCCGTTTACGAAGCAATTACAATCATTTAAGGGAATTCGAAAGTAGTGCATTGTTGGTATACGGAATGCCGGTTTTTCAATTAGACAAATATCCGACCGCGTGGGGCGCAGTGTGACAACAGTGTTGTTCCAGGTGGTCTGAAAAAGGGATCCATAACCGCCGTCATGGATCCGGACGACCTCGAGCAACTAAAACACGGGCAGATCATAATTTGAGGATTGCGGCTTTACAAGACAGTTTTCACAACCTGGTCGATTGGAAATGCTTGGTTGGAAGTTTTATATCAAAGAGTCTCTATGGCAACTATATATCGCAGAATACGCGCTTTTGGGCTTCGTTCGTATAAATCATTTTTATATTTTCCACTGACACCTCGACATCGTGCTGCTCGGATTGAGTGGTGTAACGTCAGATCAAGTTGGGATTGTGAATGGAATCGTGTTGTGTTCTCTGACGAGTCCCGATTCTATCTGGGTCACAGAAGAGTAGACGATTTCGTGGAGAATGCAGAAATGTATAGAATTTGTTGTGGAACGGCCATATGAGGTGCGATAACATACGCTAGCAGGTCACCTCTAGTTTTTATTGACAGAAATTTGAATGCAAATGATTACATACGAAACGTAGTGCAGCCTATTGCAGTGCCATACGTACGAAGGTTAATTCAACCCCTTTTCCAACAAGACAACGCACGCCCTCATACAGCAAGGGTTACGACAAGGTTCTTACAAGAAAATAATGTGACTGTTACCATGGCCTTCTCGCCCCCAGACTTGTCACCTATCGAAATATGATTGGTACTCGACTGGGTAACTTACCCCAACCACCAAATAATCTACTTAACCTTCGTCGCCGAATTCAAGAAGCCTGGGATGACATTACCCAAGGTACCCTAAATCATTTAATTTCAAGCATGCCTCGAAGAGTTATTGAATGCTTAAGAAACCGTGGACGACCCACTCATTATTAAATAAAATTGTTATTTTTTAATATTTTTGTTTGAAAATGTAATCATTTCTTAAGTTTGATTAAACAAACAGTATGTATAAATTTTATTAAAATTGATTAACTCCTACTTGGTGTTCAGGTTTTTTTTGAAAGTTAGTATATAACGTTTTCAGAAGATCGAGGTCATTGAAAAGTTCGATAGATTATAAGAGAAATCTTTATGTTTTAACCGCTGACAGACACATTTTTTGCAGTGAAGATATAAATTCAAGCAGTGATAAAATATTATTCCAAAATCCCTGAAAATTAATTTTCGAAAACATATCGCCGTTTATAGACTAGAAGGAAAGAAAATGTATTAATTCCTTAGTAAATGAATGACAAAGCATTTATATATATTCGACGATAAGTGATTGATATAAGATTAATCAATGATCAAATCAATACTTTCTAGTAAACGCTTGACATTTACGCCATTTGATACTACATTGAAAATTTTGATATCGTCAGCATAACCCAAGGCATTAGAAGACAACCTTGCAAGTAAATCATTTATAAACAATAAGATTAATAATAATAGGCTCAGATTGGAGCCTTGGGGAGTCCCAGATATAGATATAAAAACATTAGATAAGAAATCGTTTTAGAAAACATAATTGATCTTATTGTTTAGATACGACTTCATAAGTCTAAGAAAACAAGAAGAAAGGCCAAAAGAAGAAAGTGTATGTTACCATTAATTAATATTACATGATCGATAGTAACAAATGCGTGAAAGTAGTCATTATAAATGTAATCAACATTCTCTTGACAATTAATAGTATCGCTTACATATTGTGCGAAAGTTGCGAGGTTTGTTCCTTCTTGCGGAGAAGAAGCCATATAGT
Source organism: Melolontha melolontha (assembly GCA_935421215.2). Taxonomy (NCBI): domain Eukaryota; kingdom Metazoa; phylum Arthropoda; class Insecta; order Coleoptera; family Scarabaeidae; genus Melolontha; species Melolontha melolontha. The sequence continues at coordinate 121,954,441 of OW285237.1, read as the reverse complement.
CGCGGAGATATATGTAAGAGCGAATATTATGAAATATGCAATTGTATGCAAATACTGTTCATATACGGTATCCGCCAGAATAAACAGTACCTAAACTTAGGGTGCTATGGAGTTGCTTACATAATATGCATTTGTCATTATTGAGTTAATTGTCATTCGTTGACATATCAATGTTACGCTGCAGTTGAATTTGAATTGAAAATGGTTCTAACGACGACAGAAAAAGTGTTCTTGGTAGAACATTATTTTCGCTCATACGGAAATGGTCGCAACGAAGGTCCAACATTACAGCAGGTGTAAGTAAGATATCGACAACAGTTTAATAAAGTAACCCCTAGTAAAAATGTGATATTAGCTGTTGTTGAGAAATATCGTCGAACTGGTAGTGTATTGTGTCAATGTAAAGTTTCTTCAGGTTGTCGAAAAACAATGTGTACCAACAAAAACATGAGAAGTGTTTTTGACCAAGTTGTGCATTCATCACAAAGAAGCCTTGTAAGAACTGCAGTCAACTCAACATCAGTGAAACGTGCGGGCTCTTCAAATATATTCAAGTTGGACAACGAGTAAACGCTGCAAACGTTCAAGGGAAATTTACTGTGGTCGCATATTGAGCTTAATTTGCGAGGATCCCGAATTCTTGAAAAGCATATGGTTTTCAGACGAGAGTCACGTTCATCTTAACGGCTGTATTAATCGACAAACAAGTCAATTCCTTGGATTTGAACGTCTTAATGTTTTGTAGAAAAAACATTCCACAGTGTCCGATTTACCATTCGGTGTGCGGTTTCTGGTCATGGGATAATTGGTCCATATTTCGTTGAAGCCGATAATCAGCCACTTACTGTCAACCAAGACCGTTAGAGAGAACATTATTGTACCTTTTGTGAGAAATTTACAGAACTTTTGCCGTGCACGAAATCTATTGGTGCGCACACAATGGTTTCAACAAGATGGTACAACGAGCCGTACAGCTGCACGCACCCTAAACTTACTCAGCATTTTGATGATCAAATAATTTCCTGGAGAACAGACTTCGAATATCCTTCTCATTGGCCGTATCTGACGCCACCTGTTGCATACATACATTTGTGGTATGATGAAAAACAAAATATTTCGTTCAGAAAATCCGCCGGAGAATATTGCAGAACTACAAGAATACAAACATTTTTCCGGCAGTTACATCAATCACTTTTTATAAATATGTTTAGTTCACAAAATCGATATGATGCTTGTTTGCGTCGTAATGGTGAACATTTTGAACGTTTAAATTTAAAAAAATAAAAAATTAAATATAATTTTTATTTTTGGTACTGTTTATTCTGACGGATACGGTATTTTAGCAAAATTGGGAAGAATAGCAATAGGAGAAAAGTTTGTTATATTAGTTTTGTCGTTTTTTTTGAAGAGAGTAATACTTTTAAAGGAACAGCAATAATATTTCTGGCATCCTTCCTTCACAAGAAAGTTGGATATTAAATCGTGACCGGACGAGTATCTATTCGGGAAGGAGAACAAAATTAGTAAAATAAAAAAACTGTAAATGCGTCAATAGTGTTGATAGTTCAACTTATTGGCATCAGCGAAATACAAGTACCTATTTATTTTAAGTAAATAGCGTAGCAAAACCTTTGGTTCTTTGGGATGGATTTAAGGTTTAAATTATATAAAGTAAAATCTTGTGTAAAATTGTAAATTTGAAAGAAAAATCGTTTCTTTGAAATAAGAAAACTAATAAGCATTTCTATGCAACAAACCATCATCTGAAATTTAAAATATTTTATTTAAGCTTAAAACAAAATATAAGTACGTGTCTTATTTTTGTTAATGTACCTATTCTTAAATATTTTTAACAGAAGCTCAACATGAAATATTCCATAATGTATTATTAAGAGTTATAAATCCGTTTTGGAGATTAAAATATGTATAAATTTTAGACATTCTCAGCTAGAAAATGATAAACATTTTTAAACTGAATTAATCTTACTTTCAGATATGCAATAAAGCATTATCTTGTGGACAACCAAGTGATCATCATCGTTGTCAAAACGAATGTCATGATGGGCTTTGTTTACCATGCCCATTAACAACAATGGTTAAGTGTCGTTGTGGTTATATGGATAAAGAAATATTTTGTAAAGATCTAACAACTAAAGCCGATGACGCACGTTGTCAAAAAAAATGTACCAAAGTAAATTGATTATTATATTCTCCACAGTTTCGAAAAACATTGAATCATTTGTTTCAGATGCGGCTCTGCTGCAAGCACAAATGTAATCAAATGTGTTGTATAGAAATTGAACATAAATGCCCATTACCTTGCAATCGTTTACTCTTTTGTGGGTTACACCGCTGCGAGGAAGATTGTCATAGAGGTCGTTGTGCTACTTGCTGGCGATCAAGTTTTCAGGAGTTGTATTGTGAATGTGGTTCTAGTGTTATCTACCCACCTGTTCCTTGTGGAACAAAGCCGCCAAATTGCAATAAGCCTTGTTCACGTTCTAGAAATTGCGGTCATGATGCATTTCATAATTGTCACACTGGGCCTTGTCCCCCTTGTACAGTCCTTTGTAAAAGATGGTGTCATGGAAAGCATGAACAGAGAACCACAATTCTGTGCCATCAAGATGATTTTAGTTGCGGATTACCATGCGGTAAATGTATATATAATCTATGTAAAAAACAAAAATAACTTTTTTCTCTGTTTAGGAAAAGATATGCCCTGTGGTCAACATAAGTGCATACAAATGTGTCATCCTAATGCTTGCCAAATTCCATGCACACAACCGTGTCCGAAAATTAGACAAAATTGCGAGCATCCTTGTAATCAACCCTGTCATGAAGGAGAATGTCCTGATGTACCATGTAAACAAACGGTGCGCGTTACTTGTCAATGCGGCCTAAGATCGTCGATCAGAGTATGCATGGATTTGACTGGGGAGTACCAGAGCATAACAATGACTCAACTTGCATCTAAAATAGCAGATATTCAAAAGGGTCAAGCTGTAGACATTACCGACATTGTGAGTAATCAGAAGAAATGCGGAGCACCTAAAACGTAAGTATCAATATGGTAAATGAACATCATTTACTTGAATTTGATACATATTTCATAATATATTGCAACATCTTCTATTACCTTCAATGTAAAATATTGCTTACCAATTTAAAAATCTAATTAACGCATAATTAATAGTTATCTTGAAGCGGTATGTTTAGGCAAGTTTAGCACAATTTATAGGTTCAAAAAAATATTTTTCAGGTCACCGTTCTAAGAATATCATTGAACACATCAATACTATCTAAGCCTTATGTTAGAGTATAGGATCTACCTGTAAGTTTCTGTTAAGCTCAATTCCAAGCAATTATACTTTCTTTCTGGTCCCAGTTCGTATTTATCTATTTCTCTTCTTATTTGGATCTTTAATCGTCTAGTTTTTATAACAATATCTTAGATTCTGGAGACATCCCTAACATTTTCCGGAATGCAAAAATACTAGCAATATTAAAACCTGGTAAGTCCTCGGAAGATCCTGGAAGCTACAGACCTATAGTACTCTAATCTGTTTGCTATAAACTTCTAGAACGGCTTATCTACAATAGAATTAAGCAAAAAAGCAAAAATTAAGCAAACTTATTCAGAATATGCTGAATTGAATAATCGTCGAATCGCAGTCTGACAAAGCCTTGAAGTATGGCCTTCCTCAAGGCTCGGTTCTGGCTCCTCTAATATTCGACATTTACACCAATGATCTCCCACCCACAAATCACGAAAATTTCTATATGCAGATGACCTGGTTTTATGAACCCAACCTAATAATTTAGAGGATGGAGAATTACAACTTGCTGAAGATCTGCAAGCTTTAGACGAATATTATATGAAATGGTGCTTACAACCAAACCCTTCAAAATCCGAATCATGTGCCTTTCATTTGTGTAACAAAGAAGCCAATAGAGAGGTGAATGTTGTTCGACTCAACCACAACGCCCACCCTAAATATTTTCGCGTAACGTTAGACCGGTTTCTGACGTTGAAGCAGCACCTTTATAAAACTAGTCAAAAGGTGAAGACCCGTAATAACATATTACATAAACTTAAATAAAATTGCACTGGCTTACTCTCCTGCTGACTACTGTGCTGCTCTCTGGTATCGAAGCTCTCACACCAAGCTAGTAGCTATTCAACTTAATAATACAATGAGGATCGTCATCGGTCCTGTTAGATCCACTCCTAATCTCTGGTTACCGATTCTTTCCAACATTACCCCACCGGATATCAAACGTTTCGTTGCAGAACAGATCGAATGGACTGAGATTTCCAATAACGTTGATCTTCCCATACACGATGATTTGGAGAGCGTCCTCAAGACTCGGCTGAAATCTAAGAGACCGATTTGGCTGGATACGGAAGTTCATCATTCAATCAATGTGAATGATTTCTGAAAAGCCCACCTCGAACAGAACCCTGAATTGAGGAATAGAGATCTAATTTCTAATCTTTCAGAACCTCTGTCGGGCGTAACCCTCCCACGTGGGCAATGGTCTTAATTAAGTAGGTTTCGCACAGGCCACGGAAGGTGCAACTCAATGTTGTATAAATGGAAATTAGCAGATACTAGCTTTTGCGACTGCGGATATGTGGCACAAACTATAGGCCACGTAGTAAACGACTGCCCCAAAAGAAGTTTTCCTGGTGGTATCTACGAGCTGAGCAAGGTAACTCCTGCAGCTCTCGACTGGTTAAAAAAATTTAGATATTAGTGTATAAATTAGTTTTATGACTTTTTTTTTGTCATAAAAGTGATTTATACACCAATATCTAAATTTGGATTTTGCTTCTCATACAAAATAAATAAATAAATCATCTAGTGTCGGATATTATTTTCACAGTTTTCTGATCCAGTTCTTTCAAAGATATTAATTTCAATCGATACTATGTCTTCTTTTAGATGTCGTGGACCAAGCGTCCGTATGATGCATTTTTTAGTAGAAAACCTATATATTAACTTTTGTGTACATAAGATCTACTTTTTATCTTAAAAATGTGCTATGAAATACATACACTCCAAATCACGAAAGATGATCCCTGCGTCATCAATAATCATTGTATGATTCAAATCAGTACTTCGGCGTCATATTAAATACTGTAAATTGAAAAATGAATATGGAACTTAACTTCGTTTCCGGGCCAAATATATTTGACACAGTCGGTCTAATTTGTAGGTTATATGAACAAATATAATCGAATTACATCTTAAGTTATATTAAAATTACTATAAATTGAACAAAGCTGCGTAAACAGCAAATCAAATTAAACTATAACACCACTTGAAAAATAAAATGAACTATCAAGAATTTACAACATTTAAGTCAACATACAAGATTATGTAATTCTTTAATCATTTTAATGAATGGCAAAACCAAACAGTTTCAAGTTAGTTGTAACAGCATTATTACTGGAATTGAAATTATACAATAGACCAGAGTATCTACTTTGTATAACTGTAATTACATATTCACTGTTATGACAGTTTTACAAACATTATCTTCCCAATTATATCATAGAATAACCCTAGATATTAGTTAAACGTTCTACAGTGCCTTATTTTAAATAAATTTTGGAATATATTGCAGTATAACTTAACACTGCCATAATAGATAAGTTGAGTTTTGCACAAAGGTCAGTATAAATATTTGAAATTGCAGTATGCATTATAAACAAAACATATTCATACAAATTTATTTGCTGTGAAATGTTTTTTTTTGCTTTGAAATTATTTGTTGACTGCTAGTAAAATAGAACTTGTACGATTGCAGAAAGAAATTTTGAAAAAGGAACATGAAATGGAGCAAGAAAGAAAAAGTTTAGTAATTGAACTTTCAAAAAATTTTACTTGCAATAAGTTATAGATTTATATAATATATACAAACAATAGTTATTTTATTTATTGTTTTCATCAAATTGTATGAATTTGTTTTGTGTATATTAAAAATTTTTAAGTTAACACCAGAAGATTAGAGCTGATGGACACCAAATCAAATAAGGCAGTCGAAACACATTTCACTAGTGTACCTTGCAAAAACTTGCTACAAAAAGATGAAAACACATTCAAATGTATTTAATTGGACATACATTTTTTTTTATATGCATTGTATTTTTAACTCCAAATATTAAAATTGCAACGAAAAAGAATACGCAGTAAGAAAAAGGAGCCACTTAAAAAAAAACTTAATATATTAAATTGTCAATGTAACTGGGAATTATAATTGTTTAATAAGTTAATATACATATATAATCATTTAACAAAATTGCCTTATTATTTGTTTAATAATAAAATTATCATGAGTATATATACAAAAAAAAGGAAATATAAAAAATATTTAATAAATATTTTATAATATTGTAACAACTATCACAAAGTATAACTGGGTTATTGAAATGTTCATTTTCTTAGCTTCTTTTTATTGCCGATCCATTCAAAATTGTTTGGTCATGTGTAGATCCTGGCCATCTGGCTACGATGTCACAAATTCTTAATTGAGAATGTCCTATTACCTGAATATTCCATGATAAATATCCTTTCTGTTTCGGTACAGCTCAGCATTATTACCACTAGGAGATTGTTTTCGCATGTGAGTGCAAACAATTCTACTTAGTGCATTAGGAAATCTAGCTACTTGTTAAATTCTGTTTCTGTAATTTTTCTACCTTTCTAGACATATTTAGATAAGAATTGTGGCCACAGTCTGGCAATTGCATGTGTAACATTTTGTATGATTATTTGTATTAATATCATTGTATTTGTTGCATAAAAAATCAGTTACTAAAAGTATAAACTAACATTACATAAACAACTAATCAGCTGTATACTAATACTTGATACTTTTACTGCCAACACAAGAAAATTTGATATATTTGGCGTGAACTAAAAACGACGTGTAGCACGTACGTTGGCTTAAATCTTGGGTTATAATATAGATTAAGTAAAAACATGGGATAGCTAACAGTTTTTTTTAATCTGCGGTCATATAGGAAGTATTGTTAATCACTATCTTCACTGCTGCTTGAATCATCAATGTTAATTATAAAGCCATTGATTTCACAATGTAAATGTATTTTATCCAACACCTCCTAATAATAGACCTATAACTATGGCGATTTTAAATCAATTATGTAGCTTATAACTCACTAGTGAGTTAAAAACATAATTTATCTCACTAGTGAGGTAAAACAAGGTGAAATTTAGATTGCATAGAGACATTCAAACTGCTATAGTTTTAACACATTTATATTAATTCTAAAGGGTAAACAATAGCAACTAATTAACATTTACATTAATATTAAAGTTGAAGGAAATCCTCTTTGTATCTGACTCTGCATTCAGGTTATTCGAATTTAGAGTTATACTAGAAGACGTATTTGAAGTATCCTGAAGAGAAATTTGATGACCAGAAGTCGAGGACGTTAGACTGTCTGAACCTTGAATCTTTCTGGCTATATCAATGTTGATTACTGAATTTTGTTGGATACTGAATCTTGTATATAATCTTCTGCCACAGTGGACGATTTCCACCCACCATGTCGTTTAACTGTTGTAATATCAGCTCCTGCGTTTGCCAGAAGAGATGCTGACGAACATCTCAGACTATGTCCTGTATATAATTGAGCTTCTGGTAGGTTCAGGAAAGATGCAACTTTCTGAGGTATCTTAGAAATGGTGTTAATTCCAACTGGCTGGATAGTGCATTTTTCTTTCTTGTAATTTAGGAAGAATCTGCCATGTGGAATACCTTTTGGTTTCATACAGACATATTTTCTGTAGAGGTCAAGAATATCTGTTGTAAATCCTTCTGCCATAACAGTGAAACTTCTAGATATGTTTGTCTTTGTGTCAGCTATCGAAACATACAAGTATCCTCCTTTATCTTCTATATCGTCAACTTTCAGCTTAGTTATTTCATCACAACGACACGCACCTGATACACCCATTATTAAGGCAACCTGCATAGAATACACGAACGAATAATGAATAAATACTTTGAATTAAATATAAGAAAATAAATAATACCTTCATCATCAAATATTTATTGTTAGGAGCCTCATTCAGAAACTTCTCTATATATATGTAGCCTCTCCAAGATTTTCGCCTTTTTGGACTTGTGGGTTCTTGCCTCACTCTTCAAATAGGAAATCAGTTTTCCGTATTTTGATATGTCACTATTCATATACACTTTCAAAGTACTTCTTAACATGGAATACTTCGTCCACAATGAAGAAGGTGCTATTTTCCTTCTATAAATATGGAAATACGCCAGCATAACTTCTTCGTTAATTCCAGTGATACTTTGCTGTTTTCTCCATTCTTCAAAATGACGAAATTTCTTAAACATTTCTCCATTCATTTCACCACGATAATCTTCTATTTGTGATTTGCTTGAAAACAATAAAGAAGCATTTGACATAAAACATAATTTTGAACCAGAATGTAATACAACATATCGCTTGCCCTCACTCTGCAGATTATTATCTTGCCGGGTCTCATCAAGCAATACTACTTCTCTCTGAACAGAACTCAAATTCTTTATGTAATTCCTAAGAAATGTCAATCTTATCTCTGCAATGTTGGATCGTTCCACTAATGCTCTATGATTATTATCCTTTTTATATTTAAATCCAATATTGTGAAGTACACGATTTAAACTGCTGCTACACAGCTTTAATGCGTTTTACTGTAACTAATCCCAAGCACAATGTATCTGCCACTCGCTAAACAAAAGGTTTATTAAAATCTAAATATATTATGTGCTCATGTAATAGGTATTAACACCACCATGTTTTTTCTCTCGTTCAAAATATTGCAACGAATTTAAAACAAGTTGTCGTGATTGCTGCCTTTATAGTTTTGAAAAAATAAATTTCAAAGAATATAGCTGCTTTCGTTTGTGCACTTATTTTGATTATGATTAACGTAAACATAACCGTGTTTAGTAATCATTTGTAACTAGTCCGACGTCGCAAAAGAACGTCGTATTCAGAGCTTTGATTCTATAATAGTACCGATTGACATATGTATATAAATAAAATGGAGAAATGGAGACTATGTATATTTTATAATAATATTTTAATTGAAATATTTCAGGAAATGGCTTTAAAATCATTTGATGATTTATCATCTTCTAGCTCATCTAGTGATACTGACAGTTCGTTCAGATACTATCTGCCGCACATATTTCTTCTTTTTTGCATGCTTCAATTCGTCTTGGTATTCTGCATACAAACTAATGAGAAATAAAGTTTCTTGTTCGGCCCAAAATTCATCAAAGCTATTTCTATTTTCTTGCCGTTCATCCAATTCTTTTTCAAGATGATAATTTTCATTCAGGTCTTCAGAAAACATTGTAGTTTGCTGATCTTTATTCCCTGCAACTTCATCATTGTGATCTTTAATCCTATGTATTATATTTTGTTCGTATAATTTATGATACTTGTTTGTTAGTTCATTATAGAAGTTGGAATCTGAAAAATCGACATAAAAAAATAAATTGTTATTGACGAATGTTTAAAAGTTAACTTACCCGTTTCAGCTTCTTCTATTTCGTAAGGCGATAAAAAAACTTGATATTTATTGCCACTTTCATGTTGGATAATTACCTTTTTCATTTTTATATTCATTAACAGCAGGTCGGAAAATTGTATCTTGACAGCCTTGTATTTACGTTAAGAGGTTAAGTTTTTATGATTGTAAACATACAAAACCTCATTTATTAAGGATTCGGAGGGGCAAGGGGATTACAGCGGATTTATAATCATGTTTCATTTAAACAGGAGGGGAAAGTTGCAATCGGACACGTATGTATAGAATCACACCGAATTCTGGTTTGTTGATTGATGTATTTATAAAAAGAAAATAAATTCCATCAAATATCAACGAATGTATGTTGTCAAATGTCATCGACTAACGACAGAACTACTAAGCGGAAATGTGTGTATTTATCACGGAGTAGGTAATAATCCCGCCTTTGTCTTACTCAAATAAATTGCTTGAGCCGTATGTCTTTGCCAGAAAACACATACTTTCGTTCAAGCTATCCTTGTCATACAAGTAGGTACTGTTTGTTATTCGGATGTGGAGATTATTCTTTGAATGTCGTTGATAGAATTATAGATCAATGACGCAGGGATCATCTTTCGTGATTTGGAGTGTATATGTTTATACACTGTGTTTCAGTACGAGGACTCTCGAGCTATGGGTAGATAAGCAAAATATATGTTCAAAACTATTTTTTATTTTTTAAATCACTTATTAAGTTTTAGAAATATGGGCTCATAAAGAAAATAAATTTCCAGACACAACTTTTGATATTTGCAGCTACGAGTTTATTCCGTACAGGCGGTACCTAAAAAAAATCGATTTTTCGGTATTCGGTAAGATAGATTTTTGGTAACTTAAAATATAATTTATTTTTTGTTCGTAAATATGAAAAAGTTGTTATAAAAAGTGCACAGTATGACTGATAATTTGATTTTAAAATTTGGAGCCAGGAAACCTTATCATTGAAGAATGATATAAGATTTCTAGACTTATTTTTGCTAATCTATCAATAGCTCGCGGGAGTGCATCTCGTGCTGAAACATCTGTGTATATACCTACGTAAAAACAACAATTATTTCGCGGGCCAAAAAACTCAGGTCCAGAGGAATTAAAACAACGTGAGTAATTATTAACAATATTTATTAATTCAAGTTAGCTATAGATAAAGATAGATTTAGAATTTATTTTATTGCCTTAACATTAATAGAAAGACTAAGTTTGCATGTCTCTAACCAAGGACTCATAATTAGGTGTATATTTTGGCAAAGATAATAATGAGCCTTCAGTATGGAAATCAGCCAGACCAGAACGCTGTTTAATCCTCGTTAACTTTAAGTATAAAAATGCCGATTCACACAGGTATGTAGATCCTAAAGAAGAACAAATATGTTTGCTACATTTGGTGATGCTGGGATATTTTTCTCGGTTGACGTATTTTCAAAAATCTTGAAAGTTTCTTGCTTGTAAAATTAAATCAGTTTGTAAAATTATAATTTCATTCTAATGCCTTTTGCTCCATATGAAATGTCTCAAATTTTTTGGCTGCGTTTTACATTTAAATATTTTTTAAAAAGAAAAGACAAATTCCACAGTTTCTTTAGTTTTTTCAAAATCTTGAAATCATCTCAAAATCTTCAATTACTTTTTAGATTTCTGCGACATGTTTTTCGATCTTATAATTTAATGTTTGTATGTTTTTGTAGGTTATCCGCCATATTTGGAAAATTATTCAGATTATGTTGTAGATCTTCTATTAGCAAAATTTATCTATGCAGTTGATCATATCATATTACTGTTTTATTTTTACTTTGTAATTCTAAATTTAAATGACTTAATATTGAACGAAAATTGGTAAGCCAAGTTTTATCATTTAAATGTTCCATCTTGCACGTGAAGAAAATCGATTATTTCAGACAATAAATCACGAAATTGTTGCAGAAATTTACCTCTGCTTAGCCACCTTACATCGTATGCAGTAATAATTCAGGTTAGGCTTCATCGAGGTGCAGTAGGAAGAGACGCCGTTTGCGGGAACTTCTTCGAATTGAATTAGCAATTTTAAACGTTATGTCCATTACCTCTTTCGTGTTTAATTTCTTGCTGGTGAATTATGCAGTCGCAGCTCAAAAGGCTGGGAATTCATCTTCATTTTGACATAGGGCTATATATAAATCCATTTATGTGATCTATCATTGTAGTTGCGCTTAACTATGTTATCGAAATTAATTTAAAAAGTGGTACTTTCAAATAATAGAGCAGGTTATCAAGCTTTGAATATATCTACACCTTTAGTCCTTCCTTTCAAAGAAATAATACCTAACCATTCTTCTTTAGATGTAAAATCCTCAAACACCATACGAATGAAAATAAGTAATTTTGCTGTAACACTTATATTTGTCGATTCATTACATTGAAGGGAAAAACAGGAGCATCTATATATCGTTGTATAACTGTTCTTTTACATTTCCATTCATCTTTTCAATTCGTTGCATCACAGTGTTTTGAGACAGTTGTGGATCTTGAATTGCAGCCATAATTTCAATCTCGTTCTAAAAATCGTTAAAAACTGAATCTGACATTTCCAAAAAAATTCTTTTACAAATTTACCATCGGAAAATGGTTTATATTTTTTGCTACGAGATAGCTTACTTGGAATTATGCAGTAGTTACTGCTTGTGACATCAACATTGGCTTAAAAAAAACATTTTGTTGATTTGTTAATTAAATTTTAAGATATCTAACTTTACGTTTTCTCAATTCGGAATTTGGTGGATTTAGCACTTGTAAAACTAAAAAATTCTCTCCAGATGACCATTGTCAGCAATGGCTGTCGGGATAAGGCATATTAAGCAACACCATTGTAAAAAGTAATCGAGCTCTCATTCTTCATTGAAATCATACTATGTATATGGATCTGAGGAGTTTAATTCATTGTTTTAAGTATACCGTATGTGTTAAATATCATTAGGCATAGAGAATCAACGTATGAGTACATACAATGTATACGTACATGAGAAAGCCAGTCCAATGCCAGCGAAGACCGCGACGACTGACGATTGTCTCCGATACCGATTGACTGGAAATTTTGCATTCAGTCTAGCTGCGGCCGTTACAGTTTGAAAGCGTACAATAAAATTAATGTATAATGGCTCTTTATACACCCACTGAAAAGCTTCAGTTAGTAAAATGGTTTTATGCTGGCAAGTTTGCAATGGAGTGCATGAATTTGTTTGCGCTGACTTTTGCAGACCGTTCTGTACCTTGCAAACAAACAATTTATAATTAGAATAATTGAAACATACATGAGTAGGTAAACCCCATCAGTTTTGTATAATACAAAAGTATTTTTAATAATATAAAATATTATTAAACATTAACAATTTATAATATTATAAATAAATTTGAAACTTGTTTCTGTCTCAATAACTGTACGAAATGCAAACATGGAGAGGTATCACCACAAAAAACATTGAGGAAAGAGAACGGCGGGATATATTAATTTGTAGTATTGTGGAAGTTGATAACACGATCTACTAGAAGTGCTGCCGAGGAATTGGGTACAACTAACACAACTATTTCACGTATTCGAAAACTCAAGAAATATTTCCCGAAGACAATTTCCGGAGAATGGAGTTTTGTCAAGACATTATGGAAAAGATACATCGAGATGAACATTTCGTTAAAAATATTCTCTTCACCGATGAATCAACTTTTCCATTACACGGAAAGCACAATCCCTCTGTTCTTCGATATTGGGCTTCGGAAAATCAACACCGCCATTTTGCAAATCGCACTCAGTATTCTCAAAAACTAAACATTTGGGCAGGTATTTTAGGTGACCATTCTATAGGTCCCTATTTTATTGATGGTATATTAAATGCCGACAAGTATCTCGAATTACTGAAAAATCAAATACTTTCCGCCATTCAAAACATTGGAATAAATCAGGAAATCGTTTGGTTTCAACATGATGGCTGTCCAACACATAATGCAGTGAGGGTAAAGGAATTTCTAGGAAATACTTTTCTTGACCGTCTTATTACTGGAACAGGAAACATTAAAGGGCCCCCGCGATCTCCTGATCTATCTCCAAATGAATTCTTTTTGTGGGGATATCTAAAAAATATTGTTTATACTCATGAAGCTAGTAGAGCAGAAAATCTAGTTGCCTTGAGAGAAAAAATAACTGAGGCTGCGAATTCATTAACTGCCGACATGTTAGCAAATATAAGAGCTAATTTCTACGACCGCCTAGAACAATGTCTTGCTGTGCAAGGAGGAATTTTTGAACCTCTTGTATAATTTATTATAATTTTTAGAATCCTTTTTTATTTATTTTATTAGGATTATTCTTTAATTTTATTAGAATTACGCTTTTGTTTATGCGACGCACCGCAGCTTCAAAATTTCCTGCATCTAGTGAAAGAAATATGTCGATGGTCAAATGATTACTGCTAACTTGTATTTGCGAAACAATCAGAGACAATCGTTGCCGGCCGGCGCGGTCTTCGCCGTCATTGGATCGGCTTTTCCATATACATATACATCGTATGTACTCATACGTATTCCCTATGCCTAATGATATTTGACACATGCGGTATAATATAATTATATAAGTTAATACAAAATCTGAGATTGGCTTAATTTGAAGAGTAAAGCTTGTTATGCGAGGGCTGTTGGGAAACTTTCTGGAATTTAGTAGTTTTAGTGGTACTCGCGTTTTTCATCTGTTGTATTTGCAACATTTAACATTTCTATTCAATAATTCAGTTGACAGTTCATGTTTGTGAACTAGCTTTGCTTCCACAGCATTTAAAAGAAAGAAAGCAGTAAGTGAAAGAATAGAATTTTTCCACACGAAAATTTTCGAGCAATAATTTTTTATTTCAAATGTTCCGTAACCTCGAAACAATGCATCAACTTGATTTGGTTTTCGGGGATGAAGCATCGACCAGGAGTAGTGTTTATAGTTGGTTTGCCGAATTCAGTGTATACACTACTGTCAATTTCGTGAAGATTTGTTGCCACTAATGTTGATGCTGTGCGTGAAATGATTGAACAAAATCAGCATGCCGCATACTGGGCATCGTTATATAAGCATCCTTAGGCATTGGCTTGAAAGCAATACACACGATTTTGCGTGAACATCTGAACATACGAAAGGTTTACAGTCGTTGAATCGTACACAATTTCACAGAAACTCGAAAACAAGCCCGTATCAAATATACGAAGAAATACTATTCAACTGATGTCGTTCAAATTTAGTCTACAACATCATTACTGGTGACCAAATTTGAATTTATTCACACGATCCTGAAAGTAATCCACCGTTCGGATTTTTCAAAGCCAGTCAAAGCCTACGAATGTTTCTTCGGTTTATTACAAACTGCGGCTTTGCAGGTTATTGGGTGTGGCTGCCGTGCTAATAATAATGAAATTATTTAATAATAAAATAATTGTGGTGCTGGTAAAGTTTCATCAAAGGTCCAGGACGTGTGTGATAATGGTTAAATTAAATTAATATACTACAACTTACTTACTAAATAAAACACAGGAGCGTTGTCCTTAAAGTTTGTATTTATATTTACATAAGAACGAAATTTAACCTGGATATTTAAAAGTAATTGAATAAAAGTAATATATACACGAGGAACAGTAAATAAGTGATTAAAAATGAACACCAAATATACTGAAACGAACGTTAAATTGAGCAGTAAATTAAATGTTAATTAATATATATGAAATAACCTCTGTATATAACCTCTGTATAGATCAATACAGAGCTACCTTTAAGTTGCGAAGATGGTCGGTCACGTGGTCTGCGAAGATATATGTACTTGGACAAGTATATGTAGAGCGATGCTTCTATTTGCCGAGATGCAGGGGCACGTGCATCATGGTATGTGGCACCTGGGTAACATTGCATTGTATCACGCTATGCATAACGGTAATAAGGGCCCTTTTTGCGTCGGTGCTAGGAGACCATTTTCACATTAGTGGCGTAGAGTAGATAGCATTACATTCTGCGATTCTTGCTTCTAAGACTGTATAATAACAGTAATAATTGTTTATGTTGTGCACATATATTTAGGTGGTATAGACGATTTAAAATTGTTGAAGAAACAATAGAATGTGAAGCAAAGCCTGGGAATCCCATTTCAATGTGTAACAAGGATCTCATCACAAAGGAAAAAATTGATTAAAGAAGATCGTTGTGTGACAATGAGACTATTGATAGATAAGTTTCATGTAAACCGGGAAACGATTCATCACACCTTAGTTGAAAATTTAGGCAAGGAAAAGAGAAAAAAAATTCGTTTTAAAAGTAGAAAGTGCAGATAATGTTGGTATGTTTTGACGACAGTCATCCCGAATTTGTCCCTGAATGAGAGACCGTCATTGGAAATTTCTATTTGAGTGTTTTAGAACGTCTATAGAAGAGGATTCGCCATGTGTGGTTTAAGTACTCGACACCAAATAGGGCTACACGCAACGCGGAAGCAATAAAATATCGCAAAAACTGGCTTCGGTAATTTTCGAGATACAACAGCTCTCCAAGGATTTACCTTTAGTGGGCGGGTAACAAGCCAACCATCCAGTACCACGGCTCTAGCTCTAGTGAAGACGACAGCGTTCCTTACGAAACGTTGTTAAACCGACTATAACCTAAAAAGGGCGCCATCGCGAATTAAAGCCGGCTTGTAATAGGGGATCTACGTTACGCGGAGAACACAAGAAAACCCTAGCTAAAAACAACAACCAAACGACAACCAAGGAATATACCACAATATTCATTGGGAACGTTTTTCCCTCAAAACACATCAACTCGATACAAAACCTTTAATTCCGAATGATTGTATATAAATTTCAACGTAGTAATAACAAGTTAACAAAACAGATCAACTTATATATACCTATTTCAAGAATATTACAAACAAATGATCCGAACAGACTATATATGCAATAGGCGGTATATTACGTGTGAATAAAAAAATAGACGAATGCTGAAGATCTTCGTAGACGTTAACAAAAAAATACAAACAAATGCGAAACTTAATATTAATAAACGTGACGGTAACTAGTTATACAAATAATGAACACAACAATATTGAGAATAGATATTGAATAACAAAGGTAAAAAATGGTATACACAATATGGATTATTAAACGTTCAAATTACTCATTAAGCATCAAAGGCAAAAAATGATATAAAATGATAACTGAAGTTACGATGTTGATATTATTAACACTTATTTAATCGTTATATACGTTACAAACATTTCAAACAAATAAGAAAAGATCTCAATAATTACAAATATTACTTGTTAAAATAAGCAATTAATAGAAACTAAATCGGAATATAGGTAACTTAGCTAGTGAAGATCGTATTCAATAGCCACGCAGAACTTTTTATTGGTGGCTCCCGCATGCACACAAGGATTCAGAGAACGTCTAGACCTGCTTCGGATGAATTAGAACGTCCAAAGGGTCAGCAGTCATTAAGTGCCCTAAAAATATGATATTTCATGTTTTAGACAAGGAGAAATGCGCAGATATTTAAAACATGGACATCGCAAAAGAAAATAACGTCACTCACATTCTAGATGTTATGGGCATCGATAAATATTGAAATCGGCGGGGGCGCAAATCCAATAATACTCCGTGCTAAAACTAGCTTGAAAGTGTGACCTATGATCCACCTTACAGGTAATTTCTCGAAATTCTCACAGCTCAAACTAAAACGGCTACAAACTTTTCACACCTCCAACCTCATCGATATGCAAACGGCAAGTAAGTGAGACGCTTTCCCATGCACAGACACCCAAGTTTTTGGAAGGATACATGCGCTTCGTTTTCTGACAAGATGATTGGTCTAAAGCGAGCGCGTGGTACAATCACACGCGCATTCCAACGGTCTACGTGCCGAATACAAGGGTGATCGATTTAGTAATGTAACAGTAGTTGATTCCTGTTTAATGACAAGGCAGTAGTTATATAGATATTTTTGATCCGAAAACAATTAATTGTGTGTGCTCAATCACCCACTATTCACTATTCCTTTGCAAATATTTCCTTTTTTAAAAAACTGAAGTTTTCGTTGAATGCGAAGCTTTTTGACGATATTGAAAACATCCAAAGAACTGTGACATCGACCCCTTGGGGCTTGCCGCTATATGCAGATGTCGTTCTGGTCGTTGTTAGATTGTGCCACTCGTATCGATTCAGAAGGAATTTACTTCGAATAAAATACGTGTACTATTCAATTGTCTTGCACTATAACCTCGGTTTCATCACAATAAAATAGAATATTTTAATGAATTATTATTTGAGTTTGAAGAGAACTGTTATGAATATTGTACCATGGAAATAAAATGTACAATTCCACTACCTTGAAAGAATTGAAGTTTGATTTGTTGTTTGTAACCATAACAATAATTAAATACGTATAGCAAGCGCCAAATAAGATGGCGAGCGGTGGGAGTAAGTTTGCGCCGCATTAGAAGAAGTGGGGAGATTTGTATTTGGTTTTACATAAAATTGCAAGATACCATAGGTGGCGTAAACTACATATCTATCACTTAATAAATTAATAATTTATTAGAGTAAAATATATACAAACTTATTTTTTTAACAGTATAGATTTATTTTTATTATGAAATCAATTAGACGTTACAGAACAATTAAACATATTGCTATGAATAGAGAGTTCGTAGTAGACTGAACCACTATTCACCACAACACTGTCCAACTTTAATGCTCAATCGGTTACTTTACTTTTATAAAACAGCTTTCCTCTCAGGGTTTCCAATGGAAAAAGTGGTACTTCTCTTCTACAAAAATAATGTGGGCGGCAGAATGAATTGTTCACACAAAATGTTAATTATAATAAAAATCACAATATCCAACTAATATTTTATTAAAAAAAAATTAAAAAAATAGATTCTTTAAGAAATTTAAAGAACTGTGTTATACATAAACACATAGAGGTAAACTTAATTTGCTGATAATTGCCGCTAAGCAAATTTAAACATCCTCTTATGACTCGCGAGCAAAAATAATAACTAATAAATCACAAAGATATTTTTAATTAACACCCCAAAATAAACAAAGTCAAAATGTAAACAGAATAAAATCTGTCAAACCCGAAATCTTTACAAAGACCTGCGCAGATACCACAGATATAGAAACCAACCTTGAACATCAAATGTTCTAGAATTTAAACGTTAAAAAAAATTTACAAGAACCAAAAAAGTATCTTTGTCATCTATATCTTAATTACTATAAAATATATATAAATTCATACCATGAAAATTGTCATAAATGCATACAATAAAGCATAATATTATTACTGTGAAATAAAACTTACGTAGGTTTTTTATATCACATATAACATAGGAGAACACGTAGAAATAAGAGAGTAATAAATTCAAAATACGAAGTATACACACTCGTACAAATTCGTTAATGATAAAAGCAATCACATAACACAATGAATTCAAAAAACAAAAACCGACTTTAATTGAATGAAAGATAAAAAAGATTTTTTATCTCCCGATACAGGACTCTCTTACTTTAAGTTCAAAACGTGTCTTAGGAAATAGGCCGGCCACATGGCGAACCAAATCCCCGGTCAAAATCAAATCAAAATCAACTCAAAATAACATTAATATTCATACAATATACAGAGTTTTCGGAAAATATAATTTAATATTAAAATAATATTTTTCACTAAAAGTTCACTGAATGTTGCAGGGAAAAATCCACTGCAATATGTATAATGACCAGAGACTGGACACATCGGACTGACATGACGTCATTACGACGGACGATAGAAATAGTCTACAATATCTGTAAGTACATCACGCAGTTATTGAATAACACTATTCATTCGGGTAACCGCACATAAAAAATAGATGTGCAGTTAACCGAATGAATAGTGCTATTCAACAACTGCGTGATGTACCTACAGATGTTGTAGACTATTTATATCGTCCGTCGTAATGACGTCCATTTCAGCCCAATGTGTCCGGTCTCTAATAATGACATATGATATGCATATACGTTCATTACCAAACGAAATGATATTACGCTTCCCACCAAAGAAAATGTGAAATTGACGTACACAGAAATTTGTGTTTTATGTTTTTGTAATTTGTTTGTTTGGTTAATTATGTCTTTTTTCAAAGAGGTCAGAATTATCTGACATTGCCATCCGAATGATTAATCAGAATAATTTAATTAGACGTAAAATATGCGGCAAGAAAATAAAGGTCATATTGTTTATTAGGTAGTTATTAACAGAAATATAATACTTTAGTAATTTATTGCGTTGCCATTACTTTCTATCACCAAATTAATCCTTCTAGGCATAAATCTAATTAGAGCTTCACAATATTGTGCAGGTAAATTTTGCCAACACTCGTTTATGCCATTAACCAGTTCCTGTCTGCTGAAATTATTACGACGCATTGTTTTTTCCATGTGCTATACAAATTTTCAATTGGATTATGATTCGGGCTTTTGGCATACTTAAAAACTAAAACCAATGGTAACGTTTGATAACCGTTTGACACGAATAAAACTGACATAAGCTGACAATTCACGAACAAATTTTAGATTTTCCATTTTTTTGGTGTTGACAGTAATAATGAGATTGTAATGTATAAACAGGTTTTTAAGAATGTTTTTAAAACAGTATAAATTGACAGAGGAAGCAATTTGATGTTGTAATTAATTGAACAATTTACATATGAAATGAAATTTAAATGTACAAAGAGATAGTTAAGAATATCGCAAAACACAAATCCATTTGCTTGCATACGTATAAAGAATATTTAATTTATAAATGGTTTATTCCTTTATTACTAACAGTACAATAGATTAAACAAATTAATCTTCTTCGAAACTGAAGTTGTCGTCATCACTGTCACTCTCATTATATACATATAATTAAATTTTATATCGTTTCATGAACTAATATTTCTGATTCTAAATATTTATTTCACATAATAACAATTATGTACTTTTACGTTTATAAAAATAATTGTAAACATTAAAAACTACTTCTCGCCTTTGAGCGTGTATCATTTTATGATCCCCTAGCAAAGACATTATGTTCCGTCATGGACAAATATATTCTGACAATTACTTGAGTAATTGAGCGTACACGTTTTTAAAAACGACTGCTGCGCACCCCCTCCGCTCGCTATCTTATTTGGCGCTTGCTTTACAAATGGAAATTAAATTAATGCTATATTAGGAATTAGAAAACGAATTATTAATATTTTTCGTTTTATGAGAGTATGGTGTATTTAACTACTCGGAAAGGTAGTTAAAATGAATGATCTTTTAAATTCATAAAACATATAAGATATAATATCAATAAAATGGCAATAGAAGTAATTGCACCTCATGAATAATTTGAAATTGTATGAAATATCCTCCTTGTTTTTCAATTTGTCATAAGCTACATCTGCTAATATGTTTACATATTTACTAAGCATTTATACATCTTCAGTTAAGGGTAACAATAACTTAGAATTTCCTCACATATTTTCATTCAAGACTATTCGTTATATTAGTAATTTTCTTTACATAAATAGCTTGTGATAAGTTTTTAAAGTCAGTAATATCATGTATTCTTTGTTCATGTCTGGAAATTATTACTGCTTTTTTTGCAACATCACATATATTTTATATTTGTACCTTTATGCAAGGCTAGGGCGATTCACTGAATGTTTTTTTCCATCATCACCAGATATACGATTACTATGTTTTGATATAATTGTTACTTAAGATCATGTATGATCTCTTTATTTTTCAAACAACTTTTACTCAG
Organism: Melolontha melolontha; assembly: GCA_935421215.2. NCBI lineage: Eukaryota > Metazoa > Arthropoda > Insecta > Coleoptera > Scarabaeidae > Melolontha > Melolontha melolontha. The sequence continues at coordinate 121,933,009 of OW285237.1, read as the reverse complement.
TATTTTTATTTTTACGATTGAATTTACAAATTATTCTATCTATAAATAATTCTTTTTGTAAAATCTCAAACAACCTACGCAAGAAAATCACAATGACCGATTTCACCGCGTTTTTCTTGCAAACTTGAACTTATTTTTTGCTGACACTGTTAAAATTATCCATTTTCGTAAAAGATATACTGCAAATCATCGTTTATTGCTTTTAATTGATATTTCTAAGATAGTTTTAACTTCTTTTTCATCTAAATGTTTCCTGAACAAATGTCTCGCAAAGTGATCTACTTCTTCATAACATAGCTGATTAATAACGTAAAGACAAGTCACTAGCGTGTCGGATGTCTCGGGATTGAGTCTGGGGCTTATCGGAGAAGGTTTTCGTGGTTTTCCTTTTTATTTAAAGTGAATGGTAACAGCTAAATATCTTAAATCGCTCCACGGGGACGAGCCTAATAAGAACCCATGGCATACCAATACCCTCTTGTAATTGGCGTTAAGCTATTGGGGAAGCTAATGCATGAATTATTATAGCTATACGACCAATATTTATAAGATGTTCTTAATAAATTGGCCAGCGACAGTATTCAGAATATTAGACTCCAAATATACTTTCTTTAAATAGCACATCATTAAGATTGCAGACAAAGTTTTTCTCCTACATAGCAAAATTACCTTGGATAGTTTCCTCGTGTTTACCACATTTCCTACATCAAGGTTCGCTAACGAAACCCATGCTGTATAGATGTTTTCGTAGCTTAGCCTGGAAAACATATTTTCCCATGCTCAGTAATATTTTCTTCGTAGGGTATATTCCACAGATTCCTGTTCCTGTGCCATGATTGAATGACTTTCTATCTATGAGCCACCAATACCATACATACCATTGCTTTACAAACTTTTCTCGTGTTTCCCGGTCGGTATTGAAAAATTCAGCTTTTCTTTAATTTATTGTAATAATCCAGTACCGTTCCGAAAATATTTGTATAATTCCCAATTACATTATTGAGCTACCATAGATGGTTAGACTTCAGCCTTTAGTTTGCAACATGACCTCCACTTTCACCTCACGTAAATATATATTAAAATAAATAGTCGTTTTAAGAATGGCATTTATTTGATATTGTTTCAACACACTTCCTTAAGTGATAAATATATAAAAATTAAATAATATTAACGCACTAGATACATATACAAAAAAGGTTTTAAATATATCTATACGTTAATGCACGTATAACGCTTTTGTTTCATTATGAAACAGACATGTAAATAATTTACATATCTGTAACTGTATAGTTGGACAATACCTCGTATTTTCAGCATTTACTTCTGCTTAAGACATATGTTTCTGCCATCTATAGGCATCGTCAGTTAAGCTACTGAAGCAATGTATACAAATGATACAAATCTTTATAAATAGATCTGTATCTGTATATGACATTAAGCCGAAATCACTTACTAGATAAAGCAAATTTCATCCTGTAAGGTGGCACTTATTTAATAAGTGACATCTCTTTCGTCCGTCAGATGTCACTTATTAAATAAGTGCCACCTTACAGGATGAAATTTGCTTTATCTAGTAAGTGATTTCGGCTTAATGTCATATACAGATACAGATCTATTTATAAAGATTTGTATCATTTGTATACATTGCTTCACTAGCTTAACTGACGACGCCTATAGATGGCAGAAACATATGTCTTAAGCAGAAGTAAATGCTGAAAATACGAGGTATTGTCCAAATATACAGTTACAGATATGTAAATTATTTACATGTCTGTTTCATAATGAAGCACTAGATACACTTCCATTGTTAATTTAGTTTTATATAAACGTTAATTAAGATTATAAGATTAAGCAATATTTGCAATTTTATTTAGACTATGATTAACGAAGATCGAAAATCATATTCGATAACACAACAAAAAAAGTAAAAGCAGTCCTTAGTCCTTAATTTGACAAACCTTTCAAAAAATTAATCTTTTCATTTTAATTTTAGGCTAGACTGCACAGAAGATTGTCGAGTAGCCGAGAGAAATAGACGATTAGCTATTGGCTTACAAATTAGAAATCCAGATTTAAGCGCTAAATTAACTCCTCGATACTCAGACGCTATGAGAGTCTGGGGTAAGAAGGACCCACGTTTTTGTCAACATGTTCATGATAAGCTTACTGAACTTGTACAGAAAGCCAAGCAGAGCAAACAGAAAAGTCGTTCGCACTCTTTTGAAACAATGAATCGCGATAAACGACAATTTGTCCATGAATACTGTCAGATGTTCGGATGTGATAGTGAAGCTTACGATGCTGAACCTAATCGAAATGTTGTAGCCACTGCTTATAGGGATAAATCTTGGTTGCCGAGCATGGGACTTCTCGAATTGATACAACGAGAAAGTGGTCAACGAAAAGTTCCTGGTCCGGTATTAGAAAATAAGAATAATGTTGTCCCACGGAGAGAACTAGTGTCATTAAAATCGATTCGAGTGATTCGACCGCAAACGCCACCCGGTGAATATATAGATTATTTCGATGATCCACCGGTCTAACTCATTTTTTTATTGTACGTTAATTATTAAATTATAAAATTTACTGGTGTATACATTTCAATGAATATATAAGTTCAGCAGTACTAATTTTTACAAAAGTGTAATTAAACAAGCAAGAATAATTAAAACTCACATCTTTTCTGCGTCATTAGATGACTAGATAAAAGGCCGTGAAATTTAAAATATATTTTTAATTATTGTTTGAATATATTACATATTTCTAATAGTTATCTAAATATAGCTATTTCTTTTAGTTGTTTACCTACTCAAATTTACCTCTCGAGGTCTGCTAGTTTCTGTAAAGTGTATTCAAATGAATAAATTTACATTAGAATTTGGTATTGTATATTTGGCAAAGCAAAAATACTAGTTTGATACATAATTTCCATTGAAAAATAAAACTAATGCCAAATCAGAATTACAATTTTTCGTAATTGAAATTACAGAATGTTACATTCATATTTTATCACTGTTTGCGAGATGTTATTGAGTTAAAATTTTTATTAAGGACAATATTACCATGGTTTAGCGTACACTTGAACTTTTTCATTTGAATATACTTTATTATATGTTTATGTTTATTTATATTTTAGGATATTTTCCTTAGTTATTTGTATATGAAGATGTAACAGAGTATGGAAACCCTTTCTAAAGTATTTAATGGATGTTTTAAATTCTGCTTAAGGGATTTGTTCAGTTAAGTTAATCAATATTTAGATAAGCTATAGTAGGAGAGTAAGTAGGGTGAATTAAATAAATAAATAAAAATTATATTACAATAAGTTATAAGAATTACTACCCATGCCTTCTTTCTTAAGAATATACTAAAGCAATATACTTTTCATTTCCTAGTTACAGATTTATAAATCACTATTTCTAGATCTTTAATATTCATATTAAATTATTTTATGAGCGTGTATCATATACTCATAAACTATTTATTGTGAACAGCTGCGCAAACTGTTCATAATAAACCAGTCCTGTTGGGAATTTAGCTAATTAGATGAAATTATAAGGCATTATCACAACAAAAAATGTAATTAATACAAATCTAATATTTGACATGCTTGTTACATCTTTTTAATCCTATTTTGAAGTTCTGCAAAATATTACACAGATAGTTATGTTTTTAATATTAACAGCATTTTCATACTTTAATTCGCAGAATGTATTTCATAAATAAATATCATAAATATAAGTACATAATAAAGTTATTAAATAAGTATGTATTTTATTTTATAAGGATAATATATTGTATATTGCAGAAATAATTTTTATATATGTAGGCAGGTTGATTATATAAAGTCTGTCCGATCGTACCGAATAGCAGAATAATAACAAATAGCATTTTTTCAACTTAAATTTTTTAATTAAACTTGACAAGCGATGTTATTTTGACATTTGTTTTAATGTACATATTACCAGTGAATTATAAAAATGAATATGATTAAACCTTATATTGTTAAATACAAGAGTTAACAATTACCTGATTTACAGGTGTCCTTGAAATAAACAGACAACACATGATAGATGGAAAGATGTAATTATATAGAACATACATTTAAAATATTGTGTCAATTACGACGCGAACCCCGAAATTAAAAACATCCTGGAAATTGTATTGTATGAATTTACAATATTCAGAACGTGTATAAATAATAAATACCTCACACAAACATATGTTATAGCCTATGTTTACATATGTCACAGCTGAATGAGATGGACAATAACAAAACTATTCTTTTGTTATTGTCGGTTAACTTTAAGATATTGCCCTTTATAGTATAGTCGCACAGTGGCGTGGCAAAAATTTTTTAAATATATTTGTAATTTTTTTCTCGCTTACAAAAGCAAATTTTGGGTAAATATTTTGGATTTATATTCTATATAATTACATCTTTCCATTTTTCAAACGTTGTCTTTTTATTTCAAGGATCCCCGGTATTGATCGAGTTTGAAAGTTTATTTCAACAATGCACAAAGACTGTTAGGATGTCAGAAATGATCGACAAGTATCAGTATTAAATCATCTTTAACTGTGTGCACGGTATAAAATAACGTGTGTTCATTTGAAAAGTCAATCTAGGTTACTTTGAAATTTTGATAGAATATACGCATATATATTAGTATGTGTTTGTTGTTCCGTAAACGTAAATCCAAATGACATTTCATGTCAATCACATTTGTTATTTATTTGTATGTATAAAACTGTCAAAATATAAGACTTCGTAGGTTAAGTAGTAAATTTTAATTTACGACATACTTCAAAATGTTCTCAGTAAATCACATGCTACTAGATTGACTTTTCAAATGAACACCCGTTAGAAATTATAAACATATCAATGATAGTAGCGGCTTCTGAACTGGGTGAATTGGTCAATGACCTCCCAATCTTTCTGAAATTGTAATACGAAGTAAGTATGTATAAACCAAGCTAATTTATTACAGATAATTATTTTCAATGTAAAATAGCAGTTACCCACAAATATATTTGTCATCTATTTTAAACGTATACGATCATTTATCGAATTAGACCGAAGTTCGGTTATAACAAAATCTATGCGATTTAAAGAATGATCTGGATCAACTATCCTATTAGTATTGTAAGATATATGAATGTAATTACGTTAGAGGAACTTTTAATATGTTTGTTTGGTTCTTTTCTTGTATTTTTAATAACGTTGGTGATTCAAAGAATTAAAGAATCAAAAAGTTCTAGCGTTAAAACCAAGCAAATCTATGTGAATGGTTTTGTGGTTGCGGGGTAACCAATATTGTTCTGCATGCTTCTTATGATTTACTATTGTGGAAAAATGGCTATAAAAACTTAAAACGTCTGAAAGAAAAATTAAGAAACATTCCTTATTGGCAGATCATACGAAGAGTTCGATAAATTATGCTGTAATCGGTAGTACTACAGGGTGGCGCAGGGGAACGGGGAATTTTGAACGTTACAGTTGTCAGCACTGTAGAGCCGGCAGTTGTTCGTAACGTCGCACAATTGTTGTGAACGCATTGCCATTTAGTAATCATGGATCGTTGGACTGGTGCGGAACGTGCAGTAGCTGTGAGAGCGTTTTATAGAAATGGTGATAGTGCGACTGCCGCGCAGAGAAAATTTCGACAGCATTACCAGCTTGGACGTCATGGACGTGTCCCATCTGCGCATGCGATTACAACGTGGGTGCGTAATTTTGAAGAAACAGGATCTGCCTTGAAAAAGAAAGTTCCAGGTGGCATTCGAACGGTACGTACCCCAGAGAACATTGAAACTGTTAGAGCTGCAATCGAGAGAAGTCCTCGCCGCTCCGTTCGACAGCATGCATCTACGCTAGGGATTAAGCGACGAAGCTTACAAAGAATACTGCACGAATTACATTTCCATCCCTATAAGTTGCAGATTGTGCAACAATTACATGAACGAGACCCAGCGTCATGTATGGAGTTTAGTAGGCAGATATTGGCTAAAATTAACGAGGACGCGAATTTCATTGGTAACATATGGATATCAGACGAAGCACATTTCCACCTAAACGGTATCGTAAACAAACAGAATTTTCGTTATTGGGCCCAGGACAATCCCTGTGAGTTACACCAGCGTCCACTACATAGCGACAAGGTAACAATATGGTGTGCTGTATCATGTCATGGTGTTATCGGCCCTTATTTTTTTACAAGTGAGAATGGTAATGGACAGTAACATCCGCTCGATATGTTGAAATGCTTCAAACATTCTTTATACCGAGACTGTACGAGCTTAATCTTAACATAGAAAACATGTGGTTCCAGTAGAACGGAGCCGCGTCACACACTGCTCGACATTCGATGGCAGCAGTTCGTCAATTGTTTGGAAGACGCATTATTTCACGTAACGGTGAGATTGAATGGCCTGCGAGATCCCCTGATCTTAGTGTGTGCGACTTCTTCCTGTGGGGGTATCTTAAAGGCAAGGTGTACCGTACACGTCCTGCAACAATCCATGAACTGAAGGAGAACATTCAACAAGAAATCACTGCCATTCCCCAAGATTTGCTACACCGCGCATTCCAGAGTTTTCATGACAGGCTGTTAGAGTGTGAACGCCGAATGGGAGGACATCTTTCCGATGTCATCTTTAAAAAGTAAAGAGACACTTTTGAACATTTTGATTGTAAAAACATAAATGGCATGCTGCATACATGCACTTTCGTTAATAAATTACTAGTTTTATGAATTCATTCGTGGACATGACGTTATTTCAAAATTTCCCATTCCCCTGCGCCACCCTGTATTTGAAAGTCCGCAAGAAAAATCTATAAGGGTTTGAACTTGTCCTACGAGGGCATGTCAAAATGGAATCGTCTGAAAACCTGGGAATATTTCGGGGACTTAGATTTTGTTTCAATATTTAATATTTGGAGAAGGCTCAGTCTTTAAGGGTACGCCTAAATACAGAGCGATTTCCTAGATTCAATGTTAGCGGTTGCTAAAAAACAAATTAAACAGGAAATTCTGTAAACTGATTAAATTGCCATTCAAGTGGATAAAACTACCAGCAGTTTAAATAAGATTTAAATGTTTTTTTTTGATACGTTATATTTTGTCGGAGATTATTTACGAGAAATCTTTGAACTTATAATTTTTCCAGACTGAACAGTGGGCAATTATCAAACGTAATTATTAACGAGCTGGAAAATTTAGGTATGAACAAAATTTAGGAAAATTAGTTGGACAAATATATTAACTATAAGCTTATAATTGGGATTTGTAAAAAACAAAGCTTAAATAACGTTATATTGCTATTAGTTTTATTCACTATTGTGCCCACTGATTAAATTTGATAGTACAAAAAGCAGCGAGTCAAGAAAAATGAAAATCTTTTTTCACTAATTTTCAAGGATTTTCAATATTTTTTAGCCGATCTTCAAGTCCGTTTAGATTACATAGACTTGTTCAAACAATCAATTCAAAATATCCGAAATTAAATCTACGTATTTATCGAATATGTATGTTTATGTATATTTAGCGAATATTTCTCAGGGTTCCTGTCTGCGTGCTAAAAGATAGAAAAACTCAACGATTCTAAACGTAGGGTAGCTTTGGAAGTATGCGATACCTCAATGACTGAAATGGCAGTCTGGCCATTTAATAACCCCCAAACTTTTTTTTTAGTGGTCAGTTTAAAATGTATACAAAAATTACTTTGTGCACAATATTTCCAGCATTTCTGCGCACGCTGTACTGTTACTTCTAGGAGCTGGTCAAACAGTCAGGAAAGCGCTATGCCATTTGCAGGACCTACGATTTGGCGTGAACAAACGGACCATTCGAAAACTTTCGGTTTCACCAACAAAAATCAGAAAAACACACATTCGAAAACTTTCGGATTCACCAACAAAAGTAAGAAAAACGTTAGTTCTGCCTGTATCAAGGACCCAATGGTTCGAGTGAAGAATATGATGTTATAAGCGAAATGCTTACTGATTATTAGACTGCGGAAACGGCGCATATCCCGTATCGGGTGTGATTAATCGATGTCGACACTGTACAATCGATCAACTTAACATGTATGTATGAATGTTATAGCGCGATGGTATTGATAAAAGTTGTCTATTTCTACGTATTTTAATGCAAACAGACGGAGTTGTGAAATATATTTCGCCAGATGTATATGTGGAAATATATTTTTACGAAAATAAATAAAACACTGAAGTTAAATGAATTTGAATTAACTTGAATTGAAATTAATTCCAGATATATACAAAATTCATTTACTTTATATCAGGGATGCACATACCGCGGGCCGCATGCGGCCCACTGTCGATATTTATGCGGCCCGCCAACGAATTTTAAAAATTGTTCGAAAAACTACAAAAGTAGGTAAAAATCCATTCAAATCAATATTTCTTAACTTTTTTTTTATTCTAACTTTTGTAATTGTTAGTAAGATATGTATCTTCAAGTACCTACTACTTTCTTGTTCAGGTTTACTATGTAGGACAGGTATGCTCCTCGTCGTTCCAAGCATATTGTTACGAGACTAGAAATCTGTCGAACCGACTAGATTACTCGAAGATTCGCGAAACACGTCGGTATTATCCCCGAACAATGTGGTAGTTTCTCGATGTTAGGTAACTCGTATAAATACAACGCATCGCCCGCTATCGGGGCAGTTAAGTTTTAACTACGGACAAGCGAACGTTATATTGTTTGAATTGTAATCCGTGAAGAATAAATATCTCGTCATTCGAACTTGGCATCTACCTACGTAACAATATAATATCAATTTCGATATGGATAAACCAGGCCCCAGTAAAAAACGTTGTCGTAAGGTTGAAGATGAAAATCGACAGTTTCAAGATATTTGGACCGAAAAATACTTTTTATTTCATCGCATAACAAAAGTGTCTGTTTAATATGCAAGAGTAGTGTTTCTATTCCGAAGGAGTATGTGAAAAGGCATTATGAAACCCAGCATCATACTTTTACCAAATTAACCGGCGAAAATCGAACGCAAAAAATTTCCACTTTACAAAGGGAACTAATAGGCCAGCAAGCTATGTTTACAAAACCAATTCAAGATGCTGAAACAGCTACTGAAGTTAGCTTTGAAATATCTCGAATAATAGCGAAAACTTGTCGGCCTTTTAAAGATGGTGGGTTTGTTAAGCAGTGTTCAGATATCGCCGCAAAAAACATGTGTCCGAAAAATCCAAAGAGGTTTGAGAAAATTCAACTAAAACGGATGACTGTTCAAAGAAGACTTACTACATTAGCAGCTAATATAGAAGAGCAATTAACTACGAAATCGAAAAGTTTTGAGTATTTTTCTATAGCACTCGACGAATCTACAGATATAAGTTCCACTGCTCAACTCTTAATATTTTTACGAGGTGTAACGCAAATTTTGAAGTGAGTGAAGAACTGATTGGTATAAGTTCTTTGACAAGTAAAACCAAGGGGAGTGACATGCTCAAAGCTCTTCTGACAAAATATTCTATAATGGATTTGGATTTAATGAAATTATCTGGAATTACGACTGGCGGAGCACCTTAAATGGTTGGAAGTAAATCTGAGATAACTATGTTAAAAGAGTATTTACAAACTAAGAACATAGATACCAAGGAATTAATGCAGTTTCATTGCATTATACATCAAGAGGCCCTCTGTTCAAAATTATTGGGATTTGAAAATGTGTTGAAAGTTGTAGTACCTACTGTAAACTTTATAAAATCACGAGGTCTCAATCACCGACAATTCACACAATTTCTCGAGGATATTGAAAGCGAATATGGTGATCTCCTGTTTTACACTGAAGTAAGGTGGCTAACTCGTGGGTTGTCACTAGAGCGGTTTCTTTACTTGATAAATCAAAATATTTCTAGCGGAAAAGAAAAAGGACGTCTCCGAACTCGACAACCCTGATTGGCTGTGTGACAGCGTTTCTTGTAGACATTACAAATCACTTTAATTTCTAAAATACGCGACTCCAAGATCAATTGATTTCGCAGTTATACTCTCATGTTTCGTCCTTTCAATGCAAATTGAGTCTTTTCAGGACACAATTCAATTCAGCCAATTACAGCCATTTTCCGAACTACAAAAAAATTATGGAGAAATTCAATAAAACTGATGTCAATTTCGCTTATGTTGAAAAAATTGATATTTTAATACAAGCTTTTCATGATCGTTTTCTAAACTTCAAAAAAGTTAAACCTCTATTAGACATTTTCAGCAATCCTTTCAACATTTCACCCGAAAATGCACCGGAATCAACACAGCTGGAATTGATAGACATGCAAAATGACGATAATTTACGAAACAAGTTTAATGAAGCTAATTTACTCAACTTTTACCGTTGCGTTGACAAAACCGCTTATAAAGAGTTGCGAATAAATGCATTGAAATGCGCAAGCTTATTTGGATCGACGTATATTTGTGAGCAAACGTTTTCAGTGATGAAACTTAACAAAACAAAAAATCGAAACCGTCTGGCAAGTGACAATCTGGAAACAATTTTACGTGTGGCGACAAGTAATGTGAAGCCAAACATAAACAAAATTGTTAGGTCAATGCAATATCATGCATCAAAATAATAAAACATGAAATATTACATTGTAATGATTAGATTACATTACGATTACATAATTACAACAAACATTTTTGAATGTTTTTTTTATTTTTATCATTTGTAGTAATTCATACTATTTAAAAATAAAAATATTTGTGTTAATAAGTATTCTTTGTAGTGGCCCGTCCTTGGCTTATAATTTTCCCGAGTGGCCCCTGTTCCCTATAACTCTGTGCATCCCTGCTTTATATAGTGAAAAAATTTAAACTTGGAATAAATTATATCACCTATAGTTAAAGTGAATGTTTAGTCGGTACAAAAACTGTCTGTTGATGTACTCGGTTGATCACGATGCATTTTAGTATTTATATGTGCGGTTAGTCTCAACTTTTTTAAACATTTAAATGTATTTGAATAAATTTTACAATTAATCTCTAATCTTCTAATTAATCTTCTAATAGATGATTCGCAAAAGTGGAATCTTGTTTTTTATTTTTAAACGAAGAACAATGCTCGGCAATGCGTTTTTCAAACGATCTTTCTGTTTGACCGACATATGTATATCTTATTTTTTATCTTTATAAAGATAAAATGGACAAAAATAAGAAATCTGGAGTCTATAAGTTAATGTGTGGATGCGGTAAGATATATGTCGGTCAAACAGGAAGATCGTTTGAAAAACGCATTGCCGAGCATTGTTCTTCGTTTAAAAATAAAAAACAAGATTCCACTTTTGCGAATCATCTATTAGAAGAAAACCACACTTTCGATAAAGATTTTCAAATTCTGCATTTAGAAAATAAAGGCAACAAATTAAATTTACTGGAAAGTTTAGAAATCAATAAATTAAAACAGTCACAAATTTTATTAAATGACCAATTAGATTTAAATAACTCGCCTTTATTAAATTTATTTGCTTAAAATCTGTTTAGACGATTATACAAATGTATATGTAGTTTATTAAACAAATTTTATGCGTAACCATGTTTAGTATCCTATAATATACAGTTAGGGCCGACCAGATGTGCCACATTTTCTCACTACCGACAATACTTGTGTAAATTCATAGATTTCTTTAAAAACATTGTAAAATAATACCATCCTTCTTGATTTTATATACAGGGTTAGTTAAAAGTATGGAGACGGCGATTTATTGTCGTTAATATTCATTTTAGGGAATTATGTCCAATATAAAAGTTTGTTAGGATATTTTGATCTACATTTGAGAATATTTGAATTTTTTGTTCTTCAATTGTTTTTTAGTTACGCCTGTCCGCGCAGTTTTTTTAAATGGGAACTAGTAAATTTTACTCTACCATTCGAAAGAGAATTTTTTTCTCTTTACAATAATTTTTTTTTTTTAATTTATTTTAATAACTTTTTTATAAGAAAAGGCCGGTTCATGTATTTAACAGATGTTCGGTACATCGCAGATAGACAGAAGCGTAGCGATAAACAAACTTGAGCGACATAATTTTATCAGTGGTTTTTGAGTACGTCAAATCTTTGACAGAAATAATTCATTTGTGCAATTTGTTGCTGTTAATATTAACAATGGCGAGTTTAAGTGAACATGAACGAATTGAAATACTTAATGTTGGGTTATGGAGATAGACGCAGAAGTTTACAAGACGTTTGTAATTTATTTAATGATACGCATCCAAATAGAAATCCAATTTCTAAATCCGTTGTTGGTAAAACTTTAAGACGCTTTGAACAAACAGGTAGCGTTAAAGATTTGCCAAGGAGTGGTAGACCTAGAACAGCAAAAAGCGATGATAAGAAACTGGATATTTTATTGGCTGTATCTGAATATCCCCATTTATCAACGAATCAATTAGCGGCCAATTTCAATATTTCAGTCATCGATCGTGTCATTTTTAAAAAGTGAAAAGTATAAACCTTATAAGGTACACCTTGTACACGAGTTAACGGAAGTTGATTTTGATAGGAGATTACAATTTTCTGAAGAAATGTTAAACATTTGCAATAATAATGAAAATTTTGTCAACAATATTCTTTTCTCTGACGAAGCTACTTTTTGCCTTACCGGTGAAGTAAACAGACATAACTGCAGATACTGGTCATCGGAAAATCCCTCTTGGTTTTTGGAGCACCATACGCAGTACCCCCAAAAGGTTAATGTTTGGGTTGGCGTTCTAGGCGGTCATATTATCGGTCCCTTTTTCATCAATGGCAATTTAACTTCGGCTCTGTATTTGCAGTTATTGCAAAATGAAATAATACCTGCTTGTGCTACGCTCTATCCTCATGAAAACAATGAACACCTGCCCAATGACAGTATCTGGTTCCAGCAAGATGACGCCCCACCACATTATGGTGTAATTGTTCGTCAATATCTGGACAACGTTTTTCCCCACAGATGGATTGGAAGACGAGGAACCATTGAATGGCCAGCCCGTTCGCCAGAATTAAGTCCTTTAGATTTTTTCTTTGGGGATACGTAAAAAACAAAGTTTACAAAGATAAGCCCGATAACGTCGAAGATTTACAAATCCGAATTACCAGAACGATACAAGAAATTTCCCGAGATTTTTACAGAACTCTGTTCGGGGTTTTGCAAATCGATTGGGTCATTGTCAAATTACTAATGGACGACAATTTGAACACTTACTTTAATTTACTTATTAATTTGTTTAATTTTTCTTGTAAAAAAGTTATTAAAATGAATTTAAAAAAAAAAAATTTATTGTAAAGGGAAAAAAATTCTCTATCGAATGGTAGAGTAAAATTTACTAGTTCCCATTTAAAAAAACTGCGCGGACAGGCGTAACTAAAAAACAATTGAAGAAAAAAAAAATCCAAATACATATTCTCAAATGTAGATCAAAATATCCTAACAAACTTTTATATTGAACATAATTCCCTAAAATGAATATTAACGACAATAAATCGCCGTCTCCATACTTTTAACTAACCCTGTATATATATATATATATATATTTTTAAATTTAGTTTGTAACGTACTCTTTAGATGTAAGCACCTGAGGAAGCCACTGTGCTGGCGACACAATTGTCGTGTTACGATTAATGATTAAAAGTGAAGATAGAACCGTAGTTTTATTTCTATTATAAATTATGGATCTTCATCAAGTAAATGCCGAATCACTTCAATTAATCTCCGTATCACTAACAATTTAAAAAAAAAACAAATCTTTAATCCAGCTGCCTAACAATTACAGCCATAGTATAATGCTATATATATATATATATATATATATATATATATATATATATATATATATATACATATATATATATATATAACGATAATATATATGTATTAGAGAAATGGAAGAAGTAATGATAAAACCCAACTTATTTTTTTTTCTATAAAAAAATAAAAGAAATTCTAAAATCAAAATAAATAATATGTTCCCACACTGTCAAATTTAATAATAATATGTTTATATACTGAGAAGGATTGTTCGACGTTGAGAGATGTTATATTTGCATAGTTAAAGTGCTCTTTGTACCTGTACAATGGATCTTCAGTATTGGTAAAAAGTTGCCCTAATTTTGTAAAATCTACATTTTTATCTAATACACCTTATGTGTATTATTAAATTTAACAGTGTGGGGCACATAGTCTGCCGTCTTTATGACACCTTTTTTTGAAACGTAAGTGCCACTTTACATAGCGTATTGACAGTTTCTATGGTAGCGGGCTGTAATATTTCATTACGACTCTAGGTAAATAATAGCAATATTAGAACATTTATGATAAATTTATTTGAAAGATAATTTTAACTAACATAACTAGTAAAAGTAGAAACTTGTACAAAAACTTATCACTTTGTAATATTAAATGTAAACGAAAAATTAGAACAATTAGCTATCTGAACAATAGAGTCTTCTTTCTTACTAGACAAGTTTATATTTTCAATAATGTCAACATTATTAATGGTTGGATTCCTGATGGAATCATCAACTTTGTTCTCATTTTTCTGTATCACAGTTGAGCAAACAGCCTCTGTAATATTTTGTTTATATAAAATTCGGTCAGCTACCTGTAGTTTATTTATCATTGAATCGGAAACATAGCTTTCTGCCACGGTAGAAGATTTCCATCCGCCATGTCTTTTCAGACCAAGAATATCAATTCCTGAATCTGCTAATAATGTTGCCGAGGTCCTTCGAAAGGAATGTCCAGTGTAGGTAGTGGGGTTTTCCAACGATAAGTATTTTGCTATTTGGCCAGGAATTTTTGCCAAAGCGTTTTTTCCTACAGGGTGATTTCGACATTTACCAAAACTGTACTTTAAGAAAAATCTATCATTGGTAATATTTCCTAATCTCAGACCAATGTATTTTTTAATAATTAGCATAAAATTAATTCGATATTTTTCCTTCGGAATAATTGTAAAAGAACGTTTAAATCCATTTTTAGTATCCGGTATTTTAATTATTATTACCTCATTTTTATTTTCCGTATCTTGAATTTTCATTTTAACTAGTTCATTTTTCCTACAAGCCCCAGCAATTCCCATAATCATAACAACCTGCAAAAAATTAGTATAAAGTGAACACGAATTAAAAAGAAACATTCTGTAAACTTACCTTCATTAACAAATATTGTATCGTCGGGAGCTTCAATAAGAAATTTATTCATTTCCTCTCTTGTAAAGATACTAGACTTTTTAGTCCTAAAACCATCATTTTTACGCTTCAAAAATCCTTTCAATTTAGGATATTTTGGAATATCTTCATTTTCGTTAATAAATAAGGTAGTTTTTAACATGTAGTATTCACACCATAAACTGTTGGGTGATTTTAACTTCATAGATCTATCACGAAAATATGCCAGCATTACACTTTCTGAATACTCTCCACATACCCTCTGGTGACACAATCTTTGTACATTTTATAGGTTCCATTGTAACTGTTTTTAGATTTCTCCGGCAAAATCACAGTACAAGCTATAATAGCATCCATCTCTATTTGATCCATATTTATAAATTATATTTAGAAGCTAAAACTTTTGAGAATATATTGCATGTACTTTGACATTTACCAAAAATATAAATTTATATTGACACAAACATGGTTACCATAGATACGACAAATATTCCTGACTTGATATTACTAATGTGTATTAGGGCTGGGCGAAGTATCGATACATCGTCCAATACCCGATACCTCATATAACGAAGGTATCGATTCCAAAGCATCGATACCTATCGATACTTTACCGATTCCAGTACTCGCTAAGTATCGATGTATCGGGTAGCGATGTATCGGGTAGCCATGTATCTGGTAGCCATGTATCGGGTAGCTTACCTTTATGCATTTTTTTAAATGTACATAAAAGATGCAATAACTAAGTAAAGAATTTTTAAGTATATATATAGCATTATATATATTATATAGTATATATTTCAAAGGATATTGTTGAATTTTATATTATGCGTAGCAAATATCCATATTATAACATAAACATAATAACTATAATTATTACAAAAAAAATATCACAATATTGCAAATTTCATACCGTAGATATGGTAAAAATGATAAATTAATTTTATATCTCTTGAAACCGATATCAAACAAACGATACCTAGAAAACGGGTTATGAATACTGATTCCTAGGTATCGAATCAAGGTATCGATTCCAAAGTATCGATTCCAAGGTATCGATTCAAGGTATCGATTCCAAAGTATCGATTCCAAAGCATCGATACCTTACCGATTCCAGTACTCGCTAAGTATCGATGTATCGGGTTAGCGATGTATCGGGTAGCGATATATCGGGTAGCCATGTATCGGATAGCTTACCTTCGTGCATTTTTTAAATGTACATAAATGATGCAATAACTTTTTAAGTAAATAATTTTTAAGTATATATGCATTATATATATTATCTAATATATATTTAAAAGGATGTTATTATTGTGTGTAGCAAATATCTTTATTATGACATAACTATAATTATTACAAAAAAAATCTCACAATATTGCAAATTTGATACCGTAGTTATGGTAGAATCGGTAAATTAATTTTATATCTCTTGAAACCGATATCAAACAATCAACACCTAGAAAACGGGTTATGAATATTGATTTCTAGGTATCGAATTAAGGTATCGATTCCAAAGTATCGATTCCAAGGTATCGATTCCAAGGTATCGGTTCCAAGGTATCGATTCCGAGGTATCGATTCCAAGGTATCGATTCCAAAGCATCGATACCTATCGATACTTTACCGATTCCGGTACTCAGAATCGATACCGTGCACAGACCCGATACATCGGTAAGTATCGATACCTCGATTGGTATCGGTACTCGATACCGAAAACGTCGGTATCGCCCAGCCCTAGTGTATACATATAGTAAAAGTAAAGTGAAAAATCATTCAAATTCGTCTATTTAAAAAGAACGTAGGTATGACGAAAAATCTCATATGCACCACTGTTCGTACAGTACAGTTTCATGGTCTCGAATACATGCAAACCTCGACCCTAGGGGTCTCGGTTTGCAATCGTATTCTCGACCATAAAACTGTACTTACGAACCTAGGTATACCAAACGCCAATTAAGTAGGCGCGAGGAAGGGTAAGTTCGCGCAGGATTAAAAGTAGTGGGGAGATTTGTATTTGGTTTTACATCAAATGTCAGATAATTCTAACGTCTGAGCGTGTATCACTTTATGATCCCCTAGCAAAGACATTAATGTTCCGCGATATATCTATCACACATCTATCAGTACAATGATAAATGTATTCTGACAATTACTTGAGTAGTGGGGGTGGACGTTTTTAAAAACGGTTTCTGCGCACCACCTCCTCGCGCCAACTTAATTGCCTCGCGCCAACTTAATTGGCGCTTGCTATACATAAATAACTATTAAACAGTACGATACCATACAGCTCCATATAATGTATACATATCTAATTAATATTATTTCATCCACATTTCAATAGGTATATTTTTTTCCAAAACCTGATGTGCCAGAATAAATTTGTTGTTATTACTATAAAAGAAACGAAAATTGTACATAGTTTGTAAAGAAAAATTAAAAAATGAAAATTTGTTGACAACATAGAAATCAGTGACGTTCCACTGATTTCTGTGCGACACTTTCATGTATTTTACGATAGGGGAGAGTAGGGCACATTCGGACGTGTCAAAATTAGCGCCACAAAACTGCTCCACCATGAAGCAGACGTAGCAAGCACAGATGCCATTGTGTCCTGGTTCAGTCACATGAATGTCAGACCACTAGAGGAGTGCGTTGACATCTATTACAAAGAAAGCTGTTTTCTGCGCTAGTGTTTTGGTGCGATGGTAGGTAAGCTGCACAATTCACAATTTTTTAAATAAGCTTTTCCAAATTAATGCATGTAAATTGCCATTATTTAACGTGTAAATAGCCAAAAAAAATGTTATTGCGACTCGTAGGAAATGTTAGGTCGATTTCATAAAATAGAGTACCGTGGGGCACCTTCGGACTGTCCAAACCTATCCCATCCGAAGATGTCACACGTATTATCTACGGCAAACAAAGGACTGATATCTTACCCGCGTTTCATTTCTTGGTTCGTACGCACAAAAAGAATGTGAAACGTCCGAGAGCGACATTCAGAAGGAATTAATTTCGTTAGTAAAGAAGCAAAAATTCATAAGACAATCTTTAATTGATTTTAATATAAAGAAATCGACACTCCATGATAGAGTCAAATGGTATAATGGTGATCTGAACGACTCTGAAAACTAAGATGATGAACCTACAGAAATAAATTTGGCACCAGGCAGGTATTTACAATAAGAGAAGAAGAACTGACAGAGTACTTGCCAACGGCTTCCAAAATACATTATGGATTGTCCTATATAAATACTCGGAAACTTGCATATGAATTTGCTATTCATTTGAAAAAGCGTATTCGCCTGTCTTGGCAAGAGAATCAAAAAGCTGGTATAGACTGGATGCATGGACTTATGAAGAGACATAATGCACTGTTGTCGCTGAGGAAGCCAAAAAACGCAGGCTTGGCCAGAGCGAGTGCTTTTAATAAATCTAACGTTGATCTGTTTTTCAAAAATCTGTCCAGTGTCCAAGAAAAGTATAAATTTACGCACGATAAAATATATAATGTAGATGAGAGTGACATCTCAACTGTGTTACAAACACCAAAAGTTATTGCTCCTGTTAGCCAAAAGCAACTTGTATCTGAGGAACGTGTCACTTTGGTCACATTTTGTGGCATAATTTCTGCTGTAGGTATTAGCCTTCCTCGTGTATATATATTTTCGAGACAGCGATTAAAGGATGAATAGTTTTATGGCTAAGCACCGTGCTGTAGCACTTGGCTCAAAAACTGGATGGATGACTGGAGAATTATTCCCGACTGTTCTGAAGGATATCCAGAAGTATGCAAGGTGCCAGACAAAATCCAATTATATTAGTGATGGATAACCACTTATATCTCTAGAGGCCATTAACTACTCCAGGGAGAATGGAATCATTCTTTTGTAATTACCACCCATTCAACGCACAAGATGCAACCTCTTACGGGCTATTTAAAGCTAGATGCAAAACTGCTTTTAACGATTACAGTCTATCAAATCCCGGAAAAACTATCAAAGTTTAGGACATAGCCAGGCTGACGAAAGATCATTACCTTGAATCTTTTACTCCGGCCAATATCATTAAAGGATTTAAAAGTCTGGAATTTGGGCGATCGGCAGTGAGATATTTGGTGAAGATAACTTTCTCGCAGCAAGTGTAACAGACCGTCCAGATCCTGCAAATGAGAGTTTACGAAATGCGAAAATGTCCCAAATTGACTTGAATTCGGAACATGTTTCTACTGATAGGGACGGATTGGATGCCACTAAATTTATTGTAGATTCTACTTTGGATGGAATTTTTCGAACTACCGAAAATTTGAGTCAAATTTTGCTAATTTTAAAGCCGTTTCCTAAAGCAGGACCCTGAAAACAAACTGAAAGAAATATGAACAAAACGTGTTCAAAGATTTATAAAAACTTGGAAGAAAAGAGAGTTATAGAGGAGAGGCAGTTTGGCAAAAAGGAAAAACAAGATGGTTGAAAAGGCAAAAAACAAGTGTTTCCCCGGTTTCCAACAAGCAAAATTCGGGAGAACACAACTGAACCAGAAGCTTCTGTGGCACGGAAAATCAAGAAGCGTCCCGTTAAACCCAATCCTAAACACTTAATTGAATCCTCGAGTGATTCATGAGAATTTGATTTCGACCACTATAACAAAAGACATAAGTATTACATGTCTAATTCCGATATTAACCTTAAGTTTGAAAATGAGGATGAAGAACAAGATCTATCATGCAATAACGTGACGAAAGGTGATTTTATACTTGTGCAATTCGCAACCAAAAAGACATTCAAACACTATGTTGGAATTGTAGAAGATATGGAAAGAGAGAGCATGAAAACAGTCTACAAAGTCAAATTTTTACGCTAGAAGGGCAATGGTTACTTTGTGTATCAAACCATCGACGATATTTCATCTATAAACTGAAAACTCACCACCTCTCAACGTAAAAGGAACAACGAGGCAATCGTCATTCGTTAAGACTGTCCTTTGACAATTTAAATATTCAGTAAGTGTATTTGTCTGTTTTGTATGATTTTGTAAAATAAAGAAACCTAAAATTTTGTTTTACTTTGTCGTTACATGTCCAGAGGTGTAAAGTTTAAAATAAACTGTCCCTATGCCATAACGGACACCATCTCGTGGATTTTGATATTATTATTTGAAAGCGGCATCTATAAGCTGAAGGTAGACCCAGAAGACCCACATAATATTGCGATATATTAACTAACATGAGCATATTGTAATAAAGTTAAGTGTCCGAATATGCCCTAATCTCTCCTACTATTAAACATGATCTACACCACACTTCGATCCTTGTGTGAAAATTAAATTAATTTATCCGAAATTGATGAAATTAATTAATTTTTTAATGTCGAGAATATTCTTTATTTCGTACCTATCATTCAGTATGTGAGCTTCAGCAACCTGTCATTTATTTTTTAATAAATACATCATATGTCTGTATTGGTTACAGAGGCGAAGACGGTATTATCCGTACACGGTGCGTTGGATATAAGTGTTACTTTATTAATTTTACGTAGAAATAAAAACCCTTTTAATTTAGCACTTGTAATGAATAACGAATATTTAAAATACAACTTTTAAGAAAACTAGACATACATGTTTATTTTATTTTTTTTATATTTTGTTTATTTTCTTTTACCACCTCACATATCATATCCAAAGAGATTGAAATATACTAGAGGAAGTATCAAGCCGCTTGTTTTGGTCGCGAAAACAGACGGCGAGGAAAGGGGAGGCGGTACACTGCCAAGCGATTGTAGTTCTTAAGTATGATCTGATTCCGTGCAGTCATTGGTCGAAATATCGTGCTCGTACTAGGTTCGTAAAGCGTTTGTATAATTTCGTTAAATTCAAAGAGATTGGCATATATTGCAATCAATTTGATTAAATTCTACACGCATTTATTTTAAAAGTATTTGTACCTGATGACACCTGATGTGTTGATAATATAATAGGGCGAATTAAGCGTTTTTAACGCAGAAATCAATAGTAAAAATGGTGAGATAGTGCGATCATATCATATCATATCATCATATCATATCATATCATATCATAAATAAGTTGTTCAAAAATTCAACATTACATGTTAAACGAAATCCAGAGGTGTAGAATATGCAACTTTTGCCAGTTGTAAATACTGATTTAAAGTCTGTACATGTTGCAAAATAGTTATTTATGCACCAAGGGCGTTATGGGTATTATATTGCCCGAGGTCGACGTTAATTCAGCCCTAGGGCATCTGGCCCGAAGGATGAATGTCGACCGAGGGCAATATAGTTAACATAACGCATGTGGTTCAGACAATATTTTATTTTTCACTTTTTCTTTAATTTCTTAAGCGGAAAATTCAAACTACAATGGAAAAGTTCCGAAATTTCTGTCAACTGTCATGTCGTTGACAGTCGTTAGGTATCATTACGAATATAACATGACTCCTTGAATCAACGATTTAACATTAATTTTATTTTAAATGACAGTTGTTGTCACTTTGAAGTTTTCAAGTTGTCAATGTTTAGATACTCTTAATTTTAATAAAGAATGCTAAAGTTTTGCTTGTTTCTTTAAACTATCTTAAAAATTAAAATTATTAGTTCTGTAAAATGTATATCCTTTCTTCTCGAGCATTATTTATACTCACACAACATTAAAAACTGTAAATAAATTGGCGGGCAATATGAGCCATATCGCCCTGTTATAACGCCCAAGGGCGATAAGACCGTGTTTATGGTAACCGTATTCAAGGTGAAATGAACAAATAATACTTAAGTGACAAATAAATTCTTTTAATTTAATGCGAACATCTTACTTTGAATATTGGGTACAAATTTGAACTGAAAAATCGGGGACTGTGGCTTTTAATTTTTTATTTACAAATTTGAAGCTTTAATAATCACAACACCATTTTGGAAATATCGAAGTTTTAAATTATTCAAATTAAAATTATTTTCATTCAATTGACAGGAGCAATATTGATGAGTCTCATGGTCTATAATCTTATTTTAAAATGTTCAATTATTGCAATACCCAAGCAAAATTCCCAGAAAACTTTCTAATTTGATGATTCTAGCCGAACTGCGTTGAAAATAGAGGTCGGTTAATTGTTCCAATTTAAACTAATTTGTGGAATAAATTCGTTTAAATTGCTTTAATCTAGCCGCTCACTGTAAGTAAATCATTTATTTTCTGAAATGTATAGGTTACCTCCTGATATTGAGAGAGAAGAGTAGTTTCAAATAATAGTGTGATGTTTTTGTCTTTTCGGGTTGTTAAATAAAACTAACAGTAACTTAGACACACACTATATAGTAATAATAAAAACGAATAACAATTTAAAAACTAATTACTAACAATAAGCACATGTATTTATTTATATTTATGTAAGTTCACTCGGCGATGATTTGGTATGGAATGGCATAAATCCCTTCCGACTGCTATTTATATTAACGGGAAAACTTCTGGCATATTCGATGTTCGCCTAGACTTTTCATGGTTACGCATTTACATTTTCTGGACGATTCTCGACGGAAGAGATCATCGGTGACTTATCATATTGCCCCCTTCTTAAAATTGAAGTTTCGTCCCGAAACATGTCATACTTTGATCCCCTCAAACGATGGCGAAATCGACAGGTAGGGCCTCTGTTACATTGCAACGTCATATTGAAATAACAGTCCACGATCTTATACTGCCTGGATGTAAAGATATATTCAAGCCGGTAACTGCATACCAGAATTTCCATAACAGTATGTTGGAATAATACTTCTAACATGCTCCTTACAATTCTCCAGTCCAGGCGGTCCAATCCACAACCCAATTTTGGAACTGCTAATTTCAAAATGTCTTGTTGTAACATTTGTTCACGTAAGTGGACCAGGGCCTCCCTAAAGTACGATAGGTTGGCTTCAGACTTGACAGTTCTTTCGTGACCAAATAAAATATGGGCTGTTCTTCATTTGTTATTTGGAAACTTCCCAATTGCTGGTCCCTGCTGCCTTAATTTTTCGTTTCTGCCAAATCTCTTTAAATTCTCTGGTAATTCCTTTGGACATTAGCAGATCTCGGGCTATGCAATGAGCAAGCGCGTAGTCTGGCGGCACCGTAAACAAATCTTTCGATGGTCACCCCAAATCGAGCTTTTCTCGAACCAAAATATATATATATATATATATATATATATATATATATCATCAATACCTTATTTACCGTTAGGTAAAATACTCTTCCATAAAGTCTTCGAAAGTTAGTTCCTGGTATTGGCTATCCAATCGGCGTGTTCGTCTTATGCGGTATATTACATCGTTAATCCTCTTCAACACCTCGTATGGCCCCTCCCAATTCTTTTGAAATTTTTGAGGAGATAGGCCCAGTCAGCGTTGTGGATTATACCGCCTAATTCTGAGCAAACGCAACGATCCGAATGTATGAATATTTCTCCCGCTTCGAATACAAATCCCCTGAACGCGTTTAGCCAATCACAAAACAGTCTGTCGCGCAACGATTTGACAATTAATGTCACAAATTAGTGTCACCACTGTCACCCTATACGGAGTCTCTTAAGCGTTTGAATAGTGATCATGCCGCGTTATACACTAGAAGAGAAAGCCGAAATGATGAAATGGTACCACGCTGATAATTCTTATCAAAGAATATGTGACTTATTTGCCGGAATGTATCCCGACAGGCCCATCGCGAACAAAGCTACAATTTGTAGACTTAAACAAAAAATAGACATTGCTGGTTCTCTACAAAGTTTAAAACCATTATTCCGAAATAGCAGAGTTCCTAATGATATGTCCATTTTAGTATTTTAGTATTTCCAACGATTTAGGCAAATGCTGCTCTTCCGTTAACCGCATACTAAAATTAAATGGTTTTCGAAATTAGAAATATTCCGAACATCATCAATTATTTTACGGCGATGAGTTTGAACGGATGAATTTGCGTTATTATATAATTTATTTCTCATTATGAATAATTTATTTTATTATTTGTAAGAGTAAATTATTCTTTACATTACTAGAATTTAATTTAGTTTTTATTTATTTCTGAAGTTTATTTAGTTTACTATGAATAGTTTTTGTGACCTTTATTATTAAAATTTAATTTATTAAATCTCTTGATGCCTTATTTGCAATTTTCTTAACCGCTTATTAATAATTTCATTACGCTTTGTGTGACCATCGTCAGTATAACGTATTGCAATTTACTCATTACCATAACACAGGACTAAACAATTTATAGTCCTTTAATAGTAATTTGGTAATCAGATAATTTTTCTTACGCGGCTCCATAGTAGTATGTATGTATGACATATGACATCGATGTTGACGCGCCTACAGCATTCAGGGGAATTCTATTCGGAGCGGGAGAAATATTCATATATTTGCATCGTTGCGTTTTCTCGGAATGAGGCGGTATAGCCAAACTAATCGCCTTCAAGGTAACAACCCTTCTCGGCGTTGATGTAGCTCTCCTTCATTCTGTCACTGGCATCTTGGATATTATGTCTTATTTGAACATGTACATTATCCATTCTTCGACTGAGAGTGCCAAAATAATTTTCTCCAGCAAGTTCTTCACCAGGCTTGCTCCCAAACTTCAAATCACAGGGCAGTCGGAGTTCCCTCCCGAATAGCACGTTTGCTGCTGATTAGCCAGTTGTCTCTTGAACAGAGGCCCGATACGCCATTAGGAATAATGGTAAATGTTCGTCCCAGCCTCTCTGGTGTTCGGAGACCACTTTGAAAAGTGTCTGATCATGGTCTTGTTCATTCGCTCTACTATTCCATCTGATTGTGGATGCAAGGGAGTCGTTCTTATCTTTCGTATGCCCAAAAGTCCACACATCTTTTCGAATAGACTGGACTCGAAATTTTGCCCTTGATCGGAATGAAGTTCCAGGGGTACACCAAAACGGTCGACGAACTCCTTCAGAATCACGTCTGCTACAGTTCCAGCCTCTTGATTTGGTAGAGCATATGCTTCAACCCATTTGGTAAAATAGTCCATGACCACTATTATGTATTTATTTCCTTTGTCGCTTTCTGGAAAAGGACCGGCGGCATCTATGGCTATTCTTTCAAATGGGCTTCCCACATTGTATTGGCGCATAGGTGCACGTCGACGCCTCTGGGGACCATTACTTCCGGCGCAATTAGCACACTTCCGGCACCATTTTTTCACATCTCGTGAACAATTCACCCAGTAAAATCTCTGGCGCACCTTCTCTAGTGTTTTATGGACGCCAAAATGTCCCCCAGAAGCACCATTGTGAAGCTCTCGCAATACCTCTGATATTATTTTCTTGGGAACCACCATTTGCATCTTCCGCTTGCTTTTCCGCGTGATTTTCAACTTCACGTCTCAGGAGATCGTTTTCCATGGTTAAGGAATCCCATTGTGCCCAGTATGACTTCAATTCTCGCGATTTCTTGCCAAGTCGGTCTTTGCCCATTTTTCTTCCAAGCCCTGAAGACTGCAAGATCCGGATCAGCTTCTTGATCTGCGTGCAAATTGTCAGGTTGCCATTGGTCATCAACCACGGTGGTTCGACGAGCGTTAGCCGATTTGTCTTCGATTCGGTTGCAATTTCGACAGTCTTCTGGACAGGGCCTTCTGGAAAGAGCATCTGCATTTCGATGTTTCAGGCCTGCTCTGTGTTCAATGTCGAAGTCATACCCCTGTAGCCTCTCAATCCATTTAGCTACTTGGCCCTCGGGATTCTTAAATTGTAAGAGCTACTTCAAGGCGGCATGATCAGTGCGGATCAAGAACTTCTGCCCATACAGGTACTTCTAAAAATGCTCAATCGTCTTAACTACTGCCAATAATTCCCTCCTGGTTACGCAGTAGTTCCTCTCTGGTTTGCACAGGGTCTTGCTGAAGTATCTAATGACCTTTTCTTGCCCATCTTGGATTTGAGAGAGCACACCACCAATCCCGGCGTTACTGGCATCTGTATCCAGAACAAACCTACCAGATGGCAGTGGATAGTTTAAAATAGGTGCACTTATCTTTTAACAACTCAAAAGACGCTTGGCATTCGTTATTCCAAATGAATGCTCGATTTTCTGTTAGACAGGTAAGTTGTTTCGCAATATTAGAGAATCCAGGAACGTAGCGTCGATAATATGTGCACAATTCCAAAAAGCTTCTTAGCTGATGTCCTTGTGTACAGGCCATTTTTCCACAGCTCTTACTTTTTCTGGATCCACAGCAACTCCTTTGCAACTCTTTGCGGAAAAGGCGACACTTCTTTGGACTTAATCTCAGGTTAGCATCTCGCAACCTCTGGAATACCATCCCCAAATTTTCCATGTAATCTTCAAAAGTCTTTCCTACCACTATCAAATCATCAAGATATACCAGGCAGGTATTCCAAGACAGTCCTCTCAGTACAGTGTCCATGAGTCGCTCAAAAGTAGCTGGGGCGTTACATAGTCCAAATGTCATGATTGTAAACTGCCAGAGTCCTGTGCCTAAACTGAAAGCAGTCTTCTCTTTGTTATTGGGGTCCATTCCCACTTGCCAATAGTCGCTCTTCAGGTCGAGAGTGGAGAACCATTTCGCTCCTGCAGGGTGTCTAGTGTATCGTCTATTCTTGGGAGAGGATAACTGTCTTTCTTGGTCACAGTATTCACACGCCGATGGTCCACACAAAATCTGGTGGATCCATCCTCCTTCCTTACAAGGACCACTGGTGAAGTCCATGGACTATTCGAAAGTTCGATTACTCATTGGCCTTCCATATCTTGTATAATCTGCTTGACTTCCTCACGTTTTGCAAGTGGTAACCTTCTTGGCCCTTGTCGTATTGGACTTGCACCGCCGGTATTTATTTTGTGCATCACGATATTGGTTCTTCCTTTCGTACCACTTTCAGTTTCAAAGACGTCTTCATAATGTTTGATTAGATCCTTAACTTGGCTTTGTTCTTTCTTGCTCAATCCTTGACAGGCTGAGTAGATTATCTTGGACAATTTTTCAGGAGCCTGCACGAATCCATTCTTCTTCGTCTCTACATGATGAATGACGGCCGACACTGGCGAACACCACCCCAGAATAGTACCCTTAAATGAAACGGTAATAGTTCACATTCATTACCCTTATCGGTATACTCTTTTGAGTCTTAACCAGCATTTTGGCAACTACTATTCCTCGGCCTACCTCGTCATCATCAGCCTTTGATTTCAACATTGTAACATTTCCGTTCAGATAATCACCTTCCATACACGCCGTTAAAAATATCTCACTTCTTGCATCCAAAACAACATTCTCTACTGTAATTACTTGTATATTCCCACAATCTTTCCCATAAAAAAGCAATTCTTCATTATTTATTTTTAAAGTGCCTTCTTTTATGTTTAACTGGAAACTGTAGATGTTCACGATTCCTAATCCCAAGATTATTTCTTCTTCTATGTCGGCTACGAGAACACGATGTCGAATTGATGTTGGTCCTATGATAAAATTAACATCTACTTCATCTGTCACAGAAGCTGCCTTAAGTCTCCATTTGCTAGAAAGTAATTTTTTATTCCTGGAAAGCACGATGGTTTTCGTCGAGCCAGCAAGCAAGCATAGGTCCTTTTTTCCATAATAGCGTCCACATATATTGGTTTGATGTTGCAAGGATGCGATTTAACCAAACGTCCTTGGGGCCTCCTGATGCTGGATCGATGATTGTCCCCGCTCATCGACCCGCTTTAGTTTTCCTGCTGTTCAGCCGATGCTTTCTTGGCCACCTTACCACATTTACTTCGAATGTGACCAATCTCTCCACAATTCCAGCATCGCAATACTCGTTTGTTTGGTTTGAATTGATTTAGAACTCGACTAACTACTTGCTCTATGAACTCCTCATTTTCTTGTTTGTCAACAGTACAGACACGAGCATGGTTCCGAGAGGCTTGCTTTGCAGTCTCAAACTCAAGCGCGCGCGCCAAAACATCGATGAAGGTTTTCGGTCGTGCCAACCTTAATGCTTACTGCATATCAATATCCCGTAGACCGTCTATGAACGTCTGGACAGCTAGGTGTTCCATGAAATTATTTTGCGTCAGTGGATATGAAAGTCTAACTAGACGAGCAATATCCACCTCGAATTCCTGAAGATTCTGGCCTTTCTTCTGTGATCGATTCTTCAGTTATGTATAGTATACCCATGACCATATCTCATCTCCAACCGTTTAATAAGGTGGGAATAATCTTTACGTTCCTCAGGAGGCAATGTCTGCAAAACATCAGTAGCATCACCCCTCAATGCTATGATTAAAGCAGTAGCCTTCTCGACAGAAGACCATGCGTTTGCTTCTGCGGCTGCTTCGAATTGTGTCAGGTAAGTCGCCCATGACGTCTTTCCATCAAAGGTTGGTGGCTTGATACTGGTTTTCGAGATAACCACAGGTTCTTCTTTTATTTCGATGATCCGCGATATAACTTCTTGGTTGACCTGCTTGGGATCAGAATGACTGATGGTAACAAGTAATTTCATCTAAGTCATTATTGTTGTTCCAAAGTTTGCGAATTGTCTATTATTCGTTGTTCCAAAGTTTGCGAATTGCCTATTATTCGTAGTTCCAAAGTTTGCGAGTTGTCTATTAGTCGTTGTTCCAAACTTTTCACACTGTCCAGATTCTTCTGTTCCATTTGCGTTTGTGAATCTATTATTTTCTGTTCCATTTGTTTCGTTTGGGTTTGCGAATTCTCTATCAGTCGTTGTTCCATATTTTTTACACTGTCTAGATTCTTTTGCTCCATTTGTTCTATTTTGATTAACAACGAATCCACGCCAGCATTCCCATTTGGAACTTGGAAGAAATAATTCTCTGGATCATCACCTTCTTTGGCTAACGCATCTCAAAGTCGTTGCTGGAGGATTGCCGGTTGTATCCTCATCCCTCTCCTCGAATTCTCGTTTTAAATCAGTCACTTTTAATTCAGTGAGTTTCACTCTATTCACCATAACGATATTTAAAATAAACGTCTTTTTGCACTGGATATTTATTTATATGAATACTTAATTAACACTTAATTGTCTACTTAGTCTGTTATTTATTAAACTTCACACCTGAATACCACTGTAATGTTTTTGTCTTTTCGGGTTCTTAAATAAAACTAACGGTAACTTAGACACACACTATATTAATAATAAAAACGAATGAAAATTTAAAAATTAATTACTAACAATAACCACATTTATGTATTTATATTTATGTAAGTTCACTGGGCGATGATTTGGTATGGAATGGCATAAATCCCTCCCGACTGCTATTTATATTAACGGGAAAGCTTCTGCCATATTCCATGTTCGCCTAGACTTTTCATGTGTTACGCATTTACATTTTCTGGACGGTTCTTGACGTATGAGATCATCGGTGATTCATCACAATAGGTATGTAAAGGTAGAATAGAAAAAATATTTCTTGTGTTCTCGCAATTTTGCACCCACGGATTTTTTAGCCAAACCCTCGAGTTTAGAAACGGGGAGCTAAACCGATGAATGCTTCAACATCAATTCTTATACATCGAGCATTACCTTCAGATTCTCGGGAGATACGGTTGGTATATGAGGGTTATTCCGGTTATTAAACTTATCTTGACTACAAAAATAAATAAAATGATATTTCCAGTTCTTCTTCATCGACTTCAAGTCCATTAATGAAAAGTAATCTACTATTAGGAGAAATTTCACATGCCCATAGTGTATCACCATAGCGATCCCATTAGCGTCTTCTTCAGAAAATGCGTAACGAGACATGAGCGTAATGGGTTCTCCCAAGAAAAAGTTAAAAAAAGTTGTTCCTTATTCTTCTACTTCTGCTACAAAATCTGCAGAGTCTACTGAGCGGACGATGAAAACATCTTTAATATCTACAGCACAAAAAATAAATTGCTCGAATTTACAAAAAAAAAACGATATAGTATTACAACATATTCTTTTACAGCCGGAAGCGGTACACGGAAATTGTCTAACAGACGAAATGAGACCACACGAAGAGCAAAAAGAAATTGGCACATTGCCACATTGCAAAAAATACCTAAAATACTCAAAAAAGGAAACTTACGAACATATTGTCAATGATAACCCATTAAATAATCATGGCATACAGTTAATAAAACTTATTTTAAAAACATACTTTAAAATTAGGGTACATCACGAAGCTAAACGCTTGCAATCAGATGCTGTGAAAGTAAGAAGCTTGCTCACAAAAACAATTTTATTTCAAAATCAATAGATAATTTTCGTATTTTTTATTTTATTTTATCCGTTTTATTTAATTAAGTATAAAAATAACAATGATTGAAAGTAAACTTTTATGTAATTACAGGAGTGTATTTTAATTTATGCCCCATTTTTCAACCCGCCACTGTGTGGTTGTCCGCTCGTTCCGTCCCCGCTCTCGTCTCCGCTCCATACATGCTGCGACCACTTACTTCACCTACAAACTGAAATCACGCTATCTCTAGTATATTTCAATCGCTTTGATCATATCCAACCTTTAAAATTAATACTTAATTTCATTTTAACACCTCCAATTTTTAAGATTAAATGGCGAATCAAAAATAATTTACATTTTTACTTATAATCTGTTTTTTAAAACGTTCAAATTTAACTCTTCCAAGAGGCTTAGTTAATCTGTCCGCGACTTGATCATCACTGGTACAATATTTAAGACTCATGCACTTTTTCACTTATAATTACATTATTAATTGCACTTTGATTGTCAACCTTCAAATTTATTTTAATATTGCCTCCAGTTAGTGCATCAATAACTGACTTTAGGTAAATAAGTTCTTTAACACACTCTGCTGCTTCTATACGAGGGATGCCTTTTATATTTCGGGAATAGAAAACAGAAACTAAAATTAATCATCGTACTTGGCTTTATTGTTTTTTAAAATATTCTTCATTAAGATCAATACACTTTCGCATGAATTAATTTTCGAAGCACTTTTTCCACTCTGATTGGGTGCCAAATCTGGCGGATGGCTCATCAATTGCATTTTTTCAGTTGTCAAAAACTCTCTTGTTTGAGCCGATATGTGAGAGCTCGCATTGTCCTGGTGGAGAATTTTCTTATTTTTCTGAATACTTCTGGCAAGAAAATGCTTTGTGTGCCATTCAGAATTGACCGTCCGGTTAATGCACTCATGGTACAGTTGCCTGTGTCTGTTTTTTTCGAAAAAAACAAGCGACCATTTGTTTCGAAGTACTTCGTGTGCGATCAACTTTTATTGGATTTGGCTCATCTTGAAGGACCCGTACAGTCGACTGCTGTTTATTTTTGACCTGATACGTGTAGATCCATGATTTATCGCCTGTCACAATGTGTTGAAGCACCCAGATCGTATTTTTTTAGCATTTCTTTCAACCAATCGACACGAGCCTCTTTTTCAGCGATTATCAAATTATGTGGGATCCAACGCGAACAAATTTTTTTGACGGCCAAATGTTCATGCAAAATCGAATGTACGCTGGTTCCACTAATGCCCAAGGATACCTCTATCTCACGATAAGTCACAGCAACGTTTTTCGGAATAGCAACCGATTCAATTCAGTATACCACCGATGTACGCTGGTTTTTTATGGTGATTCATCGCCCAAAGGCGAATTAAGTTCATCGATGTACTGTTGCTGAGATAATCCACGTCGAAAGTTGTAAAAAATAATCGCACGGAAATGTTCACGAGTTAATTCCATTTTTAGGCTGAGATGAATTTTTTAAGTCACTGTAAACAACACAAATAGCACCTGTACATCAAAACATTATGACTAAGTATTTTGTCAAAAATGCCGAACTTTACGATAGACACATCGGTTGTCAGATCGCAGCACCAGGATCGCCTATTCCCGAAATATAAGAGGCATCCCTCGTATACTCAGATTCGGTATTAGAAAATGGAGACTTATAAAATAGGTTCTCCACAAAAGAGTAATATTCAGGCACTTTTTCGTGTATCAGTATCTCCTGCAAAATCTGAATCACAATATGCTATCAATTTCTCAGAATAAGTGTTTTCATAGGTAAACCTGCGGAATCCAGCTCCCATCCGAATTTCCCGCTACAAGCATATTAAATTATCCGCAACGTTGCCAAATTTTGGTAGCTTCCTTCTGGGCTTATATCAGTGACAATTATTATAACGAGCCATCGAAAAAATTCATAATTGGAGTAGACTGTGAAATTGAGTTGATACTTTAACCACTTCCACATAATGACACATTACTAGAGCTGAGGATGTTTGCGGTATAACCATGGTTATATCATGTAACCATAGTAAATTACTATGGTTACATGATATAACCATGGTTATACCGCAAACATCCTCAGCTCTACACATTACTTGATGCTTGACAGATTCATTTGGTTTCATTGTAAAAAAAGGTTATGGCATTGAAATGATACTACAACAAAAAAGAAAACAAATAATTTATTTAATATCGAAATCATAATCAAAATTTACATATAGCTACAGAAGTTGTTGAAAATGTTGTCCATTTACATCTAAACACAAACAATTTTCTTAATAAGAGTTTTGAAAAATTTGACACAAACTTATAGTTTCAATGTCAAATAATAAATGTCATTATGTGGAAGTGGAAGTATAACGAGCCATCGAAAAAATTCATAATTGGAGTAGATGTGAAATTGGGTTGATACTTTAACCACTTCCACATAATGACACATTACTTGATGCTTGACAGATTCACTTGGTTTCATTGTAAAAAAAGGTTATGGCATTGAAATGATACTACAACAAAAAAGAAAACAAATAATTTATTTAATATCGAAATCATAATCAAAATTTACATATAGCTACAGAAGTTGTTGAAAATGTTGTCCATTTACATCTAAACACAAACAATTTTCTTAATAAGAGTTTTGAAAAATTTGACACAAACTTATAGTTTCAATGTCAAATAATAAATGTCATTATGTGGAAGTGGTTAAAGTACCAACCCAATTTCACAGTCTACTCCAATTATGAATTTTTTCGATGGCTCGTTATTATTACATACATATTTGAATATTATTTAATTTACATTTATTCCAATTTAATTTTCATTGAAGTGGTAGGTAGGTAGAAGAGGTATTGCAAGGCACGCCATTGTTAAGGAATTGTGTTTACAGAATAATTAATAATAATTAATTAATTTTCTATATGTTGATTTGTTAACCTACAAATCCCACTATATCAATATTTATTATAAATATCGGATTTGGCAACGCTACTTGTAAATTTTCGATATATGATTCTCAAGAACAGGAATGTGGAAAACAATTAGTTTCAAAAACTGCTGTTCATGAGGTAAACGACTAAATTATTTGCCATGTACGGAATAATACAAGTTTTTAATATTACAGAGGGTTGCTACTGCTCTAAATATTGGTTTATCCACCCTCAGTTGAATAGCCAAATGCATCAAAACAGACCAAATACTCACAAACCCTTCAAAAAAAAAGAGTAAGAGAGATGAAACAGAATTGATAATAAATCTAAATTCATATTCTGACAGTGACGAATGTGACTGGGAGGATTGAAATAAATACATGTTGCTTACAGGCATGAAATCTTATCACTGAAGTAATGCAGTAAATTTTGATATTTTACCACTTAGTATTTATTTAAGTAAATGCAAATGTATACCATTAATAAATTATTTTCTTTAAAGTTGCTTAATTTCCACTATTAACTTTGTACTTCTATCTTTATCTGTTAAGCGTAATGTGAATATCGTAAGTATTGATAGGGTATTTAAATTTAATTATAGTTACGTTATGGTTATGAAACATTTAGAACTTGCTTCAACAACCATATAATAAATAAAAATTATATGACAGCATAGCATATCAACAGTATATCATTTCTTTAAAATATTAAAAAAGTTTGAATAATTTTATTTGTTGTTTATTTTATAACTAGACTGCGGAAACGGCACTATTGATTCATCGGTACTGACAATGAACAATCGATCAACTTGACATGTATATATGATTGTAATAGCGCGATGATATTGAGAAAAGTTGTCTGTTTGTACGTCTTTTAATGCAAACAGACGGAGTTGTGAAATATATTTCGCCAAAGTCGTAATAATATATATAATAATATATATATATATATATATATATATATATATATATATATCAATTGATAAATTATTGGAGTTTTTCGGCTTTTATATGAAATATTTACAAATATCAAATTAGTATGTATGTAATTGTAAAGTAAGTGGGGATGTAAACATTGCTGTCTACATATTACAAAGCAAATCATACGGAATTTTTTTAAATTGAAAAATATTGTCTACGTTGGGACTTGAATCCAAGTCTACAGTTTGCCTAACTGTCGCTTTTACCGCTTAAGCCACGATAGACCTTGGTTCAAGGTATTTAGAAATGCATTATAAAGTAACAGTGTTAATGAATCAGATGTCAGTTATTGAATGTAGATGTCAAGTTGAAAGCAGAAGTCAATTTTGAAAGCTGATGTTAGTTTTGATAGCAAATGTCAGTTATTGAAAGCAGATGTCTGTTTTTTTTTAAAGCAGATGTCTGTTATGAAAGCAAACGTCAGATTTGAAACCAGATGCCTGTTTTGAAAGCAGATGTCAGTATTTAAAAAAACAAAAAAAAAAACAGAAATCTGCTTTCAATAACTGACATTTGCTTTCAATAACTGACATCTGCTCTCAAAACTAACATCAGCTTTCAAAACTGACTTCTGCTTTCAACTTGACATCTACATTCAATAACCGACATCTGATTCATGAACACTGTTACTTTATAATGCATTTCTAAATAGCTTGAACCAAGGTCTATCGTGGTTTAAGTGGTAAAAGCGACAGTCCGGCAAACTGTAGACTTGGGTTCAAGTCCCAACGTAGACAATATTTTTCAATTTAAAAAAATTCCGTATGATTTGCTTTGTAATTTGTAGACAGCAATGTTTACATCCCCACTTACTTTGCAATTACATACATACTAATTTGATATTTGTAAATATTTCATATAGAAGCCGAAAAACTCCAATAATTTATCAATTGATATATTTAATAAACGGCTAAGAAATTATCTGAACACTATATATATATATATATATATATATATATATATATATATATATATATATATATATATATAACTTCTTTTTCTATTTTTCTTAGCCGTTCTCTTAATTATAAATCGTTAATTATTTCTTGAAATTCGGCTTGACAACAATTCATTAAATAAAATGCTCATTTTAACATTTCGACCTTTTATGTTGTCTTCTTCAGAAATAAATTTAATTACATACCTACTAGGTGTTTTCATACAAAGGCAAATTTAAACTAATACTATTGGTTTTTCTAACATGTAAATTTATATTTATTCTTGGTACTTACAATTTTTATTCTTCTTTTTTATTTTTATTTTTTTTGCAGCTTGAACTATTTTACTCAGAATATAAAGTTGTCACATTGTATATTCAACATATGGAAGTGAACTGAATTTTAGTAGGCCTAAAGTATGTATATATTTTAAAATTTTGTGTCTTGTCCTTGTCTGTAATTTGATACATTCGGCTTGGTGTGGGTGTGTTTTTAAAAGATTTAAGTGTTTTTAGATTTGAAATTTTTACTTTTATTACGAAAGTTTTAAAATAATGTTTATGAAACTGTCATAACAGTGAATATGTAATTATAGTTATACAAAGTAGATATTCTGGTCTATTGTATGGTTTCAATTCCAATAATAATGCTTTTACAACTAACTTGAAGCTGTTTGAATTTGGCATTTATTAATTCACTATGATAAATTACATAATCTTATATGTTGACATAAATGTGTAAATTCTTGATAGTTAATTTTATTTTTACAATTTTACTTATTAAATAGCTATTTATGGTATAAGTGAATAAAGACAAATTTTATCCACGAAAAAATTGTTTAGCGCACGAGGTGCAAGCCGAGTGCGATAATGTTTTTGAGTGGATAAAATTTGCTTATTCACGTGTATCATACAAGATTTTTTCCAATTTTGCAAATGTTTCAAAAACATTTATTGATTAGGTAATTTATTTACATAAATATTGATTGTACTATTAATAATTTGATGAATTCTTAAACCAGGAAAGTTGACTCTATTTTCGTCAGAGTCAAGTACAGTGCAAGCTAAGTTGACTCTACTTTCGTCAGGGTCAAGTGCAGTGGAAGTTCCAGGCATTTCATTTGAATTTACATCTGTCAAATTTTTTTTTGACGTGAACATTTTTTGAGCAATTGATTCGTCGATATACTGTTCTGCTTCTGTTGTCAATAGCAGTGTGAATAAAGTGTTGCTAGAAACATTTTATTCACTGTTTTGATTAATTTTATTCACATTTATGATTAAAATGTTGTTTTAATAATGAAATTCAATATATGTAATGATCATTTTTCCAATTTTACTTATTAAAATGATCATTACATATATTGAATAATGTTAAAACAACATTTTAATCATAAAGGTGAATAAAATTAATCAAAACAGTGAATAAAATGTTTCTAGCAACACTTTATTCACACTGCTATTGACAACAGTAGCAGAACAGTATATCGACGAATCAATTGCTCAAAAAATGTCCACGTCAAGAAAAATTTTGACAGATGTAAATTCAAATTAATGGCCTGGAACTTCCACTGCACTGACGAAAGTAGAGTCAACTTAGCTTGCACTGTACTTGACTCTGACGAAAATAGAGTCAACTTTTCTGGTTTAAGAATTCATCAAATTATTAATAGTACAATCAATATTCATGTAAATAAATTACCTAATCAATAAATTTTTTTGAAACTTTTACAAAATTGGAAAAAATCTTGTATGATACACGTGAATAAGCAAATTTTATCCACTCAAAAACATTATCGCACTCGGCTTGCACCTCGTGCGCTAAACAATTTTTTCGTGGATAAAATTTGTCTTTTTCACTTATACCATAAATAGCTATTTTCATGTGGTGTTATAGTTTAATTTGATTTATTGTTTACACAGTTTTGTTCAATTTATAGTAATTTCAAAGTAATATAACTAAAATGTAATTCGATTATATTATATGTTCCAGGGTTGCCAACTATTCGAGTGCGTATTATTGTAGCGCGTACATTCAAATACCGTATATACCAGACTGGTTAATTACCGTACGAAGACGATGGTTTAAGGGTTAAAAAAGATACCAAAAATGGTATATTAATTTTCAAAGTAAATTTATTAGAATAAAGTCAACAAATATAAAAACAAAAATAAAAATTCCGAATGTAAAATTATTTTAACAAATACAAAAAGGATTCACAATAAATAATTATAATTCCTACTCAATTTCTACGGTAAATTCTTATCAGATTCAACATTTGTAACTTTAGATGTACTCGGAGTTTTTCCGAGAGGTTGAAAATTAATACAATTTCCAGAAATTCTCACCCATTGTTTACTCAATGGAGTACTATTTAGAATTTTTGTGATTAATTTATTTCATTATTTTGTTTTAAGCGTTTATTTCGGAAAAAAGTCGTTCACAAGCTGCATTTGAATGTGGCATCGAAAGAATATTCAGAACAAAGCGCGCTAGATCCGCAAATTCAAAACTATCATTTTCATTGCTAAACTTTAATAATTTTCCTCAAAAAATATCTATGTCGTCGTTTACATTACTCAGTAGAAAAGGTGTAATTAAAATTGGCCATTGATCATCGATGGACTGACAAGCTTTAAGTTCATGAAATCTTTTTAATGTTAAAATAATTGTAAAGCTGACCACTGTTCTAATAATCTAGCAACAACTTGCCCCAAAGATAACCGAGTGGGATATAGAAGCTATGTATCTCAACTTGAGCGAAGTGTTGAAATTGTCGGACTCATATTGCATTTTACAGCTTGTCTGTAATAATATATTTAGTCACACGTAATATTAATTAAACCTACCTTAAAGAAATTGTAAATATTTCTAGCTAAATCTTCATAAGTAGGCGGAAGATTTTGCAAACTTGACTGGTGCAAATATGTAGGGAATGGCAAATACATTTAAAAATTACAATTGCAAGACATGCATCTTTTAATTTGGAAGCACCATCATTAGGTTACATCCATCAGAGGCGAACCCAAATACATTTCTCAAGACAATTTATTTTTTCACAAATGTGTTCATAATCAAATTGTATAGGTGTTGGGCTGTGCCCTGCGTACCCATGTCGCTTTCCTCTTTAAATGTAGGAATAATTTTCCATAATAACGTTTCAATTTTTCCACGTTCTTCTGAATAAAAGCGAACTACTATGTAGGCTATTTTTGTTACTGCAATATCTATTGACTCATCCACTAATATGCTAAATTTTGTAAATTCTATATTTTTAACTAGTTCTGATTTATGGCTCTTTGCATGGCATGGCATTGGTTATTATGGAAGATAGATGATCCATAGTTCGAAATAAAATATTATGTTCTGCTAAAAATCCACATAATTTAATTTCAGCATCTTTAACTTCATCCTTGCTTTTACTCGTAGATACTTCCGATTTAAACTATGTTTGAAAAATTGATATTTTTGTGGACGTTTTAATTTTCGCATTGGTTTTGTTTATCTGAACTGGCATGTTTTGTATGCTTGACAATTCCGCCACAAATTCATTTTTACACCATACACATTGTCCCATTAAATTATAATTTGGCCCAGGACGGAGACATCCTTTAAATTTAGATAACTTTATCCAAATTTAGCGAAATTTCTATGTAAAAAATCTTTAAATAAATATAATGTACCTTCTTTGTAATTTTAGAAAATTAGAAATTAAATAAAAATAGGTAAACTTTAAAAGAAGAACATTTTACAATTTATGGATATTTAAAAATGCTTTTTTAACAGAATGTATTACTTATTTTTTAGCACTGGGTATATCGCTTTCTCTATCACTCGATTTACATTTCTATATGATGAAATTACAGGTGATTACAGGGATTGGTCATGTTATAAACCTCGTGTAAAAAGTTTTCTCGGGGATTTCCTAAATTTCCTTTAAGTAATTTTCAAATCAATCCCTAAAATATAAAAACGGTACCAAATTATTGGGCTGAAATAAAACAAGTATGAATTTAGAAATGTTAATATCATTAAATACTCAAAATAAAAACAAAATTTTCATAAATTTTTCTTATTCAGATTACCGTACTTTTGATGGACGGTAATGGTTTGGATCATATACCGTACAATTAAAACCATTACCGTACATGTACGGTAATTACCGTACAGCTGGCAACCCTGATATATTCACATAACCTACAAATTCGACTGACTGTCAACAAACTTATTTGGCCCGGAAATGAAGTCATAGTTTCCATATTAATTTTGCAATTTACAGTATTGAATATGATGCTGAGGTACTGATTTGAATCATACAATGTTATATTGATGACGCAGGGATAATCATTCCTGACAACAAGTATATTTAAGTATGGAACAGTTTTAATTAAAATAAAATTGAAATACGGGGACTGGACACAAAATCAGACCAGCAGATATATAACAATCAATTTATTTGATTATACATTGACACAAATTCTGTTTTTATTAACAGTAAAATTATATACATATTAGAGATAATTTGATCCAGCATTTTACACTCAAAGGAATTTTACCTGTATATATATATATACATATATATATATATATATATATATATATATATATATATATATATATATATATCTATATGTATATATATATATATATATATATATCTATATGTATATATATATATATATATATATATATATATATATATATATACATATACATGAGATGTTTTTAGATTAGACTGCTTGAATTGTTTTATTTACATACCTCGTAATTTTACCCCTGACAAAATTATATTATTGAACATATTTTTTATTTGTTGCTAAACTTACGTAATTATATAGCAGTCATTCGAAATAAAATTCGAAAGTGTAGAGAAAGCTTGGAAGTGGGTATTATGGTTCTTACACGTCAACATTTAAACCTGCTTCCCATTCTTAAGTCGCCAGCTCTGTTTATTAGTCATACATAAGAAAAATGATTTATTTTAGTGAAAGTGTCTACAATATTTAATTATCATTTCGGCAATCAATACTGAAATCGAAACTCCAACTCCTCCACAGAACACTAGTACAGCGGATTCAATATGTTGAAAACTTGCTCTGGAGTACTTCGATTTTTTTGAACAGATTGTTTTTATAGTAAAGTCATTAAATGTTTTTTTCAATAAACCACTTTGTAGTAAATTGAGCATCCTAAAAATATAAGCATATAAGTACAATTTTAGTCAAAATGGTGCAGTTCTTATGTTTCAACAGTCAGTTTATGATTTTTATTGGTATTTGGTCTTTATTATGCATTCTTACAAACTTTTACGTCAACACTTTGGTGTTAGAATTGGTACAAATTAATATTCCAATTAATTAATATATATCACACATCAATTACGAGCGAAGCATTCTAAATCTATAATTACTTGAAAACTAAAATATTAAATATTCTGTATAGAATTCACGGTTGGCTCTTGGTGAAACATGATTAATAATTTACTAAATAAAACACTTGGTATATTTGTTTCACAAAATGTATTTAAAATATCTCTGACATATGACTGTATAAGTCGAAACATATGTCAGAGATATTTTAAATACATTTTGTGAAACAAATATACCAAGTGTTTTATTTAGTAAATTATTAAATATTCAGTATTTTGTTGTTTGAAAATAAAGAATCTTGTAAAAGCTCTTATTCGAGCGTTGTTGGCAATAGTTCCATATGAGGATCATAGAACTGCTAACACAAATTGACAAGCATGTTTCCCTCAAGTATTTGACAAAGTGCATAGTAATCATTAGAAGAATTTAGCCTACATGCTCCTTCCTGAAGGTATTATGCTTATGAAATATCACACGACACTGTAAATACATTGAGTTTTTTTCACCGATTTGGTTATTCTACTGTTCCTTCAGTGCAATTGTCTCTTGCAACAGTG
This sequence comes from Melolontha melolontha, assembly GCA_935421215.2. NCBI lineage: Eukaryota > Metazoa > Arthropoda > Insecta > Coleoptera > Scarabaeidae > Melolontha > Melolontha melolontha. The sequence continues at coordinate 121,891,781 of OW285237.1, read as the reverse complement.
GACGAAACGTCGACCAAGAAGGAAGCAGTGTCAAGGGCGCAATTTCAATTCGAAATCCTGGATGCATAGAAGCGTTATATTTCATTAGCGTAGATATGAATAAATATTGAGAGCTAGTCAGCTATATCGTTGAGTGTTAAGAGTATTATGTGAGAGTGTTTACAAAATCAACATAGAAACTCATTCCCCGAATAATATTCGTGCATTACCAGCTTTTTTGAAGTTCACCCGCGAATATTTGATAGGTTAGCTCTTTAGTGCAATTCGGTAATAAGCTACCGGATTGTACTAAAGAACTAACCTATCATAGATTAGCGGGTGAAGAACAAATGTATGTACAGTCATATTAACAAAAAGGTTGACGATCTACGAGAGCCAATCTCATTTGAGACGGTCTTTTACTTTTACGCACAGGCTACGTTCATTGATAAAGCGAATAGTACCGCATTTGTTTGGTAAACATTTGCTTGTTTAAATATAAACACCCAATATCCCTTACTAATAAATTAATAAAATATAAATATATAAATATAAATGTGAACTGATTCTTGCGTTTTGTTTTTAGTATATTTTCTTAAGGAAAAAAATATGAATGAATAAAAGTATTTAAATATGTATGTTTCCGGATAGTATTTATTAAATAATAATTTTTTTCTTGCTTTATAGTTATTGGACTTTGTAGATACAATATATTAAAAATTTTATTATGATTTTTTTAAAAATTTTATAGATATGAAGTATAACTTATGTATATACAAATTGAATTTTATGATTTTGAATGTGTGTATATATTTTTCTAATTCTATTCAGAACTGCCAAACAGTTGAACTTTTTCGTTTTTATTAATATTGTTAAAAAAAAGAAACATTATTTTCAAATTAAATTATAAAAAAAAATTCCAAAAATTTCCCATTTACGAATAATTTAAACTTCTTTCGTAGGTCGTTGGAGAGTTATGAATTTTATAAGAATTATTTAATGACAAAAGTTAATTTTGTTAAAACAAATTTTTTAAATTAACTTCCAGTAATCTATTTCTATCGGTGCTTATGCTTGCGGGAAATCGTGCTGCTTCGATAGCTCTGCGTCAGCACTCAAAAGGATGTTCCTCAATGGAACGAACAAGAGTAAGATCTGCTTCTGGATCTGTAACTCTTTTTCTCCTGGATCCAGGCCGTCTAGCCACTGACTGTTCCATCATCCACTTATTTTTAAGTTTTTAAATACAGTTAAGACTAACACCCAAATCTCTGGCAACACCTCTAATTGACCATCCATTTCCTAGCATCGCCACTGCACGCTCTTTTTATTGTATTGTCAACATGCTGATTAATTTAGTTAAAATTGATGTGCTCTTCTTTTTTTTTATTTACATTTTCTTTTAATTAATCCACCAATAAACAAATCCAATTATTTTCTTGGAAATATAATAAAACTCGGTTCAGATCGCAAAATTACAGATTATAATTACAAATTTTGAAAACTGCGTAACTCTTATAACCAACCGGCGTAGTTTATGATAAAACCTTATCTAAATTTTGGGTAAAAATAATCTAAGAAATAAATGGTGGTGGAAAATATATACAGTGCATTCGTAAACTAGGGAATAAATTCAATAAAAATTAAAATGGAAGTTATTCAAAAAAACCCTCGCACCCGTCGATTTTTATTTTTACTTTAGAGGTTTCTTACGTGAAACTGAAATACACAGCGTGTCTCTAAAAACCGATATGACATATTTTTTTTTATATAACCACCTATTTTTTGTTACATAAGAAAGGGCAGATTTTTTTTGCATACGACAAGGTAATTTTGGATGTTGTTTACATAAGGAAATTTTGAAGTAATATTATAGTAAACATTAAAAACGAAAGTACGAGTATAATAATCTAAATTAAATGTTCGTATTAAGCACCGTTAACCATTAGACAATAGCCAAGGCGATTGAAAAATTCTTTTTGAACGTTGAGTTTTTAATTGACAGACCGCTTGCCCGCTTTTAATTTATTTTATTCTATATATATATATATATATATATATATATATATATATGGTAAATTCAATTTGTTGGCGATTTAAGGTCTGGTTTTACTTTAAAATGTATATATTTAAAACAATCCTACATGTTTCGGCAAATGATGCCTTTTTCAAGAAATATAAAATATAAATGACAGTATATTAATGTATATTTTATATTCCTTGAAAATCATTTGCCGAAACATGTAGGATTGTTTTAAATATATACATTTTAAAGTAAAACCAGACCTTAAATTGCCAACAAATTGAATTTACCATAACATACAAAGGTCACGAAATAATTATCTTTATATATATATATATATATATATATATATATATATATATATATATAAGTAAAAATTAATTAACGGGTGAGCGGTCTGTCAAGTAAAAAAAACTCCTTTGTTTCACTCTATATTTCATAACGAATTTGTTACTTCCTCAGGAGTGTCTACATGTTTAATAAAACCACAATATATTAAACAATATGACAATAACAAAATACTTACAATTGAGAGTTAAAATTCAGCAAACAACGACACTAAACATGTTAAAATTAATCAAATTTAAAACATTAAATTAAAATGATGTTGGTTTATCGTCAACCTTTTAAAAACAAATATACATAAATGCTAAAATATAAAACTAAACTATATAAAACACACACCAAAAAACTGATGTCATAAAAAATCGAAACCAACAACAACTACAAATCAAATGATACAAGGACTGGTTAATAAAACTTGGCAGGTCAATTAACCGCCAACACCGAGTATATTGCAATAGATTAGTATCCGACTTATAATTTACGCTATTAGTGTCTCCGTTGATATGCACCATTTCTAAAAAGAATCTTTTTTTGTAATTATTTTCAGCTTCCACAATTCTAACATCGCCAAAATTAAATGTATGGCCGAGATCAAGTGCATGATCCACCAGAGCACAAGATCTGTTACCAATACGGACATCACTTTTATGTTGTCTGATACGCTGTTTTAACCATTGCGACGTTTGGCCTATGTACACGCCACGACAATGCGAACATGGTATCCTGTGGATAACATGACTATTTAAAGCCAACGTTGTTACATCTTTGGTCTTACTATATAATTTTTTCAAAGTAAATGTGTTGTATTTGGCTATTTTAACGTTCCTAAATTGTTTAAAGTGTGATATAATTGAATGAGTAAGGCCACCAATATATGGAATTTTCTTGTAGATCACGCTGTCCTCAGGGACGTCCTCAGTAGGGCCGTCGTAAAAGTTGGAGCTGTATATCAATTTATTCAGTATATGCCTAGGATAACCATTGTTGACGAAGATGCTAAAAAGTTCTCTAAGATTGTCTTTTAAGAAGGTAGTGTGACTAATGTGTGCTATTCTATTTTTCATAGCTATGACGGTGTTATATTTTTGATTGAGAGGATGATGAGAATAGTAATTAATGAACCGACCAGATGAAGTTGTCTTTCTGTACCAATTCAAAATGATCGAGTTGCTATCATCACGAATCACTGAAACGTCCAAGAAGGGTACACTGTTATTGTTTTTTTTTCCACAGTAAATTGTAAATTTTTGCTATAGCTGTTGAATATTTGTAGCGTTACATCTATCTTATCATGTGGTACAGAGCAAACAATGTCATCAACATACTTGTACAAAAACGGTATTTGAAATGGTAATTTAACCATCACACTCTCCAACAATTGATCCATAACTATTTGAGCTAAAATAGGACTAATGGGCGATCCAATAGGTGTTCCAAATATCTGACTGTAGAATGTTTCGTTGAACGAAAAATATGTATTATTGAAAATAAAAGTAATTAGTAACAAAAAATTTGATTTTGATAAGTCCGTGTATGGATCGATTAAGTGCCATTTACTCGCTATGACATCTATTATTAGTTGTAATGGTATGTTTGTAAAAAGTGATATGACATCCAACGAAATCAGCACATAATTATTGGGGAGTGTGAAACCCTGCATCTGATTAACAAATGAAAACGTGTCTTTTACATTGGATGCATTGTCTGTCTCAAAAGCGTTAGTTAAAATTTTGCTGAGGTACTTGGAAAGGTTGTATGTTATCGAGTTGATAGAACTAATGATTGGTCGGAATGGTTTGTTAGGTTTATGAATTTTCGGCAGTGAGTAAAGTTTCGGATGAGTGGCGTTGTAGATTGTTAAAACTTTTACTATATCATTTGGTAATTGTCCACTAGAATGAATCTTTTTGATCAATTCATTGTATGTTTTCTGTATGCTTACCGTAGGATCCTCCTCTAAAGGTTTGTAAGTAGAATTGTCTTTCAACAAATTCTTTGTTTTACTTACATATTCTAACCTGTTCATAGCCACCGTGCAATTACCCTTGTCCGATTGTAATATGTATAGGTTTGGATTAGATTTTAGGAAGGACTTAGTTCTATAAAATAAGTTAATGAAACGTGAATGAACCCGAATGCGTGAATTCTGTATGAAATTGGTTACACTGTTGGCGACCTTACCCATTATAGAATTTCTCGACGCCTCAGGCACGACATCCAATACATCCTCAACATCCGCTACGAAACGCTTTATATCAACATTCTCCCCGCCAACAGGAATAGCAAACTTCGGCCCTAATGACAAAAAATCAGAAATATCCCTCGGAATGTCGATGGCGGACAAGTTTTTAAACCATTTTTTATTATCAACGAAGACACTAAAACTGCCAGACAGATCATTTGCTAAATTGTTGTATTTTTTCAAATGCAAACTCCTGACTATATTAAAATGTTTTTTAAAGGCTGACCCTAATCTATTATAATATTCCTCAAAAACACACAAAGGAAGAATACCTCTCAAGGTTGTTTGAATTAATTTAATATTCCTTGAAATGTTTGGTATAATATCACACTCTGGGGGTTTCACTGGGAGTTTCACACTCCCCAATAATTATGTGCTGATTTCGTTGGATGTCATATCACTTTTTACAAACATACCATTACAACTAATAATAGATGTCATAGCGAGTAAGTGGGACTTAATCGATCCATACACGGACTTATCAAAATCAAATTTTTTGTTACTAATTACTTTTATTTTCAATAATACATATTTTTCGTTCAACGAAAAATTCTACAGTCAGATATTTGGAACACCTATGGGATCGCCCATTAGTCCCATTTTAGCCCAAATAGTTATGGATCAATTGTTGGAGAGTGTGATGGTTAAGTTACCATTTCAAATACCGTTTTTGTACAAGTATGTTGATGACATTGTTTGCTCTGTACCACATGATAAGATAGATGTAACGCTACAAATATTCAACAGCTATAGCAAAAATTTACAATTTACTGTGGAAAAAGAAAACAATAACAGTGTACCCTTCTTGGACGTTTCAGTGATTCGTGATGATAACAACTCGATCATTTTGAATTGATACAGAAAGACAACTTCATCTGGTCGGTTCATTAATTTCTATTCTCAGCATCCTCTCAATCAAAAATATAACACCGTCATAGCTATGAAAAATAGAATAGCACACATTAGTCACACTACCTTCTTAAAAGACAATCTTAGAGAACTTTTTAGCATCTTCGTCAACAATGGTTATCCTAGGCATATACTGAATAAATTGATATACAGCTCCAACTTTTACGACGGCCCTACTGAGGACGTCCCTGAGGACAGCGTGATCTACAAGAAAATTCCATATATTGGTGGCCTTACTCATTCAATTATATCACACTTTAAACAATTTAGGAACGTTAAAATAGCCAAATACAACACATTTACTTTGAAAAAATTATATAGTAAGACCAAAGATGTAACAACGTTGGTTTTAAATAGTCATGTTATCCACAGGATACCATGTTCGCATTGTCGTGGCGTGTACATAGGCCAAACGTCGCAATGGTTAAAACAGCGTATCAGACAACATAAAAGTGATGTCCGTATTGGTAACAGATCTTGTGCTCTGGTGGATCATGCACTTGATCTCGGCCATACATTTAATTTTGGCGATGTTAGAATTGTGGACGCTGAAAATAATTACAAAAAAAGATTCTTTTTAGAAATGGTGCATATCAACGGAGACACTAATAGCGTAAATTATAAGTCGGATACTAATGGACTAAGTATAATCTATTGCAATATACTCGGTGTTGGCGGTTAATTGACCTGCCAAGTTTTATTAACCAGTCCTTGTATCATTTGATTTGTAGTTGTTGTTGGTTTCGATTTTTTATGACATCAGTTTTTTGGTGTGTGTTTTATATAGCTTAGTTTTATATTTTAACATTTATGTATATTTGTTTTTAAAAGGTTGACGATAAACCAACATCATTTTAAGTTAATGTTTTAAATTTGATTAATTTTAACATGTTTAGTGTCGTTGTTTGCTGAATTTTAATTCTCAATTGTAAGTATTTTGTTATTGTCATATTGTTTAATATATTGTGGTTTTATTAAACATGTAGACACTCCTGAGGAAGTAACAAATTCGTTATGAAATAGAGAGTGAAATAAAGGGTTTTTTTTTACCTGACAGACCGCTCACCCGTTAATTAATTTACTTATACAGTACGGTCGATAATACTTAATAGTCTATATACAGGGTTTTTCACGTAACCCGTTCGTTAGAAGTTTTCTATGTTAATGCCTTTGGACACTTTTAAAAATTTGTGGCACGTAATCTTGATACTTGATGTGTTAAAATAACATATTTACACACATGCCCACTTTCGGTTATACCGGAAGTCATGGCCAACTTTGATATTTTAAATAGAACGTTATACTTTTTATAGCTTTTTTAGATTTCTTGTAAAGAACTATAACACTTTATATTAATATTTCTTTTGCAAAAAATTAACCGTTTTTGAATTAGTTTGATTTTTGTGAAATTTTTTGTTTTTTCAATGTACTTTTTAAAATCATATATCTCTGGAATATTTGATCTAAACTACGTCATATTTCTAATGGAGACAGCGAAAGGTATAAAATTCCGAGTAATGTCGAAACATTTAAGAAATTTCTTACAGGGTATTCGAAATTTATTGATTATATAAGTAATGTTTAATTTAAAAAAGTCGATTTTTTTAAAATGGAATACCTGTAGATGAGCACGCCATAGTAAGTAGATAAACATTTTGCATCGTACAGGTATAGGTTTCCCTTTGTCTATCTTTCATAGTTTTAAAGTTATTAATGATTATTTTCTAAATTCAGCATTATTAAGAAAAATCGTTGCAGTAAGCCTTGAAAAATAAATCTGATCTGTCAAAATGGTCACAAAGTCCATTTCGTTCTAACAGTTTTTATGTTGTTCACAAATATCTAAGACGAATTAAATATTTATTCTACTAGGGATATTTTGAATTTATTCTACATTCGTGGTGAATCTTTGGAAATTATTGAAAGATACCCACATTTACTAGCAATGAATAAAACTAAATTCAAGGGAATAGAGTCAAATTCCATTCGATTTGGTATTCAAGTCAAGAAGACAGTTCCAAAACCGATCACGCGCGTCTAAGGCAGCGATGCACATACCGCGACCAGCGGGCCGCATGCATGTCGACATTTATGCGGCCCGCCAACGAATTTTAAAAACTTTTGTAATTGTTAGTAAAATATGTATCTTTAAGTACCTAGTACTTTCTTGTTCAGGTTTACTACGTAGGACAGGTATGCTCCTCGTCGTTCCAAGCATATTATTACGAGACTAGAAATCTGTCGAACCAACTAGATTACTCGAAGATTCGCGAAGCACGTCGGTATTATCCCCGAACAATGTGGTAGTTTCTCGATGTTAGGTAACTCGTATAAATACAACGCATCGCCCTCTATCGGGGCAGTTAAGTTTTAACTACGGACAAGCGAACGTTATATTGTTTGAATTGTAATCTGCGAAGAATAAATATTTCGTCGTTCGAAATTGGCATCTACCTACGTAACAATATAATATCAATTTTGATATGGATAAACCAGGCCCCAGTAAAAAACGTAATCGTAAGGTTGGAGATGAAAATCAACAGTTTCAAGATATTTGGACCGAAAAATACTTTTTAATTTCATCGCATAACAAAAGTGTCTGTTTAATATGCAAGAGTAGTGTTTCTATTCCGAAGGAATATACTGTGAAAAGGCATTATGAAACCCAGCATCATACTTTTACCAAATTAACCGGCGAAAATCGAACGCAAAAAATTTCCACTTTACAAAGGCAACTAATAGGCCAGCAAGCTATGTTTACAAATCCAATTCAAGATGCTGAAACTTATTGTATGCTCTATAAGTCTACGTACCTGGCCTTACGGCTCCGAAAGTAACGCACACGATATCTAATTTCTTCATCGCTATCTGAATCAAAGACATCCATGCCCATTTTATTTATAAAATGTGTTATAGGACAATGAGTACAAAACTAACATTAAACATTAAATAACAAGTAATCAGCTGTTTACTAATACTTGTATTACTTGTCACTTTTACTGACAACACAAGAAAATTTGATATATTTGGCGGTATAACTAATCGTGATCTAAAAACGACATGTAGAACGTACGCTGCCATAAATCTATAGATTTATAGAGTTATAATATGGAATAAGTTAAAACAAAGGATAGCTAACTGAGTTTTATCTGCGGTCGTGTAGAACCGGCCCTTAGACTCCGAATTTAACAAAAAACATCCCCACGTGTAGTTAGTAAGTCAATTTATACATATCTTGTATATACGTCTGCGTTGTGGTCGTGACAGACGTTTCAGAATGTTTGAGACAAATCGGGAAGCTTCTCTTCCGATTAGTTTTCCGACGCGAGAATTTCAAATAACACAGAGAGCGATAGAGATCCACTGATTACAATTTTATCAATGCAACGGATTAGTGTTGCCAAATATCAATAAATTTACCCTTTTGTGGTAACTTTTAAGGTTTGTAATTAAGGTCGTAGTGTAGCCTTAGCGTCAAAACTACTAAAAGGTTGAGAAACGCTTGTGTAAGCTAAAACTCCACAACCCAGTGAACAGCGTAGATCAGTTACAAAGATATTAAAAGTAAAGGGCCAAAATTAGAGCCTTGGAGTGCACCAGATATTGAAGAGAAACGTTGAGGGTGGAAACCGTTAAAACAAACATAATATGCGCGACAACCTAAATACGAACGTTTTGATAAAGAAGTCTGAAGGTAACGTTACTTCTGATGGACACAGTTAGTTTTCCGAGACGACCGGAGTATTGACAATAGTGGAGACGCCTAATTGCGAGGTTGGTTTCCCCTGCAGCCTTACTGGCTTGAGTAATTCAAGCTGCGTGTTTTTTCTTTGGATATCAATACGCCACTGAATCTTAGAAGCGACTTGATATTCTTGCTATACGCTAAAACCTTATGAACAGCATTGCTGTTCTGAAACTATAATGCTTCGCACTCGATCGACGTATTCTGATGTCTAACAAAACAGACAAATACAAAAGCCACGGTAGAGATGGGAGAAGTTAATGAAATAGATTTGTACCAAGAGTAAGAACTGATAAGGTATATACTGATTCTAACGTAAAATAAAAATGTATAAAGCCAAAAATAAGTACGATGTATTTTTAGATCAACAAAAAAGAATGGAAAGGCATGCACGTACAACAACGCTCGTGCGCTTTAATTAAAGATTATGTAGCAAGCAATATTAATTATATTAAAATAAATCATACATTCATATATATAACTACTGAAGTTAGCTTTGAAATATCTCGAATAATAGCGAAAACTTGTCGGCCTTTTAAAGATGGTGAGTTTGTTAAGCAGTGTTTAGATATCGCCGCAAGAAAAATGTGTCCGAAAGATGCAAAGAGGTTTGAGAAAATTCAACTAAATCGGATGACTGTTCAAAGAAGACTTACCAATATAGAAGAGCAATTAGCTACGAAATCGAAAAGTTTTGAGTATTTTTCTATAGCACTCGACGAATCTACAGATATAAGTTCCACTGCTCAACTCTTAATATTTTTACGAGGTGTAACGCAAAATTTTGAAGTGAGTGAAAAACTGATTGGTATGAGTTCTTTGACAAGTCAAACCAAGGGTAGTGACATGCTCAAAGCTCTTCTGGAAAAATGTTCTATAATGGATTTGGATTTAACGAAATTATCTGGAATTACGACTGACGGGGCACCTTCAATGGTTGGAAGTAAATCTGGAATAATAACTATGTTAAAAGAGTATTTACAAACTAAAAACATAGATACCAAGGAATTAATGCAGTTTCATTGCATTATACATCAAGAGGCCCTCTGTTCAAAATTATTGGGATTTGAAAATGTGATGAAAGTTGTAGTACCTACTGTAAACTTTATAAATCACGAGGTCTCAATCACCGACAATTCACACAATTTCTCTAGGATATTGGTGATCTCCTGTTTTACACTGAAGTAAGGTGGCTAAGTCGTGGGTTGTCACTAGAGCGGTTTCTTAACTTGATTGAAGAAATCAAAATATTTCTGGCGGAAAAGAAAAAGGACGTCTCCGAACTCGACAACCCTGATTGGCTGTGTGACTTAGCATTTCTTGTATACATCACAAATCACTTGAATGTCTTAAATACGCGACTCCAAGGCAAAGCAATAGATTTCGCAGTTATATTCTCATGTTCCGGCCTTTCAATGCAAATTGAGCCTTTTCAGGACACAAATCAATTCAGCCAATTACAGCCATTTTCCGAACTACAAAAAAATTATGGAGAAATTCAATAAAACTGATGTCAATTTCGCTTATGTTGAAAAAATTGATATTTTAATACAAGCTTTTCATGATCGTTTTCTAGACTTCAAAAAAGTTAAACCTCTATTAGACATTTTCAGCAATCCTTTCAACATTTCACCCGAAAATGTACCGGAATCAATACAGCTGGAATTGATAGACATGCAAAATGATGATAATTTACGAAACAAGTTTAATGATATATATATATATATATATATATATATATATATATATATATATATATATATATTGTTGTGATACGTACAGCTTGGTTATTCCAGCTAACTGTAACTGAAAAGGTAGAAATTAACATAAGGGAAACATCCTATTGAATAACTGTATTTGGTGGACACAACTTGTAAAATTAATGTCGAAATGTTAATAAATTAATATTACGACAACTTTGTATATTTCAGATAAAATTGTATTTATTTCACAATTTACTTTTTATATTTTTAATTTTCATTTTTGTCATTCAAGTCAATTACGCGAAATTAAAAAAAGATATTTAATTTATTTATATTTGAATTTTATATCGATACTAATTGAACACGCCCATTTTTCAAACATAGAAAAACCGCGAACAGGTTATATTTATATTCAAACTTGTAACCTAACCTAAAGCAGGCTTTACACTTATGAGAACACCTCACATTTACATTTGTAGCAGAGTCGTATATGATATTGTATTGTATCAGAATAATTGAAACATACATGAGTAGGTAAACCCCACCAGTTTTGTATAATACAAAGGTATTTTTAATAATATAAAATATTATTAAAAATCTGGTGTGAAGAACACAAATACAGGTTCACTATTAATATTTTTGTGAACGTGTCCGAACATATCCCTCCCCAGAGACGTAGATACGTATTTCGCCTTTCTATAGGCTCGTCGGTACGCCCCTGCTGGAGAAAGGATATTCTCAGACACATTCACAAAAAAGAACCACATCACCGAAATTATCCAGACCGGGCGTAGAAGTAAATTCAGCGCTGCCTGTTGTCAGACTGCCGAAGTACCTCGCCTCGTCCACATAACCAATGTGAAGTAACGACGCCCTTCCAAAGGTGGCACAGCCAATCTCTCTAGAAACTGCATTTTGTTTGTGTCTTCACTCACACTACGGACTAACCGCATGTGTAATGTATCAGAATAATTGAAACATACATGAGTAGGTAAACCCCACCAGTTTTGTATAATACAAATGTATTTTTAATAATATAAAATATTATTAAAAATCTGGTGTGAAGAACACAAATACAGGTTCACTATTAATATTTTTTGTGAACGTGTCCGAACACATGTGTTCTTCACACCAGATTTTTAATAATATTTTATATTATTAAAAATACCTTTGTATTATACAAAACTGGTGGGGTTTACCTACTCATGTATGTTTAAATTATTCTGATACATTACACATGCGGTTAGTCCGTAGTATGAGTGAAGACACAAACAAAATGCAGTTTCTAGAGAGATTGGCTGTGCCACCTTTGGAAGGGCGTCGTTACTTCACATTGGTTATGTGGACGGGGCGAGGTACTTCGGCAGTCTGACAACAGGTAGCGCTGAATTTACTTCTACGCCGGTCTGGATAATTTCGGTGATGTGGTTCTTTTTTGTGAATGTGTCTGAGAATATCCTTTCTCCAGCAGGGGCGTACCGACGAGCCTGTAGAAAGGCGAAATACGTATCTACGTCTCTGGGGAGGGATATGTTCGGACACGTTCACAAAAAATATTAATAGTGAACCTGTATTTGTGTTCTTCACACCAGATTTTTAATAATATTTTATATTATTAAAAATACCTTTGTATGATATTGTATTTTTAAAAAGGGCTCCAAGTAAGAAAAAGTGCGAGTTTAACTATGGTTTTATTAATAATAATGAAAAAGCGCAATAATATTCGCAGCAGAAGATTCAGGAAAATTTGGGTAAAATACACTACAAAAAAGACAAATTTTTGGAATTGAAAGTTTGCTGAAAGACTTATTTTATTTGAAAATAGAGGTGAATACAAAAATTTTACGAGAGTGAATACAATACATTTTGTACATTGCATGATATGGTAAACACACACAAAAAAGTTTATTGAGCAATAAAATAAAAAATAAAATAATTTTGACATAGTTATTATTTTTTTCTCCTGATACCTATACGTAGATCGTAAATTACATATTTATCTTATTCTTTACCGTATCCACTGAAATATTTATTATATCAGCAATTAATTCGTACGCCTTATTGGCGGCATTAATGTCACGGTACTTCTTGATTTTTACATTCCATAAACACTCCAAAGATTCATAAAGGTTAATAAATTCCTCCGTTCCGTTGCCAAAAATTTACTTTCCGCCATTTTTAATGTACTAAACTCGTACGGTTAATCGGATTACGCTCTATTTAATTTGACAATTGTACACGAGTTACGATTTCACGTTTACATTTACGATTTTTGACGTTCGTATACGATTTACTCGTAATTGTAAAGCCTGCTTAACATAAAAGCAATTCATATATGCATGTAAATTCAAATTATTAATTATTAATTTTATCTTTCCATAAAAATCATTATTACATTTATAATATAATTAAAATAACTGGCTTTAAAAAGTATAAATCAAGATCAATGTTGCTTTCTAAAAAGGCTTTGGTAATGAAAAATGAAGGTTGGCGTCGGTATTAGAAATTGGATGACGTATCGAAAATATAGTCCTCCGTTTTTAAAATTTATTAAATACAGAAATAGTGATATAAATTCAAAAATATATACAAAAGGTGCCCATAATACTAAAGCAACGTTTGACACAATTTTTACCCGATAAAAATCGGTTACCTGCTAGAAAACTACGATAGCATCATTTGAGGTTGGTCACCGAACATCGAAGCTACTGAACGTAATAAAATTTTACGTACCTGCATTATTCCTATTGTATCATATCCAACATCGAGCCTTACACAGAAAATTCCTGAACCATTACAGAATATCTTTTCCTTTCCTGCCTGGTCGAATATCCTGATTTGCCGTAGATATCCAGTCACATTGCTGCCTTTTTCTACAAATCACAGGTTCATTTATTATCTTGTAAAAGCATACCAAATAATTTTTTATTATCAATTCAAAATTTACTTAAAATATCTTGATTTTGCTTTGAAAGAATAACTATCTTGATTAATTAACGTAAAGAATATTTTCTAGTGAGATTCCTATAGTACTTACCATTTCACATTGTTAACTTATTTATATTATAATAATCTTTGCTTATAAAACAACAACTGGTAAACATAATCACAATTATTCACATATGTTATTACAAACACCAATTTATAATACCTTACTTTGCCGTTTAGCTAAGTTGCACATTTACGTGTATATCTTGTGTTGAATAAATATTTTATACTTGTTATTTTAAAAAAGTTTTTTTATTTATCTATGCGTAGCTAAATCTATCTCAATTATCTTGTTAATTTATTATTTGTCAGCTTTATAAGAATGTAATTACTTGCGGTGTTCCAGGTATAAGAGTCTAATAAATTCAGTATCTTTCTCATGCTCTTACGACATCTATTTGTAATCGAAGATACTGCGTACGATCAGCTGGTAGACTAAAATATTAATTAATAATTACATAATCTATCAGTTGAAGTACTATTATTTACTTATTATTATTTCGTAGCTCGTCAGCCTCTTTTCAATTTTTACCCAAGCGTGGGGCCTTATACATTGTCACATGCTATTACGAACAGACGATATAATTGTTATTATCATTATAATTATTATACCGAAGAACATTAAAAATAACTCGTTTCTTAGCCTCTTTTCAATATATATATATGAATTGATTAATTCTAGGAGTTTTTCGGCTTTTATATGAAATATTTACAAATATTATCAAATTAGTATGTAATAGCAAAGGAAATGTGAATGTAAACATTGCACTCTACAAATTACAAAGCAAGTCATTTCGTGCAAGACTAAAACTGAAAAATGTTAATATGCTAATGTGCTTAAATAAAAATTTTAAAAATATTAATAAGTGACCTAAGTATCTATTTTATTAAAATTACACCCAACCTTTTCCTATTAGCTAAAGAAATAACTCAATGGGTTCCATCTTACTATGCTTTCTAACTATTAAAGATGTGAATGTTTAAGCATGCAAAGGAAAATTGTTTAGATTGCCATACTTTATCAGTAAAAATTATTTTATTCAAAATGTCTTCGTTTTCATTTAAAAAATTAAACATTATATCACAAAAATAAATTCGTTTTACTTTATTTTCCTCAAAAATGTTTTGATGGCTTGATATTTTGTATGGCTTATACTTGAATTCTTTCAGGGTTTTAAACACCGAACTGTACCATACTCCGCCTGGGGCGGCTTGTGGGTGGATTGAGTAGCTCACAGCCGCCACTGCCGGTCCCAAGCCCGGATAAAGGAGGAGGGTTCTTAGGTAAGGTTAGCAACCTGCCTAGGGGAAAAACAATTACATGCTCAAAGCACCGGTAGCATAGCCTCGGAACATGGACGGATTTCACGGAGCACGACCCACGCGCGAATAAGGAACAAACTCTATATGAAGAAACAGCAAATGAGAATTGCATGCTGGAACATAAAGACTCTGTATTCAAAAGATCATGAACTAATTCCCGAACTCAATGAACATAAGATAGACATATGTGCACTCTCTGAAACGAAAAAGAAAGGTAGAGGAACAACAAGACTTAGCAACTACATCTTACTGTACTCAGGAGTAGCAAAAGACCAAAGAGCTACATCAGGGGTTGGTATGGCAGTAAACGAGAAATATGAAAAGAATATAGAAAGCATAGAGTATGTTAACGACAGAATTCTAAGAGTAAAAATGATGTTCAATCATCCCCTGCACATTATATCAGTATATGCACCGGACATTGGCAAACCCGAAGAAATGTCAATAGATTTCTACGAAATCCTACAATCAGAACTGGACAAAATCCCAAAAAACGAAAAGATAATCCTATTAGGAGACCTAAATGCTAGAATAGGAAATGAAGCAGTAGATGGAGTAAAACAAAAATACAACGAAGAAGTAACTAACAGAAATGGCGAAATGTTGACAGAATTTTGTGCACAGAATGAATTACGAATAAACAACACATACTTCCCTCATAAAGACCAACACAAATACACCTGTTACGACAATAGACAAAATAAATCCATAATTGATTACATCATCACAAACAGAATGTTCATGCCCCAACAAATAGTAGATATAAGAGTCCTGTCCTCAGCCAACATTGGAACAGACCACAAATTAGTGCTAGGAAAACTACGAATAGCAATGTCACTGAGGAAACAAAAGCCAACAACAAGAGCTGAAAAATTCAACATAGAATCGCTCAACCAGGAAAATACGAAACAACTATACGCAGACCGATGCAAACAATACATTACTCTTAACCCAATAATACAACCCGACACTCCCCAAACAGCATGGGATAAGCTGAAACAAAACATCTATAAAGCCGCCGAAGAAACCCTAGGCACACGCACGGTATCGCAGAACAGTAGACCGAACAATAAACCTTGGTTTACAACGGAAGTCAAGGATATCACAAGGGAAAAGAAGAAAAATTATTTGCAATACAGGGAATCTCCAACTCAAGAAAACCGAAATAAGTATATTGAAACTAGGAACAAGGTCAATAATAGGGTTAGAGAGATCAAGGAAGAATACTGGCAGGAATTCAGTAACGAAATGGAAGCAGACATGTATGGAGCACAAAAACGAATTTGGAAACTACTAAGAGGCATGAAACGGGAAACGAATGAAACAATACAACTCAGAACAATTACCGAAGAAACTTGGAAGAAGTATTTCAGAAATCTTTACGCAGACATAGAGGAACTCCTAACTAAGATCATTGCGGACAAAATAACCCCAACAATGCCAATAAGCGAAGAACAACAAGGATTTCTAAGAAGTCGATCCACCACTGACGCTCTATTCATACTCAGACAACTGATAGAAAAATCATTAGAGTACAACACCCCTGCCTATCTTTGCTTTGTAGATCTAACTAAGGCCTTCGACAGAGTACAACTAAAAGACGTCATCACGATCCTGGAAAACAATAATACGAAGAAAGAATACGTAGAACTCATTAAGGACCTAAACACGAACACAAGAACGCAAATACGCACAAACCTCACCCTAACGCAACACCTACGAACCACAACAGGCATCCGTCAAGGCGATAGTCTCAGTCCTTTATTATTCAACGCAATCATGGATGAGCTGGTGAAAGCTGCAAAGAACACCGGATTAGGATATCGGATGGGCATACACAACATAAATATAATATGCTATGCTGATGACGCAGTACTTATTGCGGAATCAGAGGACGACCTACAAAGAATGTTACATGCTTTCAACAAACAGGCAGGAAAACACAACATGGAAATTTCCATAGACAAGACCAAATGCATGACCATAGCAAAAGAACCTGTACGCTGCAAATTGGTAATAGAAAATAAGACCGTCGACCAAACCATGTCAATCGAATACCTTGGGTGCAGAATTACAAGCGCAGGGTTTTTGGGTGATGAGGTGAGGAAACAAGTAAACAAAGCAGCAGCAATATCGGGACATCTTAGGTATCCAATCTGGAGAAACAAACACCTAAGTACGGAATGCAAATCAAGGATATACAAAACATGCGTACGACCGGTGATGACATATGGTGCGGAGACGAGAGCGGAAACAACGATAACAAAGAGGATACTAAGAACAACCGAAATGAAGACTCTAAGAACGATAACAGGATACACATTACATGATAGGCAAAGAAATACAGATATAAGGGAGAAGTGTCAAACGGATGACGTAGTCAGATGGATACGGAAAAGAAGAAGAGAATGGAACCACCATGTCAGCCGAATGACTCCCGACAGAATGGCCAGAATAGTACGAAACAACATACCTCACGGAAGAAGACCCATAGGACGACCACCAAAACGCTGGCGAGACAGCTGGCAATCAAATTCACAAGAACTGCCGCCACAAAGAAACCGGAACTAAACAGGCGATACGCCTATTGAAAGAAGAAGAAGAAGAAACACCGAACTGTACCATACTCCAAAATGGCCTGGCTACATCTAAAAGCGACCCTACATAACACATGATATTAAGCGTTCATGTGTTCTGTTGACACGTTATTGGTTTTCTTTTTTGTGGGAATTTAGAAAACAACCTTGTTCAACTAATCTTCTATGAATTTGTTAAACATTGTTAAAACTGTCTTTGGAGAAGGTATGCGCCTGTTAGGATAATTAATTGTTTTAAATAAATTAATTATTTTTCAATAAAATGTAACTTAACTTAAGATTTAAGTATGAATGAAAAATCAAAAATATTAGACATTTAGAAAAATACGCCACTGGTGTATAAGTATAATTGGTTGCCTACTATGCCACTAATGCATTGACTTTTCTTTTTTTAGCTTCACACATAGGGCGATATGTGTAATGATAAAAAAATAACCCGGTATATATATATATATATATATATACATATATATATATATATATATATATATATATATATATATATATATATATATATATATATAGATATATAAGTGTTTAGATAATTTCTTAGCCGTTCATTAAATATAACATTTGATAAATTATTGGAGTTTTTCGGCTTTTTTATATGAAATATTTACAAATATTAAATTAGAATGTATGTAATTGCAGAGTAAGTGGGGATGTAAACGTTGCTGTCTACAAATTACAAAGCAAATCATACGAAATTTTTTATTTGAAAAATATGGTCTACGTTGGGACTCGAACCCAAGTCTACAGCTATCCGGGCTGTCGTCTTTACCACTAGGCCACAATAGACCCAGGTTCAAGCCATATAGAAATGCATTATAAAGTAACAGTGTTAATGAATCAGATGTCAGTTATTGAATGTAGATGTCAAGCTGACAGCAGAAGCCAGTTTTGAAAGCTCATGTCAGTTTTGATAGCAGATGTCAGTTAGTGAAAGCAAATGTGAGTTATTGAAAGCAGATGTCTGTTTTGAAAGCAGCTTCTGCTGTCAGCTTGACATCTACATTCAATAACTAACATCTGATTCATTAACACTGTTACTTTATAATGCATTTCTATATGGCTTGAACCTGGGTCTATTGTGGCCTAGTGGTAAAGGTGACAGCCCGGATAGCTGTAGACTTGGGTTCGAGTCCCAACGTAGACCATATTTTTCAAATAAAAAATTTCGTATGATTTGCTTTGTAATTTGTAGACAGCAATGTTTACATCTCCACTTACTCTGCAATTACATACATTCTAAATTAATATTTGAAAATATTTCATATAAAAAAGACGAAAAACTCCAATAATTTATCAAATGTTATATATATATTGTAATGGTTTTTAATTAGTCACATTGATTGAAAGGAAGTTTTGAATATGTTAATTATGTGATAGATTCAGCTATGGATATTAAATGTAATATATCTGAGATTCTTGATTAAATTTCTATTATTAAGATCTTATAGTTATATTCAATTCAACATTTCATTTTCAACTTATTTAAAAAAATTATTATCTTGACAAGTCAAATACTTGGAGTATATGTATGTTTTTAGTAAAAAAAGTTTGTTCAAAATTTTGTGAACATTATGAATTTTTCAATATGTCATATTTAAAGATTACAATTTAATTTATTGTAAAAGGAATCATACAAATGACTAACAAACACTATAGAAAAACAATTAGAAACTAAAACATGTCCAATATCAAGTAAAATTAAGGCATATAATTTTGAATTTGGATATATATTTCCTAATATCAGAAAAGGCGAATTTAAACGTATCAAGTAGCTAAAGGAAGTAACTAAATCAAATTACTAAATTAAGATACTTGTATCGTGTAAATAACTTGATTTAGTACTTAAGCAACTAATGCATTTAGTAAACGACTTGAGTCAGTAAATAGAAAGAATTTCTATTTGCTTGAGCAAGTAGTTTCCCCCACCTCTGTTTTGTAGCAACTAAATGCAGACTAGTCAGGGGTGTAGACATGTCTGTTTAGTAAAGTACATTAGTAGAAAGTACACAGTGTGCGTTGGGTGTGCTATTAATGCTTATTATACATACGTGTATTCGCAACTACAATATGGTGTTGTCTTCTGGAGTAGTGCGGCGGATGTAAAACGCATTTTCTACAAAAATCTTCCATCAACTATGTTTAAATTAAACTACCGAGATTCTTGTAAACCAATATTTATAGATAAGAAAATACTCACGTCACCATCAATTCATGCGTTAGAGTGCGCGTTGTTTGTAAGAAGAAATTATAATGAATTTTTCCATAAATTTCAAGTTGACCACTGTCATAATACCAGAGGTAACTTGCGGATGTATATCTAATTCCGCCACAAACAAAACTGACAAAAGTGTGGTCTTTCAATGTATAAAAATCAACAATCTCATTCCCAACAACATAAAAGACAAACCTCATCAAATATTTAAACAGCTACTGAAAACAAGCTTGCTCGAGAAGGCACTTTATTCAGTGGACGATTTCTTTCGGGAAGTTATAAGAACAATTTAAATTTTAGTTATATATGTGTCAATGCTTGTCATGCCCTACCGTATATTTGTTTACTTATTTGTTATACACTATTTTATATTTGTTTATGTACTTGACAGTCTCTTGACATATTTTTTATATTTAACATTTTCTATGCTCTTTGTCTGATGGAACGAAATATATTATTATTATTATTTAAATGGTTTAAAGTAATGGATGCGTTTATACGTAATTTAGAAGACAAAAAATCCTACGCACGATCATTTTAATAATGTAAGTATATTTCACTTGCATATTAATACAATCATAAATTAAAATTAAATTAAAATTTATTACGGAGCAAAAATATAATTTTCCTGTTTTTTCCGGAGTACATATATATATATATATATATAATTATAATATATATATATATATATATATAATATATATATATATATATAATATATATAATAATAATTATTTCGTGACTTTGTATGTTATGGTAAATTCAATTTGTTGGCGATTTAAGGTCTGGTTTTACTTCAATATATATATATATATATATATATATATATATATATATATATATTTAAAACAATACATGTTTCGGCAAATGATAAAGGCATCATTTGCCGAAACATGTAGGGTTGTTTTAAATATATATATTTTGAAGTAAAACCAGACCTTAAATCGCCAACAAATTGAATTTACTATATATATATATATATATATATATATATATATATATATATATATATATATATATATATATATGGTAAATTCAATATATATACTTTAAAGTAAAGCCAGACCTTTAATCGCCAACTGATTGAATTTACCATAACATACCAAGGTCACGAAAATATTATATATATATATATATATATATATATATATATATATATATATATATTTAGTGTTTAATAAGAATTTTCTTTTTCTTTTTTATTTTATTGGCCGTGTCTTAATATTAAACAACCACCCAAAATATATGGCTTACCAAAATTACATAAAAAGAACATCCCATTAAGACCAATCGTACCATGCATACAAAGCCCGTTTTATGAACTATCAAAATATTTAACAAAAACACTAACAAATGTCATAGGTAAAAACCAATATTATATTAAAAATACTTTTGAATTCAAAAAACATATCGATACAATAAAAACGAAAAACAACGAAAAACTAGTTTCCCTAGACGTAGAATCAATGTACACCAATATACCTTTAACGCTGGCCAAAAAAGTAATCACAGAAAAATGGAACTCCATCAAAAATTTCACAGACTTACCATTAATAGATTTCCTAGAAGCAATAGAACTAACTTTAACTTCTACACATTTTCAATTCGACAACAAATTTTTCAAACAAATTGAAGGACTAGCAATGGGAGCACCTATATCCAGCGTAGTAGCCCAATTAGTACTAGAGCACATCGAAGAAAATGTTATAAAATCCCTGAAAACAAAACCAACCTTTTTCAAAAGATATGTCGATGATTGCATAATGTTACTACCAGAAAATGAAATAAACAATGTACAAAATAGTTTCAACAATTTCCACCCAAATTTAAATTTTACCATTGAAATAGAAAAAACAACTCCATAAACTACCTAGACCTAACACTGATAAGAAAAAAACAACAACATACAAACAAAATGGTACACTAAACCAACCGCATCCGGCAGATATGTAAACTTTTTTTCTAACCAACCCCTAGCCCACAAAAAAAATGTAGTAACAGCGTTAGTAGACAGAGCCTTAAATCTCACTAACCCAATTTTCAGACCAACAGTACTAAATAAAGTAAAAACAATTTTGTCAGAAAACAACTATCCACCAGCGGCGGCTCGTGCATCAAAAATGTGGGGGTTGCAAAGTTAGTGAATACTAATACTTTTTACAGTAGGTAAACAAGGTAGGTCACTAAGTATGTTTTATTAAAAGTAATTTTGCTAAGGTACATATAAAGAAGAAAAAAGGCTTTTAAAACTCACTGATTCTGATCCTGATTTTATTGAAGCAAAAAATCCATGCGACGATCTTTCGCAGTCGCAAATTTATCTTTCTTGAGAAAGCAAGTTCAAAGGCTCCACAAATACTTACACAATTAATTATAATGTTCACTACATATCGATTGTACTTAACTTTCTCGTTGTGCAATGCTATATTTCTTCGATATGCACTATCCATCTGAGCAGCAATATCCACATTCCCAAAAAGCGATAATTGGACTATTTAAAAATAAAGAGCATAAACACTTTTAAACACACAAATACAACTTTTTTATTCGCTTTTATACCGTTGCACCGTAAGCAAGAAATATGTCTAATGTTTTGGTTGCACTGCTGCTGCAACACTATTGTCGTTTATGGAGATATACCCGAAAGACGTTCGACAAAGTTCGTCAGCCGTATAGGGATATATACGTTCGTGGATTGCAATGAGTCTGCAAACCAAGTGTGTTATTCTCTCATTTATTTAACGTATTCATATCCAATTAGATATACATATTATAAGTAATTTATAATAGTTCATTTATTCTGTGAGGTAGTACAAATTTTTAATTTAAAAAATGTAGAATTACGCTTTTTTCATTAAATTAAATCTATTAGTTTTGGTGGTTGCGCAAACTTGCAAACCATAGCAGAAACCGCCACTGCTATCCACCACAATTCATACAAAAAATTATAAAACTTAGACTCAATAAAATTTATAACAAAACAAACAACCAAAACAATAACAAAAAACCAATGAATTCACATATATCCCCACACCCTATATAAACTGGATTATCCGAAAAATTAGACAATATATTCAAACCATTTAATTTTAAAATAGCACACCAAAGCGGTAAAAACCTAAAATTCCTACACACCAAACTTAAAGACCAAACACCTACACTAAAACAATCACACACAATATACAACATACCCTGCAAAGACTGTGACAAAATATACATAGGCCAAACAAAACAGTTACTACAAGAAAGATTGAAAGGTCACAAATACGCAAAAAATCAAACTGCTTTAAAAAAACACAAATTGACACTTAAACATAATTTTGATTTTGAAAACACCAAAGTAATAACACAAAAAAGAACACAAAAGCTAGAGAAGTCTTAGAAATGATACACATTTTCAAAAATAGCAAAACAATCAACGACAGAAACGAAATTGATGGTCTTTCAAAACTCTATTACCCACTCATAAAACAATAGATAAATCACCCCCCCCCTGCACGCACAAGACACAACAGGAAAAAAAATAGCTCCTATTAGAAAAAACAACGTTAACTATATACCCCTAAATACGGTCCTGACCACCTTGCTAATTCCAAAGAACAGAAATTAAAACCCCGCAAACTAAGACTTAGTTCACTTACAATATCCGCACAAGCACGGTCGTTCCTTAAGAAAATAGTGTCTCGGATGTCCATTAAAAAAAACACATGTGTTACACAGAATGCGTACCCTTGTAAAACCAAACGAACAACAACTGTGAGTTTATTTGTTTTTTTTTTGTTCTCTTTACTGTAATTGTAGTGTAATTCAACTTTCCAATTTATTCATACAGATTTTAATCACTTTAACGTCTCCATACCTATTCATTTAAGCTATTTTTTATTTTTATTTTATTTAATTTTCAACGTTAAATGTTAACTTAATTTGTAATTCATTTTTTAATCTAATTTTAAATTTAAAATTGTTAATTTAATCGTTATATCTATCACACGAAACCAACACAATTTCTCATATTTTCATTGTAATAATTCTTGTTTCCAGTTACTTGAAAAAGACTGAATTAATAAAAGTCGAAACGTCGTAGAAACATCAAAATTCAATAAAAGGTCGCTAAAACCAATAAAAAATCTATTATTTTTAATATATATATATATATATATATGTTTTCTTTCAGGTTTCCGCGGGTCGTAGTATGTGTTGTTACTGGATTCTGGGTTTTCTTCCGCGTTTCCACGGTTTGGTCTTCGTAAAGACCGGTGCTGGTTTCTGGACGACGTTTCGGAAAAATCACATTTGCCATCTTCAGGCCTGCGATAACTTTCTGCTTCTGGTTACTCGTGAACTTTTATGAGTTTACGAGTAACCAGAAGCAGACAGTTATCGCAGACCTGAAGATGGCAAATGTGATTTTTCCGAAACGTCGTCCAGAAACCAGCACCGGTCTTTACGAAGACCAAACAGTGGAAAGGCGGAAAAAAACCTGGAAACCATTTACAACATATATATATATATATATATATATATATATATATATATATATATGTATATATATATATATATATATATTGTTCTAGTACGTATAGTGTATATAGGTAAACGTAACTTACGTTATATTTAATTGAAATGTAAAGAATAATTAAGATTATGTAATTTTCAAATATTGAACCCGCTAGTGAAGTTCAATATTCGACCTATAGATGTAGCTAAGGTTTAAGTTTACAGATGTCGCTAGAATTAGGGTCAAAAACATAAATAATACGTAAAATAATCAACTTATACTTAACTTAATCGGTCCTTTCAAGGTACATAATCTTCTTGTTATAATCTTTAAATATATAATTAAGTGGGCGCCAACCAGCTCAGTTCGATGAGGTGAATTTATAGTTTAATAATAACAATAGTGCGGGTCTGGTACTCAGTGTAATATAGATGTGTGTGAATAAACAAGTTGATATATAATTAAATTCTGGATATGTAATCTAATAAACGGAACGAGAGAGTGATGAGAATAAATAAATGATTTAATTAATAACTTTGTCTTTCAAAGGTAAGTGTTTACAATAGATATATGATACATTAACCTATATATGGTCACGTGTTCATGTTATGATTTAAAAAATTAGGTTAATTTTATTTTAATGAAATGACTAACTAAATTGACTAAATTTACTTGAATTAAAACACAAGGGAACTGTATTTTTCTGATATTGAGGTATACTTATTGATAATTAAGGTGTTTTGCATAAAATTTATAATATCAAACGATTGTGTTTAAATATTAATATAAATAATTTTGATGTTGTAGAAAATAGATTAAAAAGGTACTCAAGTTTGGTAGATAGAGGCTTCTGGATATTCAAACGGTTTCAGGATCCTTTTCTACGGGATAAAGGTTTTGGTTAAGGAATAAGGCAGGTAGTGTCCCTCGGGATAGGATATTCGTTTAATATCTTCTAGGTAGGAGTTGGGATTGGATCTTGCGTCTATCGATGCTTTAAAGATTTGTGATTCGTAGGATATGACTTCGGGTATGGAAATTGTACTTTATTTAATAAATTTTCACTTAATTCTTGGAACTCTTTAAAAATATGTCGACGTGTGCAAATTAAAATTCAACAACCCACGCTAAGTAGCGTTTGTTTTGTATCCAGGCTTCTTATTCGTTAATTCATGTTTGTACTTTTTAATCTAATTTTAATATTTCTAAATGAGTTAATTTACAACAACAAATCGTTTAGATATCTCACATAATTAATAAATTTAAATTTGAAATACAAAAAACTAACCTAGAAATATACAAACTTTCGCTATGCGCCTGTACAAAATTGGGATATTTCCCGCCGTAAACAATTCAAATAGGTACAGTTATTTCTAAAGTATATTACTATCAAATAATCCATCAATCAAGTTAAAAATCTTCGTAATAACAACAGTATTAATGAAAATGACTAAAGCAAATGAAAAATAGAAAATTCTAAGATACATGACTCAAATTTAAGCAATAAATACGCGGAATTAACTTCATTGATTTGACATGTGAAATATACAGTTCCGAAAAATTCTTATATACTAACTTATTATTACAAGATAAAAATTATCCAGTATTTTTGTTCCAGGGCCTCTCATGTAAATGGGAATGCCCCACCACAATATATATGCATATATATATATATATATATATATATAACAAGTGTTCATTTGAAAAGTCAATCTAGTAGTATGTGATTTACTGAAAACATTTCGAAGTATGTCGTAAATTAAAATTTACTACTTAACCTACGAAGTCGTATATTTTGACAGTTTCATACATACAAATAAATAACAAATAATAGGTATTTATTGAAAACTATAACAAATGTTGAAAATGTTGTCCTTCAAGATCAATGCACTTTAAAATCCTCCGTTCACAAATTTCTGATGATATTCTGCAACATTACTGGATTGTTATTAATTTCCATGCATTTCTGTTCGATTCTCTGTAGCATATCATTCAAATTCAATATAGGTGTTCGAAATATGTTATTTTTTAGATAAGGCCACAACAAGAAGTCGCAAGGTGTTAAATCGCATGAACGTGCAGGCCAGGCAATTTCAGTATTTCGACTAATTATACGCTCATCAAAAAATTCTCTTAAATAATCCAAAGATTCTGCAGTACAGTGACAAGTGCTCCGTCTTGTTGGAAATATGCATTTTGAAGTTCATCATCATGCAACTGATTGACAAATGGTTGTAAAATTTCCGTACGGTACCTTTGAGCAGTTAACGTTTCCTGAAAAAATAATAGTCCAATGATTCGCCTTTGGCTTATCGCTGCCCAAACACCAATTTTCTCTGGATGTAGCGATTCTTCATTAATTACATGTGAATTTTCACTACTCCAAATTCTTGTTTTTTTGTGAATTTAGGTATCCCGTTTTATAAAACCATGCGTCATCAGTAAAGATGACTCTTTGCGAAAGTTCTCCATTATTGTTCATATTTACAAACCAATTACAAAACTGTAGTCTACGTGGGTAATCAATTTCTAACAATACTTGTACTGCTGTGACACGGTATGGATAAAGTTGCATATCTTTTCTTAATAACTTGTGAGTTGTACCAACAGAAAGGTTTATTTGTTGACTCAAATGTCGAACAGATGTTTGTGGTTCATTTTCCATTATTTCTTCAACACGATTGACAACTTGAGGTGTACGTTTCTTAACTGCTCCGCTGCCTGATTTTCTTAAGAGACTACCAGTTTCAGAGAAAAGTTTTAAAGTTCTATCCAAAGTATTCTTAAATTGTATATAATCTATTACAAAATGTGGAAACTCAACTTGAAATTCTACCATGCAATCTTGAACTGAATAAACCCATAAACCATAAATTTTATTACCACTTCGAAAATAAGCCTGGACTAAAAAAATTTTATGTTCTAAAGTGAAAGCCATTTTAAAACGAGAAGCAATTTATTTAAAACAGAATCGACGCACGATTATTTTATGCACTAACTGATATTTGTGATTGACATTATCAAATGTCATTTGGATTTACGTTTACGGAACAACAAACACATACTAATATATTTGCGTCTTATTCTATCAAAATTTCAAAGTAACCTAGATTGACTTTTCAAATGAACACTTGTTATATATATATATATATATATATATATATATATATATGAAAAACGCGATGTTAATGAGAATTAATAATTATTAAATTCCCACATGCAATTGCCGCTATAATTTGTTGTATCAATTTCTACAAATGACAAAATCACATTTGCCTAAGAATGCAGATACAACGCGCCGCGGCGCCAACCGTTCAGGTTGTCTGGGCAAATGAAAAATGTGTGATTCCCGGATAATATGTACTGAGGATTAGTAAAAACTATGAAATATCGGTATATGCACATTCCAGGTGGATATGGCTTTCACACAGCCGTCATTTTAACACTAGCCAACCGAACTTCGAACGAATACGTTGGATCTATTCTACAAAATCCCCGTGATCCAAGAGCGCGTAATTTAAATAAGTACACTGAGCGAGTTAAACATCATTTTAACTATTTAAATGCGTTATATTCAATTATTACATGAGTTGAGTGAGATTTCGGGAAGTCGTGTATATATTTGGTCCGGAATTTTAACCCAAATCTGATACCGAGTAAATAATACGCACAATGGGAAAAAAGTATGAAGAAGAAAAAAGTAGAAGAAGTGATAGAAAAATATAAGAAGAAAGTAGAAGGTAAGACAGTTGTATTCAGGTTTAATAACATGTATTTATTGCCTCCTAGAGGTCGACTCGGGCATTAGACACGTACGGTAAACATTTCAACAAGAACAACTAACAAAAAAGTATGATGCTGCGAACCAAATCACAGAAATACATAAACAAATACATAATAAAGTACAGTGCCCTGAAGAAAAATTTGGCGTTAACGAAATAAACAGAGCCGACAAGAAGGAAAAGATGAGCAGTGATGAGGGAAATATAGAGAAGGGAAAGAAAGGAGCATATAGCAAAGGAGATGCTCAGGAATTCAGTAAGAGTAAGAAAACTCACAGAACACCGGCTAAAACCATAAATAAAAGATATTCAGATAATGAAGAATATGCCACGTATGAAGGAAAAAGGAAGCGAGAAGGACGAGAAGAGGATAATGGAGAAACTATGAAAGAACCTCAAAATTCCTGAAAAGACGATAGATGGAAACGATGAAAAGTTTGATAAGATTATGCAAATGTGAGTGAATTTAACCGTAGAAATAAAACAAATCAGGGAAGATCAAGGAGATTATAAAAAAGTATTGCAAGATGTGATGACGGAGAACCAAAAAATGAAGGAGGAAAACCAACAAATGAAACAGGAAAACGCCGTGATAAAGAAATAAACGAAGACATAAGAGCAGAAATATGAATATTAGAAAATAGAACCGAGCTGTCGGAAAAAGAGAAGAAAAGAAATAATGTAGTTGTATCAGGTACGGAGGTAAACGAAAACAACCCAACCTAAGTACAAGAGATAATGGAAACTTTTATAAAAGAAAACTTACAAATAGATGTACGTATAGATAAAGGCGGCGTATAAATTGGGCCCAACAACATGTTTATTAGAAATGAAAAATATGCAAGAAGAAACAAAAATCATGCAAAATAAGCCTAAACTCAAAAATATAGACAACCACGTCTATATGAACCACGCCATAACAAGAAAAGAAAGGGAAATCGAGAAAATAATAAGACAGAAAGCACACAAAGCAAAAGAACAATGAGCCAGAAATATTAAGTTCGATTACCAGAAATTAATAATTGATGGAAGAGAGTGAAAATGGAATAAAGAAAAAGACGCCCTACAGGAGGCTACAAACCAACAGAGGACAAAAAACTAGCCAAAGAAACCCCAAATATCATAATGATAACGATTATGGCAAGGAAAGAGGAACAAGTCGATGGTAAAGAAAAAGATAGAAAGAACAAGATTAAACAAGGGAAAAATGCAACTGACAAGTCAAAGGCAGACACATGGAACCAGAAAGACATACATGGAAAGAAAGGAAACGTTGAAAAACACAAAGAGACATATGAGAAGGAGATGGATAAACCTATCAATTCGTCAAAAGGAAATGACAATACAATGAAAAATCGGAGATATTCAAAAAAGGAGGAATACGAAAGTAAGAGGAGGCACATTGTTATGATGGGTACGTGGAACGTAAGAAGCGTAATTGAAAAGTAAGATGAAAGAAATAATCGAAGAAATGAAATTACAAAAAATAGAATATCTAAGAATAACCGAAACAAAAAAGAAAGGCCAGGGAATAAAATAATTAAGGGAAGGCTACCAGCTATATTGGTCTGGAGTAAATGTGAGGAGCAGAGGAATGGGAGGGGTAGGGTTAATTGTCAGGTCGGACAGGGTAAAATTAATCATAGAAGAAAGATATGTAAGAAAGAGGCTACTGGTGGTCAAAGCAAAATTAGATCGAGGGAACATATGGACTATAATGGTGGCCTATGCACCGAACGATAATGCAAGAAAAGAACAGAAGGATGAATTTTATGAAGAGGTACAGGCAGAAATAGATAGAGAAGAGAGCAACATAATAATAATGGGCGATATGAACGGAAGAGTAGGAAATGATAACACAAGAATAGAAAGACATATGGGAAAGAACGGAAAAGAAACGAGATATGATAATGGGAATAGACTGAAAGAGTTGTGTGTCGAAAATGATTATGTTATTGCAAACACAAAATTCATGCACAAGGATATACATAGGCTTACCAGAGAAGTGCACGCGAGAAAAAGAAATCCATTATTGAATATTTCATTATAAACAGAGATAATTGGAAAAGGGTAAAAGAAGTACGAGTGAAAAGACATGCGGAAATAGGCAGCGATTATTACCTAGTGAAACTAAAACTCATGATAACTACACTAGACGAAAAGGAAGAAAAGAGGAAGAAACTAACCAAGGACAAAATAAAGTGCTATTAGTTAAAAGATAATAACGCACAAAAAAATCTATTAAGAATTTATAAATAAAGAAATAGCTAGCAGGACTAATACCGCAAAAAATATAGATGACAAATGGATTTAATGTAAAGAAACAATTCTACAGGCGGCACAAGCTAGCTGCGAAGTAATAAGAACGGCAAATATACCCACAAAGAAATCGTAGATTGTAGACAACAGATATTCAACAAAAAGTAAAGGGCAAGAAAATAAAGTGGAAGACGTACCTACAAACGAGATTAGAAGAGGATTATAATATATACAAGCATTAAGCATGCAAAAGTCATGGACAGAATTTGTTCACAAGATGAAGGAAAATTTCTCAGAAAATCAGAAACTGTTCTATAGCACGATGAAGCAACTATGACAAAAGAAGCCAATAAAGTTGAAAAGTATAAAGGAAAAGGATGGAAACATATTAACAGAGGTAAAACTAATAATGAGAAGATGGAGGGAACACTTTAAAGAACTAACAGAAGTAAATAGCGAAGCACATTATAAAGAAGAAAGCATACAAGTAGTATATAGTACAGAAACAAATATTCAACCAATAACAAAAGAAGAAGTAGTAGAGGCCATCCGTAAACTGAAATCGGGAAAGGCACCTGGAGATGACAAAATAACAGCAGATATGATAAAATGCAGGGGAGGTAAAGCAACCACAGAATTTTGTAATCTGCTAAACGACATATTAACAAAAAGGGAAATACCCAAAAAGTCGAACATGGCAATAATACTACCACTTTATAAGAAAGGAGACATGAGAGAATGCGCAAGCTAGCGAGGAATTGCATTAACTAGTATACCGGGAAAAGTATTAACAAGGATACTAGAAAATAGACTAAGGGATAAAGTAGAATCAACACTAGAAGAACAACAACAATAAAAATAAAGTCAGAACACATAATGAAGAATCCACAAAATTCGAAACAAAAATAGGATTAAAACAGGGTTGTGTTCTCAGTCCTCTGCTATTCACGATATTAATGGACAATGTTATAAAAAGTTGTAAACAGAGATGTAGGGAACTGTTAGTTGGTGGATGGATAATCTTGCAGGAATTACTGTTTGCAGAAGATATGATGGTATTTGATGGTGGTAGCAGATTCAGAAAGGAATTTACAACAGAACCTAAATATATACCAATCAGAGCTCAGGAAGATAAACATGGAAATTAACATGAGCAAAACAAAAACTATGATAATGTCAGAAAAGAAAAAAAGCACAAAATATGTTTAGAGGGAAGGCAACTAGAACAAGCCAGAAGCTTCAAATATTTAGGCACAGTAATAGAAGAAAATGGAAGAGTAGATAAAGCAATAGCAGAGAGAATAGGAAGGACATGAAGAATTTATAACATTTTCGATATAATTATGTCTTAACGAACAAAGTTCGTTGCAATATATATATATATATATATATATATATATATATATATATAAATAATTTAAATTCGAGTAAGCGGTCAATTAAGAAGAAAACTCCTTTATTAAATAACCCTATATTTCGCAACAGACTTTGTCGCTTCTTCTGGGGTAAAAAATGTAGAGTTGAAAAATAATAAAATTGACGTACAAAATATAAAAATGATTAGATATTCATATCTAATCACGTCAATTTTATTATTTTTCAACTCTACATTTTTTAATACAAAGGTATTTTTAATAATATAAAATATTATTACAAATCTGGTGTGAAGAACATAAATGCAGGTTCACTATTAATATTTTTTTACCCCAGAAGAAGCGACAAAGTCTGTTGCGAAATATAGGGTTATTTAATAAAGGAGTTTTTTTCTTAATTGACCGCTTACCCGAATTTAAATTAATTTTTTATAATATATCACGGTCGATAATTTCGTTTCAATTATATATATATATATATATATATATATATATATGTATATATCAAAAATTAATTTAAATTCGAGTAAGCGGTCAATTAAAAAACTCCTTTATTAAATCACCCTATATTTCGCAACAAACTTTGTCGTTTCTTCTGGGGTAAATTTCAATTAATTATATGTATATATATATGTTTTTTTAGAAATTTTGTTGATACGCCATAGTGATCTACTGTATCTTTATTTTTAATTTATCTGTTGATTTCTCTTCGTCGGTAACCGGCTTGAAAAAGCAAAAGCCAGAGTCACAGCGCAAGCGGTCCTTTGTGCCCAGAAAGTACTAGTTCAGCTCATCGCCATATCGCTTTAGGAGGTTTGCCTTTTTCGTTTTCTGGTATTTCCTATATACAGATTCGTAGTAGTGGTATTCGTATTCAATCTGTTCCTCATTTGCATCAATTCTTCAGATTGGTCAGCTTGATTATTTCCACAAGTATGTAGAAAGTTTTCTTTCAGGAAAATTCTGGTTAAACAGAGCATTCAGAACTCCGAAAAATATGGTAAACATCTCAGCAGCCGATCCCGTGTACAGACTATGCCACTGGTAAATGTTTAAAGTTTCTTTAAATTTATTTACATTTTCTTTATCAAATCTTCTAACGTGTGTATATCTTTTCTAATTTTATAGATTGATTCTGATTTTTTTGAACCTCTGTGTTCTAACATTTGAGCGTTGTGGTCAAACCGATGGAATTGAGAGTAGGTACGCCTGCGGCAGTTTTTATCTATATTGTTTACGAATATATTGTCTATACAAGATTTTAGCCTAGATGGTTCATAAAATTTTTTTTGTAAACTATAGGAAATGAATAAATACTTAAGATTGTCTTTACCTTTAGATTTTGTCAAAAATCAATATTGAAACCATTGTCTAAAATGGCCAGAGCCACATCCAATCTTTCCATTAATAAGTTAACATCGATTGTAGGTGTGCTATATATTGCCATAATGATCTTTTTCTTTTTTGATAAGTGATCTCTACAACTGCTAGATTAATGCACATTTCGACAGTAAGATCTTTTCTTTCGACCGCCAATAAATCGCTCATGGAAGAACCATAGTTCTTTTATGAATATGCACATTTCTATAGTAGACGGTGGCAATTTTATATTCTTTAAGAACACGCCTTGAAGTTTTCGCTTGTGATAGCCAGGTACGCCTGCAATGTCAATTCTGTTATTATGTAACTCGACAATAATCTGGTCAATTTGATTGCTTATACAATAATATTCTTAGGCCGTATCTCAGGCCTTCTGACCTAATTTAAAATATATCTTAGCCCCACCTTGAAAGACTTTGTTTGACTATTGTTTTCCGGCTTGTTTCCTGATTGAAATTTTTGGTTCGACCTCATATATCGATTCGCCTCTTCGTTCTTGTTAATCCGACTGGTCTCCTTCGAAGTCTTTTGGTGAAGCAAGGTCGCCTTGATTCATTCTGTTTTTCACACATATGCGGTTTTTTAATAACCCTTTTTTTGAGACAGCAAGTGTCATGTTTAGAATCGGAAATAATCTATTTAAAAATATTAATATCAGATTGTTCACTTAAATCACTTGTATCACTTATTCGTTTTTCAAGCTGATTTATAGAGTTTTCTTTGTATATCATCACCCGTCGTAGATATTCTATTTTAGTGTCTATTTGTGACGTTATATTTGTTGCACTATACAGGAAACGTTTTCTTTGTTGAATAAAAGAGTTCTTCGAAAAACTTTTTAACTGTATCACTGCAAGTAGCATTATACCGTAGTCTTTTGCTTATTAAAATGTTAATAATTTAATTTTTCTTAAGTTGATTTAGTTCAACACTAAGTCGACAGTCGACCAAAACGTTTGCCATCTTAACGGTGGCTTACAGCCCGAAAAATCGGGCGGCATTTATGCGTACTTCTGCGAGAAGTATTCGTCGCTACGTGATGGACTTCGAGCGCCCCATGCATTGCAACAAATACCACTGGTTCTGCAACCCCGACTATGCTGTGCATGAATGACCATCTGGGTCCAGTATTCAGATTCACCCTGAATGTTGGAAACGCGCGAATCTTGATATGTCGAAGACGGGATGAAAGTCTATTGTATCTACTGTATTCAACAACGCCGTTACCATCAACAGCAGGGCATCATGATATGAGGTGGTATTGTATACGGGAGCCATACACGTCTAGTGGATGTATATCAATGATAGCTCGTCATTATAAAGACAAAATCGTACGTCCAGTAGTACTGTCGTACATTCAGGCATATGGCACAGTTAATGAAACCGGAGCTTTATGAAACACCACAACATACGTGTAGTACCCTGACCTGTTCTTCCAGTTGAACATGCTTAGGCAATATTCGGCTCCCTCAGGTTATGAAGAACTCTAAAGACGAGTTAATGCGGCATGGTTGACCATTCTTTCACGCTAGTGCATCCCCACCTAGTAATGCTGCGACGCTATTCAAATAAGCTTTGATATTTGCCTACTGAATTTCATTACGCTTCCCCTTCTCCATTTCGAATATACTGGGTGTATTAGACGTACAGGGTGTTTTGAAACATCGTTTAAAGATTTTAAGGGCATGTAGTACGATCAAAAATAAGGTTAATAGTCTTAATAAACATATGTCCGCAAATTTAACGTTTATTAGATAACAGCGATTTTATCGCAATTGCAGAATAAATTTGCTTTAGCGGTATTTGAACATAAAATTTATATTATAACTAAAGAAGATGTTCGAAATGACGTCCTTCCATTTCGACACAGGATCTACATCTTCTTTCAAAGGAAACGCGCACTCTTTCAAAAAACAAGGGTTTATCTCGAATTATTTGGCGACAGCGTTCTATTCGTTGGCGCAACTCTGGAAGATCGTTTATCGGTGTTGCGTACACTAAACTTTTCAAATAACCCCAGATACTAAAGTCCAACGGGGTTAGATCGGGAGATCTTGGAGGCCAAGCTATGGGACCTCCTCGCCCTCTCCATCTCCCAGGAAATTCATTGTTAAGATGATCCCTAACAGCACGCGTAAAGTGCGGTGGGGCTCCATCTTGCATAAACCAGAGGTTCAGTCTCAGATTTATAGGTAAATCTTCCAAAAGCTCAGGTAAAGTATTTTCCAAGAACTCGAGGTATGCAGGACCTGTTAAGCGTTGTGGCAAAACAATCGGTCCTAACAACCGGTCCCCTATCATGCCTAACCAGATGTTTAGAGAGAAACGTTCCTGGTGTCTGGCTTCAACGGTAACGTGAGGATTCTCGTCACACTAAACGTGATTGTTGTGGAAATTAAATATTCCATTTTTAGTAAAACCAGCTTCATCAGTGAAAAGGATGTTATCAGCGAAATCTGGCCGATCAGCAGCTGTTCGCAAAAACCACTCACAGAAAGTCCTTCTCGCTTGATAATCCGGAGCAGTAAGGGCTTGTACCCGTTGGATATGATAGGGGTATAGAAGTTGCTCATGAAGAGTTCTCCAAACAAGATTGCTGCTTACACCCACTTGAGTCGAAATTCTTCTAACACTAGTTTCGGGATTTTCATCGATAATATTCAAAATTTGATCTTCTATCTGTGGAGTACATGCTATTCTCTGCCGTCCAGTATCATAAGACCGCTTCTAAAACGAACCAGTTTCTCTTAGTCGTTGCAACACCGTCTGAAACATCACATGCGAAGGCAGTTGGCGATCAGGAAACGTTTCAGCATAGAGGCGACGTGCTTGTAAAGATTTCCCATTGGCACGACCGTATATGAACACCATATCGCTCATTTCAGCATTAGAATACGCTACCATTGTAATTGTTACAAATTGGACAAAACGTCAAATTAAACTGTCATAAAACAATAGCAGATAAGCACCTGTTTACTGGGATATGCTATCGTTAACTATTTCATGTACTACTAGGAACACTCGCTGTTATCTCGTAAACAGTTAAGTTGCGGACATATGTTTATTATGACTATAACCTTATTTTCGATTGTACTAAATGCCCTTAAAATTTTTAAACGATGTTTTAAAACATCCTGTATATCCAAGAGTGTATTTCTATTATCAGAAAATATTTAAATTCTTATTAGATGTGAATACTAAATATAGAATTTTATCATGAAATATTATGGAAAGATCAAAAACCATAAAGAATGTATTTATATACTATTTATTTGAAAGACAACGTTTAATAAGTAAGTTGTCTTTTGATTCTTCTAAATAAATGATAGTTTATAACCACCACACCAATCACTTAAAACAGTGATTTTTAAAAGGTTATTTACATAGTGTAAATGTTATGATTTACGTAGATAGTTACTGTAATATATTTTTAAGAAATGCCTAAATCTATAATTTGAAAAAAAGTAGAATAGGGTGTGTATCTGAACACCAAAAGCATAATCATAATCGTTTAAAAGAGCCAGCTTTCATGGTGGTTTATTCGTTTTTTAGCTTTCTTCTTTGCCAAAAATAGAGCGGTTATTCTTTCCATGGGTTGATGGTCATTCTTCATAATTTGTACCACGTTTCCATGTGGTTAAAAGACTTAATACACTGCTCTGATGAAAGCTCAATAAAAGTTTTAAACGATGAACTATTGTTAGATTTTTATTACAATGATATTGATCATGTCGAATTGTCGATTGGTAGGGTGGATAATCAATTTAGTTAGGGCAGACCTTTACCAAACGAATCAGCAAAGGTACTGTTCTAGTTATTTCGGTAGTACTCTTGGGGTTCTACATTGACGCATGTGTTAAAGTTGCTAGTAGGCGATCTCGGATAGGTTGCCTACTACCAATTTGGCGATTTGAACCATTTTTGACCGAATCAAGGTTGCCAGATTAATAAATGTTTGTCTAAAATATCTTAAGTTCTTTACCTACTGAGGTAAGGTAGATGTTATTGATGAGAATTGGTTCTAGTTGATACCGGTTCCCAAATTATATTAAGTTGCTTAATCGCTGAGATACTAGCCGTTCAACGCCACAGAGAATAATTTGACATGAATACGATTCTCGCGCATGAAATTAACGAAAGAGGTTATACTACGACCTGCATATTATCATGCCATGATTTGAACTGTAATACAAAAAAAGGCAACTTAATTAAGAATGCAAGGCCCGATTTCTAAATTTTTGGAGATAAATAAAAGAGGAGTTTCCATGTGTTGCAGATTATGTGACAATAACAAAACATTTATTTAATTCAACCAATAACCGTTAAATTTTGAAAATAAGTTAGAATTTGTCGGCGGTATATTTAAATATATATATATACATATATAACATTTGATAAATTATTGGAGTTATATATATATATATATATATATATATATATATATATATAAATATATTTAAATTAAAATTATTTTAAATTGTGATTTAATATATGTAGTTAACAAAAATGCATACATATATATATGTACTTAAAACTGAAAGCTAGACGATTATGGTACATAGATGAAATATAAACATTAAATTATATAGTATACCCAAAATTTCCTATCATAATCGAGAAAAAGAATGACAATGATATTTGTAAAATTTTTGTCACGCCACTGTGCGATGGACTATGTTATAAAAAACGATACCTTAAAGTTGAACAACAATAACAAAAAGAATAGTTTTGTTATTGTCCATCTCGCTTTAACTTTCGCTCAGTTGTCGATGATTATGTACGTTCGATACAATTTTTCGATTAAAGATAGATTGTTACCAAATAGGACGTTAAATGCTCGCATAGCACACATCTTACATGTTCTTTTAATATAGCATCCTTAAAAATTCAGAAGGAAGTATACATTTTTAACAGGTGATTTTCGTACCAGGTTACCGAACGTTTACCATAACAAAACTTACACATATGTTATTTGCTAACGTTTTTATAAACATAAACATTGCCGCCTTTAAATTCAATAGCGGCATTCTATTTCTTTCTTCTCCTAACAGAAAAAAACATTCACATATTTCACAAGAAATGAAGTCAGTTCTAAAAGTCCATAAATTATATTTAGTATTATTTTTAAAATTAACCTAATACACATCTTAATTTTTATTAATTCACTTAGCATACAGGATGTTATAGCATTTTATAACATGTTGATGTTATAAAAACTATAATATCAACAGCTGTTACGAATGTAAACATACGATGTGTGTAACTTCAAACAGAGGTACATATTTATTATTTATATACATTCTGATACATTCTGATACATTCATCAATTGTCAGGGGGTTCTTAATTTTGGAGTTCGCGTCGTTGCATCTTTCCATTTTTCATACGTTGTCTTGTTATTTCAAGGACACCTGTATAACAATTTTCTTCAATTTACGTATTTTGTATTTCGATACCTATTTCATTATAAGAAAATATAGTTATAACAAATAAATTCTTTCAATGGAGACTGTGGTTAAATAATAATTTAAAAAAGGTATATAACCCCTTACCACAATTATTAGTCGTATCCTAAATACGTATTTCGACAACTAAGTTGTCATCATCAGTAGGTAAAAACTACTAATTAAAAGTCACACATGGGGCACAGTAAAGTAACATAAACGCTTCCGCACATGTACTGTTCACTGCAACCCTGTAAAGACTAAATTTACCATGCCAATCTCAAACTACGAGACAAAACACTTGCCTCTTAGAAAAGGTTTTTAAACATGTGTTAAATTATCGGACAAAGGAACGGCAGAAATTCTTCTCTAAAGAAGGCGCCTACTAAAAACGATTTTTAAAAGTTACGGTGACCTACTATTAAACTAAATGAAACACCTTATATTTTCACAAAAACACTAGTATATTTAACTATATGAATATTTCATGTGCATTGTACACATTAGTAGTTATTATTTAAACGTATTATTTCGAGTACACAGGTAGTGACAAAATCTATATTGGGTAGGGGTGTAAAAATTTTCCATTACAAATGGTTAAAAAGTCGTATATTGTATATTGTACAAGCCGAACTCTCATTGCAAATTCTGAGAAAGACAAAATTAAGAAGGGGCGTTACATGTGAAGAAACAAGACATCCGGCTGTGTTGAGTTATATTAGATGAGAATCAATTCACGTGAAAAGGGTCTATGAATAATTAGATATAGTAGGTATATAATTTAAAAGTTAATTATAAATAGGTGACAATGTCCTAGTTAAGGAGTTAAGCAATTTAATATAATGTATAGAATTCACGGTAGGCTTATTTAAAATAATATACCTACAATATCCAATTATTCATAGACCCTTTTCACGTGAATTGTTTCTCATTTAATATGAAAAAATTACCTCCTTAACACCCAGAGCCTACCGTGAATTCTATACAATATATTAAATTGCTTAACTCCTTAACTAGGACATGTCACCTATTTATAATTAACTTTTAAATTATATACCTACATTATCCAATTATTTATAGACCCTTTTCACGTGAACTGATTCTCATTTAATATGCAAAAATTACCTCCTTAACACACCCAGAGCCTACCGTGAATTCTATACATTATATTAAATTGCTTAACTCCTTAACTAGGATATTGTCACCTATTTATAATTAACTTTTAAATTATATACCTACAATATCTAATTATTCATAGACCCTTTTCACGTGAATTGATTCTCATCTAATATAACTCAACACAGCCGGATGTCTTGTTTCTTCACATGTAACGCCCCTTCTTAATTTTGTCTTTCTAAGAATTTGCAATGAGAGTTCGGCTTGTACAATATACAATATACGACTTTTTAACCATTTGTAATGGAAAATTTTTACACCCCTACCCAATATAGATTTTGTCACTACCTGTGTACTCGAAATAATACGTTTAAATAATAACTACTAATGTGTACAATGCACATGAAATATTCATATAGTTAAATATACTAGTGTTTTTGTGAAAATATAAGGTGTTTCATTTAGTTTAATAGTAGGTCACCGTAACTTTTAAAAATCGTTTTTAGTAGGCGCCTTCTTTAGAGAAGAATTTCTGCCGTTCCTTTGTCCGATAATTTAACACATGTTTAAAAACCTTTTCTAAGAGGCAAGTGTTTTGTCTCGTAGTTTGAGATTGGCATGGTAAATTTAGTCTTTACAGGGTTGCAGTGTATAGTAGTTGTGCGGAAGCGTTTATGTTACTTTACTGTGCCCCATGTGTGACTTTTAGTTAGTAGTTTTACCTACTGATGATGACAACTTAGTTGTCGAAATACGTATTTAGGATACGACTAATAATTGTGGTAAGGGGTTATATACCTTTTTTAAATTATAACAAATAGTTGATTCAAATGCATTTATGTGATAGTCAAGTGAAAAAAGATATGCTTGTATAAAAAAATACTGAAAAATATGTGTAGTTTTTTCAACTAAACAAAAAAAAATAAATCAAAATTTACTATTAAGAAAATGCCAAATAGAAAAAACATTACAGTTGTTTTATTATGAAAATGCATGGATTACATTATGAATCGCAATTGAAACGGGTACGGTATACCCGGAATATAGACTACCAATAGAATATATATTTTTGGAATATATCAATCATAATTGCCGCAAGCCGTTTATCAAACTTAGGTAGGGTTTCCATCTGGATTTTTTAAAATCCAGGACAAGATAAAATCCGGATTTTTCCAAAATATAGGTACCATGGGCGACATAAAAATTGGGGAGAAGTTGTAATAGCGAATTTAGCATTATTTAACTATTGTGAATGGGACTTTCAATATATTCATGTATTTGTTTCTATTGTAACAAGCAAGTGAAATAATTTCTTCATATTCTAAACAAATTTATTTATATTACGTTTTTAACATGATTCAAAAAAAATGATTTTTTACAATAGAGCAACTTAAGTGTACCCATTTTTTTGTCGTCATATCAAAGATTGAGAGACTAAAATAAGAACAGCTTAAATTTTAACTTCAATTACCATACTAGTTTGGGCAAAAATACATTCTGAACTTAAATTTAATAAAACAAAATTGTAACAAAAGTACAATTCTCAGGGAACAAATGGAGTTTATTTATTAAAA
The DNA here is from genome assembly GCA_935421215.2 of Melolontha melolontha. Lineage (NCBI taxonomy): Eukaryota > Metazoa > Arthropoda > Insecta > Coleoptera > Scarabaeidae > Melolontha > Melolontha melolontha. Next base: position 121,850,279 of record OW285237.1, on the reverse strand, counting down.
ATATTTGATTAACAAAAACGGAAATTATTCTTTTATTTAATATTTATCTCTTCTGATAACGTCATTTAAGATCTAAGCATTATCTGGCAATAAGATGAAGTAAAATTCGGAACAGTCATATTGAAATTCCATCCAATTTCCTATATAGCCTACTGTTTTTTTTATACACAAAAAACATATTTTTTCTGAATAATTCATATTACAAAGGTATTTTTAATAATATAAAATATTATTAAAAATCTGGCGTGAAGAACACAAATACAGGTTCACTATTAATATTTTTGTGAACGTGTCCGAACATATCCCTCCCCAGAGACGTAGATACGTATTTCGCCTTTCTACAGGCTCATCGGTACGCCCCTGCTGGAGAAAGGATATTCTCAGACACACTCACAAAAAAGAACCACATCGCCACATCACAGAAATTATCCAGACCGGGCGTAGAAGTAAATTCAGCGCTGCCTGTTGTCAGACAGCCGAAGTACCTCGCCCCGTCCACATAACCAATGTGAAGTAACGACGCCCTTCCAAAGGTGGCACAGCCAATCTCTCTAGAAACTGCATTTTGTTTGTGTCTTCACTCATACTACGGACTAACCGCATGTGTAATGTATCAGAATAATTGAAACATACATGAGTAGGTAAACCCCACCAGTTTTGTATAATACATAGGTATTTTTAATAATATAAAATATTAATAAAAATCTGGTGTGAAGAACACAAATACAGGTTCACTATTAATATTTTTGTGAACGTGTCCGAACATATCCCTCCCCAGAGACGTAGATACGTATTTCGCCTTTCTACATGCTCATCGGTACGCTCCTGCTGGAGAAAGGATATTCTCAGACACACTCATATTTTAATCAGTTTAAATTAGGCTGCGTGAATGTACTTGTATATTAAATGTAGGCGTCAAAATTAAATATTCAAATAACATATAAGTATAAAAAATTACACGTTACTACGATCTTAAAGTACGTTAGCAACGTCACAACACTAAAATGTTTAAAAATTGGCTTTACTACTGTACCACTTTTTTTTAATTCGATAAGTACAATTGAGGAGTCCTGGTACATTTTCTTATGAATCTGCAGAAACAAATATTTTGCTATAACACCTATACTTGTTAAGGGAAAAAATATTACCTTGGTTGTACAGTACATGGAGCGGTATGGCTGATGATGTTTCTCTGTGTAGTAGGCAAGTGTTACTTCTTCTGCAGCCTTAACAAGTTTCTCATTATCTTTACTCGTAGTTCTAACAAAGTCGTCTAGCTTAGAAGTACCTATATTAATATGTATTATTGTAATAATTATAATTATTGTCCGCAAAGAGGTCTGCATCAAATGAGATTTTTTTTGTTTTTATAAACATGTGAAATTAGATAACGTAGTTTTCGCTTACCTAGAAACCAAAAATTAGGTGTACAATTATAGTTGTCCGACTTGCTTTACCTATCAAATTTGACATTTTTATTTAAAATTTCTTAAAATTTTGCAAATGTTTATTTTGCATTTTTTATCTATACATATTATTACCGCCCTGTATGTTGCGATTCCGGCTAGGATTAGGGCGATGATAAATGATAATCAAAATAATAAAAGTAATGATAATAGTATTGTACAATGGTGGTTGATACACAAAACCGGCGGCGTCGGGGTAGAATAAATATTCGTAATTGCAGGCCACAATAAAATTCGTATTAATTAAATAAGTAATAAAAGAGCAGGGTGTCCTTAAGCGCTTTATTTAATAGTAACACAAAAAATATTTCACACTACACTGATTATAAATAAACATAACAAATACAACAAATAATAATTACGATTCGCCACGTGTATTGTTAATTTCCGTTTAAAATCAACATACACAGATACGTTAAACTTAGTGAAAGGGTCACCTCTGTTGCGTTATTTAATTAGGGTTAAATAACGAAATTGAGAAACAAACAAATAACTAGAGAAAGAAAAAGGGTACTTAGCTTGTAATTGTCTGCTACGGTCTTCTTGTGATAGGCACAGGAAACTGTTGATGGTGTTTTTAGGGAAAACACAGAACAAGTAAATTCGGAGCACTCGAAAGAGATAAGATAGAGTAGGTGGATGCTGAGGTTTATATATCACCGCGAGGGGTATGGTTCTTTTTACTGACCGTGACCTAAAAGGGAGGGGTGCAAAAGAGTCAGAATTGATAAAAATCATGATACGCTCGCGGGATTGAGATATCGATTAATAGAGATATATTCGCGAGATCGGCGATAAAAAATGGATTCGAATGATATGTCACAGTAGACAGTTCGGAGTATTTATAACGAAGTTAGGCATGCCAGGTGGAACAATTAATTACTAAGTGCCGGGGGACGTAGTTTCACCAAAGAAAATGTGTCTAGATGATTTTTGAATAACCCTATGTACATTAGCCTACGGGTGTCGTTTGATATCTGGATTAATAACGACAATTACTACGTTATTGAAAATGGCGCGAAAATCACTATAGACAAACTATCAAATATCTTGCTTCAGCGATAAGCCAGACGTATGAGATTTTTACAGAAGAATGGGATTAATGTATCTGAAAGACTCGTACCATGCTTATAACTGAATATTAATTAGAAGGCGAGTAATCTCTTGATGAATAAAAAACCCACGCTAATACCTAGGCATCTAACAACGGAAAGTTTTCGCGGTTAAACAGAGGGTAGGTAGCTTTTCGTAGAATCACGGTCGCGCAGATGTGGTGCCGGTCGAACTTTCTCTTTAAGGAATGCAACTGGAAGGCTGTATATACTGAGTGTTTAAAAAAAACAAGGCGCGTACAATTAAAAAGCGATGTCTTTTTTAAACTGAATTATTTGGTTATACGCGAGTGTAACATTCCCGTCCACTTAGAACAGCCTTCGTGGTGCATGACATGTTAGTGGTGGGAGAGAGTTCGATCTGGTCAGCGTATATTAACTCTTAAGGACAAAAAATACGGCCAGGACCGATTTAACGTCGTTCTCACCTTAGCACACGTGTGCCTGCGATAAAACCTGGAAAGATCGCGCAAGGTGAGGGCGCGCTCTTAAGCATCAGAACTCCAGTTAATCGCGTTTAATGAAATTGACATCCGCGGAGGGAAAAAAACCAATCTAAAAGAAAACACGAGGAAGCGGGAACGGGTCTGATTGCTTAAGTCGCACTGTTGTTAGACATAGCCCGGTACATAATATTTTGCCCTATCTGATTCTTACAGTTGAAAGGAAAAAAAAAAAATCTAAACACTCTTATACTAATGGAAAAGAAAAAAAACATAGCTAAAAATAAAATATTACTAAGTTGATATTACTACTAATGTTTATTTACGAAAGAAAGAATAACTAAAAATAAGACCTAACTTTGGTGCTGCAGGTACGGTGTTCTTCGCGTATTCTCGTCCAAGAATACTGGAGTTCCAATGACGATCGCTCCTCGATGACTGAACGGTGCTCCATTTCCCCGATGACACACACACTGGCACAAAATTAGAGTTAGTTTTCGTTACACGGTGCAATTAATTTCTAATTTTTGTCTTTCGCGGCGTTTTAAACGTTCCCGCGGGGGAGAGGCGACTTATTTACACGCACTAAGGGTCTTGTTCCAGCGCTACGGGCGGTATAGCGTTACCGACGTTGTAATGCCTTAATTGGTCTATGTGGTATTTCACTGGACGGCCGCCATTGCGTCTTATCAAATAAGACGTGTCGCCAATGGCTTTAACGACTGGGTACGGGCCCAACCAGCGGGCGGCGAACGGTTTGTCACTTAAGGGGTGTGCCTTAATTAACACCATTTCGCTTGGACGATATGTCACTGGCATAGGGTCGTCATTGACATATCTTTGTTCCCTGTATCTTCGCTCGTTTAATTGTAGGCGGGCCAGTCTTTCCTCGGCTGTTTCGTGTTCCGTTAATCGTTTTTCCCTCCAGTCACCTGGGCGTGGCAATTCGTTACCGAATACTGCCTTCGATGGTGAATATCCCGTAGCGGCGTTTCGACGACTTCGTATATTAAATAACACCGCGTCTAACCGTTCATCCCACCTAGCGGTGTCTTGTTCAACCAGGTGTATTCGTAACCCTTTTTTGATCTCTTGATTCCGTCGTTCTACTGGGTTAGCGCGTGGGTGATATACGGGCGTCGTCCAGTGCGTCGCGTCCCAACGACGCACAGCGTCTTTCCATGTCCCGGACCGAAACTGCGGTCCGTTGTCTGTTAGTATGCACTGGGGATATCCAAATCGGGTGAACATGTTTTCCAGGAAACGGACGATCGCTTTCGTCGGCGTTGCTCCAACTGCGAGAGCTTCAACCCAGCGCGTACATAAATCCGTACAGACAATTATGTTTCTTTTTCCGCTTCGACTTTTTGGTAGTGGTCCAATTAGATCGACCGATAAAGTTTGGAACGGTCTCATTGGATGATGAGGTCGTAGGTGAGCGCGTTCTTGATGTGGTCCTCGCTTATAGCACGTACATATGGGACATGCACGGACATATTCACGCACATCCTTTCGAAGAGTTCTCCAAAAGAAACGGCTTTCGATGTTTCGGATTGTTTCGTCAGCGCTCGGATGGCCGGCAGTGATGCAGTCGTGGTATTCATACAAAACTCGTTCTTTCACGGCGTGGGGAACAACTAACACTTCCTGATCTCCTTGGCGACGGCGTAGGTATCCATCGTTGTTCGTGTAGAGCTGGGCGAGCGCCTCTTCTCCGTCTTCGGTGTGTTATCCGCCTCGAAGTGTGAGTTTCCTTGATATCCTGGCGACGGCGTCATCCCGTTGTTGGGCGTCCTGGACTTCGACGACAACAGGATTGGTGGCGTCAGCGGCTGCGGCAGCAATCTGAAACAAATGTACAGCAGAATCTGGTTGTTCACTAAGAGAAATGTTATTATCAGAAATTAGTAACCGCGTTTCGTCGACAACTTCCGGTTCTATTAGACGATTTTCCGGCGTACGCGACAGTACGTCTGGCAATTCGTTCTCCTTGCCTGGACAATGTTGAATGTCGAAACTAAATTCTTGCAGTAATAAGGCCCATCTCGTTAGTTTCGACTTGCTATCCTTGGTACGGTCCAACCAAAGTAATGCACGACTATCTGTCCTAAGTGTAAATTTTCTATCCTCGATGTACGGCCTGAATCGTTTAACTGCCCATATAACAGCGAGACACTCTTGTTCGTTTATATGGTATTTTCTCTCTGCGGCGTTGAAACGTGAACTTGCATATGTAATTATGCGCTTTTCTGTCGAGTATTCTTGGTACAGCACTGCAGATATTCCTTCTCCAGACGCGTCTGTTTGCACTACAAACGGTATTTTAAAATCGGGACGATGTAAATGCAGAGGGCGTGAAAGTTCGCTCTTAATCCTTTCGAACGCTTCTTGCGCACTGGAGTTCCACTGATAACCTCGCTTGGTTGTCAATAAGTCTGTTAAGGGAGAAAGAATATCGGAACACTGTGGTACATAATCTCTTAACCAATTGACTAAGCCCAGGAATTGTCGGAGCTGTTTTCGCGTCCGCGGCGGCGTCGCGGCGCGAACGGCGTCGATATGTCCTTCCTGCGGCTTGTTACCGGTCTCGGTTAGGACATGGCCTAGAAAAGGTAATGTTGACGTACCAAAGACGCACTTGTCTGGCGCCAACTGTAGATTATGTTGTTGTAAGCGTTCTAGCACCTGTCTCACGTGTCGGTGATGATCTTCCCACGTATCGGAATAAATAATCACATCATCTAGGTACACTAAAACAAACTTACGTAAATATCCTGCTAATACTTCTTGCGACATCATCTTCTGGAAGGTCGTAGGACTGTTTTTTAATCCGAACGGCATCACATTAAATTCGTACGCTGCTCCATCCGGTGTAATAAACGCTGTTAAATGTCTCGATTCTTCTGCCATTTCCACTTGCCAATATCCGCTTTTTAAATCCAACGTAGTGAATATTCGCGCAGATCCCAGTTCTTTCAGTGATTCGTAAATCGGCGGTAACTGTGACACTTCGTCTTCTGTTTTGCTGTTGAGTTTCCGATAATCAATGCAAAATCGTGTCTTACCGTCTTTCTTTTTTACTAGGACGATCGGAGAGTTGTACTCGCTTGTACTCGGTCTTATTACCTTTGTTGCTAACATTTCCTCGACTTGATCAGCGATTATTCTTTTCTTTTCAGGCGAATAACGATAGGCGTGAACTCGCACAGGCTTTGTGTCTTTCAGTCGTATCGTATGTCGGGTCGCCGTTGTTCTATTAAGTTCGTTACTTGTTGTCAGTAATTTTCTGAAGTCCTTAATAGTTTTTCTGAAAGAATCTCGTTGATCCAATTGAACGGTGTCCAATAGGTTAGTTAAATCAACTTCGAATGGTAATTCGGGCATCGTCGTGAATGTTCGAGCGAAGTGGATGGTACGTCGTGTTTTATTTCCGATATGTATACATCGGCGTTGAAGGTCGATGACTGCCGCTTGACTGTCGAGCCACGGGAAGCCTAGAATTAATTCCTCTCGTAAATCCGGTGCAATAAGAACAGGGATGTCGATCTCATCGTCGCCGAGTTTTACGCTCACTATTCCTGTTCCCGTCGTAGTCATAGCCGCAGATTTGCTACCTAAGATCACATTACTAACCTTTTTTGTTGTAATTCGGTGTACGTGGCATGGTCGGGCGAAGTTGTGGGACGCTGCGATATCAACTAATGCACTTACTGTGTCCGTTTTTATTTGTAACATTAGTCGCGGCGTTCCTTTTGTTGTAGGGTGTTCGAGAGAGTTTAAGGCCGGGCTACCCTTGAACCGGCCCGTGTTCCTTCCCCCGAATTTCTATATTTTTCACGGAGAATTGGGCAATCACGATGCCAATGAAACTCCGGGCAATGTTGACATTGTGGCGGCTCTCTTTTCTCATACCTCTGCGCTGTATTGTTTGCTGTATGTGAAGCAGGCTTCGGTGATTTGTCTGCTGCCTTACTTTTGACTGCGTTGTTTGTTGTTATTTCGCGTTTCTTCGACGGCGCTTCTGTGGGATCGCCGTGAACGTAATTATCGATTTGTACACACGCTCTTCGCAGGTCATCGATGGTATTCAGCGGATGTGGGCCGAGGGACACTTTATAATTCGGTTGTAATTGCCGACGTATTAATGTAATGACGCGCACTTCGTCCCAGTCTGGATTCAACCTCTTACATAAGCGTCGTTTCCTTAAAATAAACTCGACGGCGCGCTCGCTTTTCTTCTGTGGGACGCCATAGAGCCTCTCCTGTAGGTGGTCAGTCCTTGCTTCGGACGAATACGCTTCCGCGAATAGCGTTTTAAAACAATCGTACGAATCTACTTGATTGTTTAGTGATTCAAGCCATCTGGCTGCGCCTCCAGTTAGGAATTGTTTAATTTCGTGCATCGTGCTTTCCGGTGTCAATTGTTTATTGACTAAGTATTTATCTAACTGTTCGATAAATACCTCTGGGTCCTGCAGTATGTCGCCGCTAAAAGCATCTGGCTTCGGTGGTAATTGCGGTGTTGTTGGAGACATCGTGCAGAATTGCTGCATCATTCGCATGAATTGTTCTGTAAATTGTGTGTTCTCTGTGGGCGTCGCTTGCTCGTTTATTCCGGAATTCGATGTGCCTTCCGCGTTTCCTCTTGTATTCACCATTTTTGTCGTGGGTTCCTAGATTACGCTTAATCTTAAATAGCTCTAAAAGTTGGGCGCCAAGTTTATTACCGCCCTGTATGTTGCGATTCCGGCTAGGATTAGGGCGATGATAAATGATAATCAAAATAATAAAAGTAATGATAATAGTATTGTACAATGGTGGTTGATACACAAAACCGGCGGCGTCGGGGTAGAATAAATATTCGTAATTGCAGGCCACAATAAAATTCGTATTAATTAAATAAGTAATAAAAGAGCAGGGTGTCCTTAAGCGCTTTATTTAATAGTAACACAAAAAATATTTCACACTACACTGATTATAAATAAACATAACAAATACAACAAATAATAATTACGATTCGCCACGTGTATTGTTAATTTCCGTTTAAAATCAACATACACAGATACGTTAAACTTAGTGAAAGGGTCACCTCTGTTGCGTTATTTAATTAGGGTTAAATAACGAAATTGAGAAACAAACAAATAACTAGAGAAAGAAAAAGGGTACTTAGCTTGTAATTGTCTGCTACGGTCTTCTTGTGATAGGCACAGGAAACTGTTGATGGTGTTTTTAGGGAAAACACAGAACAAGTAAATTCGGAGCACTCGAAAGAGATAAGATAGAGTAGGTGGATGCTGAGGTTTATATATCACCGCGAGGGGTATGGTTCTTTTTACTGACCGTGACCTAAAAGGGAGGGGTGCAAAAGAGTCAGAATTGATAAAAATCATGATACGCTCGCGGGATTGAGATATCGATTAATAGAGATATATTCGCGAGATCGGCGATAAAAAATGGATTCGAATGATATGTCACAGTAGACAGTTCGGAGTATTTATAACGAAGTTAGGCATGCCAGGTGGAACAATTAATTACTAAGTGCCGGGGGACGTAGTTTCACCAAAGAAAATGTGTCTAGATGATTTTTGAATAACCCTATGTACATTAGCCTACGGGTGTCGTTTGATATCTGGATTAATAACGACAATTACTACGTTATTGAAAATGGCGCGAAAATCACTATAGACAAACTATCAAATATCTTGCTTCAGCGATAAGCCAGACGTATGAGATTTTTACAGAAGAATGGGATTAATGTATCTGAAAGACTCGTACCATGCTTATAACTGAATATTAATTAGAAGGCGAGTAATCTCTTGATGAATAAAAAACCCACGCTAATACCTAGGCATCTAACAACGGAAAGTTTTCGCGGTTAAACAGAGGGTAGGTAGCTTTTCGTAGAATCACGGTCGCGCAGATGTGGTGCCGGTCGAACTTTCTCTTTAAGGAATGCAACTGGAAGGCTGTATATACTGAGTGTTTAAAAAAAACAAGGCGCGTACAATTAAAAAGCGATGTCTTTTTTAAACTGAATTATTTGGTTATACGCGAGTGTAACAATATTTACAACTTTACCACTTCGCAATAGTTTCTATTTTTTTTTTAGTTTTTCAACATTTTTGACCCGTCCTTGCAGATTAGCTATGCAAAATTATTTAATTTTACCTAATCTAATGTATTAATAATACATATTTTGGCAAATATATTGTTCAGCTCTATTTATCTTCAAAAACCGGCATTCCCTGTCATAAGGAGGTATTGTTTCAAGCAAATAATATTTGATGCAGACTTTTTTGCGGACACTGTATATTAGCATTGTTACAATACTTACCTGGTTGGCTTTTTAATTTTATCTTATGTTTTTCTGTATTTATGTGATCCTCAATATCTTTTGTGCCTTTATGAGCAATACTAAGATTTGTATTGCATATGTCATAAACTACCTCCTCAGAATTAGATTTTCCTTTTTTAAAAGAGGGAAATTCATTTAAGCATTTCGTCTGATACTACACACTTTCGCTTTGGCATTATTATAAATAAGTATACCGCAATATTTGGAAAATAAATAAAATAATAACGCTCGAGGGCAGTGGCGGTTTCTGCTATGGTTTGCAAGTTTGCGCAACCACCAAAACTAATAGATTTAATTTAATGAAAAAAAGCGTAATTCTACATTTTTTAAATTAAAAATTTTGTACTACCTCACAGAATAAATGAACTATTATAAATTACTTATAATAGGTATATCTAATTGGATATGAATACGTTAAATAAATGAGAGAATAACACACTTGGTTTGCAGACTCATTGCAATCCACGAACGTATATATCCCTATACGGCTGACGAACTTTGTCGAACGTCTTTCGGGTATATCTCCATAAACGACAATAGTGTTGCAGCAGCAGTGCAACCAAAACATTAGACATATTTCTTGCTTACGGTGCAACGGTATAAAAGCGAATAAAAAAGTTGTATTTGTGTGTTTAAAAGTGTTTATGCTCTTTATTTTTAAATAATAATGAATTCAGTGCAGAGTTTAATAGTGGATCCGTTCTATAAAAGAACGTACGCCGAAAAAATTGAAATAAAGCGGTTGGGCAGACCTGTTCCGAATTTAAATCTGAAACAAACGATTTCCAGTAAGACGCGAACTTTTAATAGACTATTTAATAAGGATATTTATAATAAACATTTGTGGATTTGCGGTTGTAGTATAAAAAATGCATTATTCTGCTTTCCTTGCTTACTATTTGAAGGTGAAGAATTATGGACGAAAATGGGTTTAACTGATTTAAATCATTCAAGCGATCGAATTAAAAAACACAGTATATCACAAAGGCATATGAAAAATGTAGTCCAATTATCGCTTTTTGGGAATGTGGATATTGCTGCTCAGATGGATAGTGCATATCGAAGAAATATAGCATTGCACAACGAGAAAGTTAAGTACAATCGATATGTAGTGAACATTATAATTAATTGTGTACGTTTTTGTGGAGCTTTTGAACTTGCTTTCTCAAGAAAGATAAATTTGCGACTGCGAAAGATCGTCGCATGGATTTTTTGCTTCAATAAAATCAGGATCAGAATCAGGGAGTTTTAAAAGCCTTTTTTCTTCTTTATATGTACCTTAGCAAAATTACTTTTAATAAAACATACTTAGTGACCTACCTTGTTTACCTACTGTAAAAAGTATTAGTATTCACTAAATTTGCAACCCCCACATTTTTTATGCACGAGCCGCCGCTGCTCGAGGGGTTAACTCCAAGTTTTTTCAGAACCACAACGATCATCAAATTTGACGTAACGCGCTTTGCGGTAACGCCGATAACGGTATTCTAGAGATGGGCCAGTCGCGTCGTAGAGATATAGCGATTAAATAATTAACAAAGGTTAAGCTATTTCACTGTATTTGTGATCTTCGGTGCTTTCCCGGACATTTTTACAAATTCTGTCCGCACTTTCCTGGACACCTTAAAAACGAGGAAATCTGGATGTATGGAAACACTAAACTTGGACCCCATGGTTTCTATATAATTTTTAAAATAAAGTAATCCTTGATTTCAAAACTGTTTCAGAAATTCTTTAAATAGTAGATACAATAAAAGGTTGCTACGATTAAAATTCCAACTCTTGCAAAACAGTTTTGAATTTTTAAATTACTTTATTATATACTTTTTTATAAAAAAATATATGTTGTTCGCATAATATACAAATCATGTTCCGTGCGTACGGGTTCTTAAACATTTAATTTATTGTCTAAGAACCCTTTCACATGAAACGTTTGAAAATTTAACGTAAATCAAAATTTCGTCAAAAAATCAAAACTGACAGTTGCAAAAATCGCAATAAATTTAACCTGCTCTTAATGTCTCTGCTTTTATTAAGAATTAAAATTGTCCTTTTATATTGGTAAGGTAAATCTATAATATTGTAGAGATTATAATTATCGTAAATATTATTAAAGTATTTGTTTAAAAAAGGTTTTGGAATCACGCCTACGGTATGTTCGTTTGCCAGTAACTGGAACATTTCTTCCAAATTCACAACTTTTTCAGAATGCATCTGAAAGAGAAATAATACACACTATGTTCTCAAAAGTACATTCGTTATATTAGAGTTCAATACATACATAAGGGTCCACTTTGCTCAGTTCTTGAGTATAATTCAACATAACAAATTTTATCTTATATACATCAGCAACAAAGTTGTTTGATTTTTCTTGCAATAGTGTTGAAGTAATTCCTGCGGTAAATACTGTATACTGTAGATAAGCTAGTAAATAAACTTGTAAGAAGATTACGCAACTAGCAAATTTATGAGGTGAATAACTAACTCCTGTAACATACAATTATTATTTATAGCTATTTCTGGAGCGAAATTTTGCAAATACATATATGTTTTTGAAGAAAAAATAAATTATAATTAAGTTTAATTTATCTAAATACCTTCTTTTCCTTATGTTGATAAATTATAATGAAACGTTTACTTAGTTTATTTACTCGCAAAAGTGTTGCGAAGTAAGCTAAGTGGTAAATACATTTATGTATTTATGTGTGTGTAGATGCTCTACGCTGCAGAGATGTTTATGTATACAGGGTGTAAACAAAATATGCCGATATACTTTAATACGTAATAGCTGTAATAATATTAAGCATAAAATGTTAATGCACGAAAACTCTATCTCGAACGAGATCAAAGAGAAAAAATATTTAATAAATGCGCATGGTTCGATCCGACTCTGGTAAATTTAGTATTCCTTTATAACTGCAGCGCTATCCCTACTGAAGCGTAATGGTGGGAGTTGTAGATGCGATGATGCATACTGTAAGTCAGAAGTCAATCTGTTATCAATTTCCGGGAAGTATGGCTTATTCAAAGCGCGAATTAACAGATATTGTCTTATTATACGGTGAAACAGGTGGAAATGTTAGAGCTATTAGACGTATTTATGAAAGGTGGTTTCCGAACCGAAGATGTCCATTAAATGCTTTAATTTTACAAACCGATTGAGAGATCGTGGTACATTGCATCCAAGTTATGAAGACCGTGGCCGTGGAAGACGATCCTCGGCAACGTATTTTTCAAGCTGCGGCCCATATCCGTGAAGACCGAGCCTTGTTAAATCGTGTACTTCGAAAGTTTACCAATCAGTTAGCTTGTAGTTATGTAAATGGCAGCCACATTGAACATCTTTAATCATTTCACCATTTCACACATATCTGTCCTTTTTAGGGCAAATAAATTGTCATTAAAAAAAGAGGCAAATAGAACACATAATATGAACAATAATTTAAAAATCACAAATGTAATTTATTATTTCTTGGTGTGAATTTAATATTAAGACATTTAAAAGAAACTTGATATTGCATTTTTTTCCGGATATTATAAAGGTCAGGCCATTGCTTACTTATAAATAACAACAGAACAGCTGATGCATAAGAAAATTTATATCTACGAAATGAATGAATACATATTACTGAAATGTGAAGGGGATTTTTGGTGAACTTGAACAAATAAATGCCTATTTGTTTGTTGAATCGGCAACATATAAACATATAATTTCTATTGATTTAGATTCAATCTGAATACAGGACCGTATTTGAAAAGTTTGTGTTCTTAAATTTTCGCAAAAATTAATTATAATCTTAAGATGTAACGTCGAAACTCCACTGAGATCGAAACACATGTACCTGTAGTCAAAGTGACCCTTTGGTTAAATACGTGGTGTATGTCCATGTGTACAGATACAGATATGTTTTTAACATATTTGTATTCACAAATACTTGATGTGTTTACACATTGATATGTTATTTTTTCGTATAAAATGTTGTTTGTATATCGTAATTCGGTAGATTATTATTGTTATATAACCTTGTTGGCAGCTCGCTGCTATTGCCCAAAAAGTGACATCTATCCAGGACCATAAAAAGTGATCTTGATGCACCTCATGGTAGTATTTAGTGGTTATTCTTAAAAGTATGACAGATATTCCTAGTACGCAAATAAATATTAACCACAAAGTCCCATTGAATGTTACAATAAAAATATCTTTGGTGTGATTTATTTTTGTCGGCTTATATATTAAGGCATATCTACAACAAAAGTAGACTATACATATTTAAATTCCACGTTTTAAACGTGCTCAGATTTAAAATTACCTGCTATCAGTGATAGGAATTAGATATTCTACAGATTTTGTAATTTCATAATTATATGGATAATAAAAAATAACATCGAAAGATTTGATGTTTTGATTAGTTTTTAAATCTTCTGCTTCTCGTATAATTTTGATTTTTACACTGAAAAATTAATTTATACACAATTTTAAATGATTAATATATAAAAGGTCAAAAAAATTTTTTAACCGTAAAGTTAAGAAAATTTCAGAATTTAAAAAACCATATACAGTTAAAACTATCGATTTAAATACATCAATCGTTTAAACAAAAATTGAATCTAGGTCATCAAAAAGTTGTGCTCAATAATTATGTGATGAGTTTTAAACAATAATCTGACTATCATTGGCGTATAATATAATAATATCATTCAGGCAACAATTTCAAAAAAATATGTATAAAAGCATACCATGCCTTCAAAAACTTCTCTGATTAGAGTAAGCTGTTCTTTAAGTATTTTCTTTAGTAAGATTGACGACACTGCAATACTTTTAAATTGTGACAGCTGTCATTGACAACTTAAATTAGAAAGCTTTACATTTGATTGTATTATTGTATTATAAGCATGTTAGAGTTACAACACAAAAAGTGTATAATCGCAAGTTACTTTATAACTAATCGAAAATTACATAATGGAGAATGGGTTCAATCCATTAATCAGTGCTTGCATGATTTCCGGCAACAGTTTTCTAATCTGCCAGTTATTTATGCACAGCTGCTAAGTCATGTCCATGCTTCAATTGATAAATTTTGTGAAACAGGGGCAATAGCTCGTAAACCTGGCGGTGGAGTACCTAAAAAACGAACCGCAGATTGCATAGAGGATATTCGACGTCGAATGGAGAAATCACCCTTTCTAAAGAAGTTCATTTGTCAATGGGAACATGTCATACCCTTTTAAAAAAGGACTTAAAGTCGTTTCCATATAAAATTCAAGCATTTTTTTGAACTCACGCAGATAGATTTTGGTACGAAAACACAGTACTACATAAATAATGACAACATTCTCGACAAATGCGTAGTTCAACGTTGTCTTCAAAATAATGGACAACACTTTCAGCATAACCTTTACCTTTAGTACTATTATCTTTTAAATTTAACTAATATAATAAAAATTTTTAATTTTTGCACACATATTGGTGAGATACAAACTGTCAAACTGCATGCACTGATATCAATTATTATCAAAAAGAAGACATGGTATATAAAACAATTATAAAACTTGATTGATGTACAACATATAAAAATTTGGTGAAATGGAGACGGTGTCAGAAATATCTATAAAAGCATTGAAATTATTCCGAGTATTAGTTAAAACTCATTTGCTTATATGTTAAAGTGCCCCGGTATGAAGGGAGGTGTCTGCACTCCTACTGAGCGCGGCTTTCGGATGGCGGATAAGTTAAGTGACGGGTTGGCTCCAAATATATTGAATAAGGAAACCAATAGATGAATTCAAGCTGATGGTAAAGGCATCGCCTGGGAGCTGTTTGGCAGGGGGTTGATAAATGTTTGTTTCTAACGATCCCTTTGAGATACCGGGCGACCTCCCATCGTAACTAGCCTTACTCGCGTATCGAGGCACTACACGGGCTGACTATTAATTCTCTTTACTCCTTATATCACTAATTTTTATACTCGTATAATAAATTTCTCATGGATAGGAAGAAGGACGTGAATGACTTGATTACCCAAAAAGAAACTGTCGGAGGCTACGAAAATAATGTACTTAGCCTTACAATGCCTTAGTAGAGAGTCAGGTCCTACAGAAGTAAAGCAATTCTTCCCAGGAATACTATGGATGACCTTCGCAAATGAGGCAACAACCACCCTCTGCATGGGTCAGGGGGAGAGTGGCTTCGTTAGGACCGCTGTGGGAAGGAACAGACCTAAGTGTTGTATACTTAAAGACTGTCGGACTGAAGGTCGTCTTTTTACCTAAATCAAAGGCAATGCCTATAAATGTCATCGAGACCTCTCTCAAGGTGCAGAATACAGAACTTAGAATGGACGATTGAAGGGCAATGAATTACAGGATAGGGAATATAAGTCAGCTCTTGGTCTCCTTTACATGCAAAGCCTTGGCAGGGTGATCTACTGTGTACTAAAGAAACAAAATACCGGGAATAAAGAAGATGCAAGTAAACTTCCAGCACTAAAGGCGGTCTCAACGATCTTTACATTTATCTGGAGGTCGCCATTATACAGAAACCATGGAAAAAAAGTCTTGGTGAAATTAATGGAAAACTAATCTCCAGTACATCATCTAATACCCGCACACCAGCCGAAAAGAGTTTTGAAATATTGCTGCTAGATAACATTTGTTCTAGGGACTTGACGGCGATGAAAAGACCATGGAGAACGTGTGTCGAAGGATATTATTATCGTTTGGAAGGTTCAAGAATTTTGAAATCGGCAAACAAGGAGTGCCGTAGAAAGAAAATTTGACGTGATAGAGGCAAATTGGTTTCATATTTGGCATTAGCGTACCAATATTAATTAAAAACAAGTGTCAAACCATCGTCAGAAAAAAAATTTTAATTGTTGGCCAGTGTAATCGTGATGCTTCAGTGACCTATAACAGCTTCTATAAAACAATGTCCCAAACTAACAAAGTTTCATTTTCAATGCAGTAACGACAAGAGTAATATCAGCTCTGAAGATATCCGTCGGTCAAGAAGAAAGCAGTGTCTAGAACGCGATTCCAGATCGGAATCCTAGAAACAATCATTCATGCAATCTTTAGTACAAAATCGAGAAATACTACAAAATTTAGAAATTCAACTTGAAATTCTCCTACTGAATAAACTTATACGCCATCAACTTTATTACCACTTCTAAAATAAGCTTGGCCTAAAAATATATTATATTCTAAAATAAAAACCATTTTAAAACTCTGAAAAGAATTAAATTAAAATTCATCAAAACAAAACATATAGAACAACTACAAGTATGTTTGACCTTAGTCAAATGTCACTTCAATTTATGCTCATCAAAAAAGAAAACACGTCGCCTTTTAGCTACGTTTTCCTTTAACAAAATACCAAAGTAAACTAGATGGATTTTTCAATTGAACCCGTAATATTTATTGAGAATGCCCTGTTCTGTACATACATATACGGGTTTTTTTTTATCATTATACATACATCTCCCAAGGTGTAATTCCAAAAAAAGAAAAGGTGGCATAGTAGGCAATCAGTTATACACCAGTGAAGTATTTACCTACAAACAATAGCTTAATTCTTAAATCAGTTTGCCTTGGAGAGAAAAGAAATTAATGTCAAATATTTCTGAATTTTTATTCATACATGAATTTTAAATTAAATACATTTTATTGAAAAATAGAAAATTTATTTAAAACAGTTAATTATCCTAACAGGCGTATACCTTGTGGGAAGACAATTTTAAATATTTTTAACAAATTCAAAGAAGATGGTTGTTTTCTAAATTCCCACAAAAAAAATAAAACCAATCACGTGTTAACAGAACACATGAAGCTGAATATTCTGTGTTATGTAGAAGACCGGTCTGTAGGGTCGCTTTTAGACGTAGTCGGCATTTTGGAGTATCGTACTGTTCGGTGTTCAAAACCCTAAAAGAATTCTTATGTAAGCCATACAAGATATCAAACTATCAAGAGCTTTTCGAGGAAGATAAAGTAAAACTAACTGAGATATAATGTTTAATTTGTTAAATGAAAACAAAGAAATTTTAAATAAAATAATTTTTACTGATAAATCAAACAGTTCCATAGTAGATTTAAAGTGTTTCATGTTCTAAATAATTTCCCTTTGAATGTTTATACATTCATATCTTTAATAGTTAGAAAGCATAGTAAGATGAAACCCATTGTGTTATTTCTTTAGATAATAGGAAAAGTTTGGGTGTAATTTTAATAAAATAAATACTTAGATTACTTATTAATATTTTTTAGGAACATTATCATATCAACATTTCTCGGCTTTAGTCTTGCACACCTTTGTTCTATTATAAACCAGCTGTACTAGCACTCTTTCACTTTCTGCTGAACTTGCTGGAATACAGAAATATTTCCTAGCGCATTGTTCTAAGGGTTTCAGCTCCATTCCTGTTACCTGAAAGAGAATCCAAATAAAAAATGCACTTACCCTTTTTTTTAAACTCATCTTCCAAAATAAAAGAGGATCTACGTCCTAATTTGAATTTGGCCTTTCAAGGTATTGCCATTTAGTTATTATTACATCAGCTGTAATTGATTTTACTTTCTCTTTTTCTTTCTTACAAAAATCCAAATAATGAAAGTGACTTTTGATGGGGACTAATGTCTGTTT
This sequence comes from Melolontha melolontha, assembly GCA_935421215.2. Classification (NCBI taxonomy): domain Eukaryota; kingdom Metazoa; phylum Arthropoda; class Insecta; order Coleoptera; family Scarabaeidae; genus Melolontha; species Melolontha melolontha. The sequence continues at coordinate 121,832,265 of OW285237.1, read as the reverse complement.
CGATTACAGGCATTTGTTCTTTATTTTCAGGATCTATTTTCTTCATAATATTAAACACTTCTTGTTCTAGAAAAGAAGTAGTGTTCTGGAAGAGAAGTAGCATTTCCAGTAGCATTTCCAGTACTACGAAAACCTTCTCTTTTAAATCGAGGGTCTGAAACAGTTGCTACCTTAGTAACTGATAATCCTTCATATGAAAATAGCCTTGCTTTAACAGATTCCAAAAGTTTGTTCCCTTCCTCAATCTTTAATTCCAGTAGTGATGCTCTTAGATAATTGTACAGTTCAAAATTTATTGGGATTATTAAATAAATAGTAACATATTTATACCTACAAGAGCTTCGCACTACTGCTTGTTAAGATCAATTTCTCCATTTTATTAAACCACTTATTCGTAAGAGACCACGAGGTGTTATTTGTTTTTATCGTATTACTGAAATGTCCTCAATAAATACGTAGATTACGTTCGGTATTAGAAGTATGATGTAATGTGACTTACTATCTTAGATATATTTCAATCTTAAAGAAATACTATCGATAGTGCCTGAAAAGTATCGATATTTTCGATTGTGTAAATTGATCGTTTGATATCTTGTTTGGCTGAATTCTTTCACAGCTTTCACAGCTTCATGTGTTCTGTTAACACGTAGTTGGTTTGTTTTTTTTTTGAAAATTTAGAAAACAACCATTTTTTTAAATTTGTTAAAAATATTTAAAATTGTCTTGGCATAACGTATACGCTTGTTAGGATAATTAACTGTTTTAAATCAATTATCAATTCGATCAAATGTATTTAATTTAAGATGCATGTATGAATAAAAATTCAGAAATATTTAAACATTAAAATTTTTTTTCTCTCAATGGCAATGACTTTTATTTTTTTAGAATTACAAATAGGGAGATGTATGTGTAATGAATGAAAGAAAAAAACCCAGTATGTATTTCTCTTCTAGTTATTGCATATTATGTAAGTCGTGAAATAAAAAACATACACATCACACATTTTGACAACCGATGCCTTGTCAGTTTATTGTTAGTGTTTGATAACTTTGTGACAAAGCGTGTTTCGAAGGTAATTTGTTTTAATTTTACCCTGCTACTAATTAAGTGTAAATGGATAATTCTGAACATCGTCAAGTGATTAAATATCTCTTAAAGGAAGGCATGTCTTTACCGAAATCTTTTATGATATACGAGATACACTGGGTAAGGGTTATCCTTCGTATATAACCCTCAGAAAATGGGAAAATGAGTTTAAGCGTGGCAGGAGCAGCTTAGAAAATGATCCTCACAGTGGACGGCCGAGTCCAGAAATGGTAGATAAAGATAAAGATTTGTTGCTAAATGATTGAAAGCGTTAGAAATAGCAGAAGATAGTGCTCATTTTAAAGGAACGGTTGCTTTATATTTTGCAGGAAGAACTTGATATGAGAAAGCTTTCGGGAAGATGGGTGCCGCGTTTACAGACGACGGAACAAAGACGCGTTCGCTGTCCACTATCGATGAATAATTTAGAAATTATTATATGCAACACAACAGATTTTTGCGGCGATTTTTTAATTGTGACGAAACATGGGTTCATTATTATACACCCGAATCTAAACAGTCGAAGATGTGGACCAAACGCAGAGAACCAAATTTAAAGAAGGCCAAGACAGTTTTATCGGCGAGAGAGGTGACGGCATCGAATATTATGGAAATCTCCTAGATCGTTTGAAGAAAGCTATCGCTGAAAAGCGTTCAGGAGTGACTAAAAAAAATGCTATTTCACCATGATTATGCACCTGTTCATTCCAGTACGGTTGTTGCAAAGAAATTTAAGAACAAAGGTTTGAATTAGTACAGCACCTATCAATATAGGGGTACAATGTCTGACGTGAAAAAGCAAAGAACATGCATAAAATATTCTGCTTCAAACTTGGTAAAACGCCAGCGGAAACTCTGAAAATGCTTAAGCAAGCGTTCAGTGAGGCTACTTTAGGCCAGACGTACACTTATGAGTGGTACAACCGTTTTAAAAGTGGACGTGTGTCGGTCAATGATGATGAGCGTTCCGGTCGTCAATCGACGAAAACCACCACAAAATGTGGTTAAAGTGCATGATACTATCCTGCCAGACTGAAGGAGAACAATCAATGGCATTTGTAACATTGTCAGCTTGTCGTACGGCAGTTGTCAGCGTATTCTGTCCGGTGAAATTAACATACGGCGTATTGCTGCAATGTTTGTGCTAAGATTACTCAGCATTGAACAAAAACGACACCGTGCTCATGTGTGCACAGAGCTGAAAGAAACTGCCGAACTTCAGTACCAGAATCATTACTGGCGACGAATCATGGCTGTACGGGTATGATTCCGAAACATAGTAGCAGTCATCGTAGTGGAAGCAGTCATCGTCACCACGACCGAAGAAAGCAGGGCAAGTTCGAAGCAGTGGCGGCTCCTGAGTTGTGAAAGAGGGTGGCCACAAAAAAAACCTACCTTTTTTTGTGCATAAAATCCATTCTCCTATTTTTCATGCTGGAAAAGACGTCTATGACTTTGTTGCCAAAATTCGGGATAGACTGGATGAATTTCTTTTCTATTGATAGGACCGCCAATGCGTTCTGTCAATCTTCTGACATTGTGCTTCTTAGAAAAGTTTTAATGCGTTTGAGGGTGGAAAAACATTGTTCACATTCTGTTGTCGACATGAGTGTTACAAATAATATCCAACTGTTTGTATGGTTCCGTTAAAAACCTTTTTTAGGTTGTTGTCTGTTATGAACACTAGAAGTGGCAAAACACCACCTACATCACACATGTCATCGCGCTCATAAATTACTGAAACTTCAGTTTTCAATTTTACACTGTCCAACATAGGATAAGAGTTTATAGTTTCATCAAATTTTTTTTGTAGAAATGAATGACTAAAAGAGAAAAACAAACTTGAAAATGACAGCAAATTTTCAAAGAAAATTTGTATATTTTTATTGCACTGTGCCGCTCGTTCAATAATTATATTAAATTTATACACGTAACAGTGAATATAATGTGCATGTGGAATAATAGCTTGGACACTATTTGTCTTACCAGTCATCACGGACGCCCCATCGTAACTTTGAACGATTAGTTTATTGTTATCAGGCCCAGAAGGAGAATTTAAAATAGTTTGCAATTCATTCAACAATGTTTTTGCTAATACATCAGCATTATGTCCACCCAGCTTAAAAAAAGACCAAAAGCGTTCAAAAATTTGTCCATTAAACACGTATCGAATAATAACAACCATTTGCTGATTATTAGAGGTGTCTGTAGTTTCATCGGCCTCCAAAGCAATGAAATTTGCAGACTTAATTTCTTTTAATATTTCCTGCTTGTAAATTTTCCACATTGCATCTAGCAATTCGTTCTGAATAGTTTTAGAGGCGCGTTTAAGCACTTGTAACCCTTTTATATGTATTGCAAGCACAGCGTCTAATGCAGCTGCAAAGTTGATTAAGCCTACATAAACCTGGATTTTTCGATGTCAATGTCTCGTCATGGCGTCGTAACGCCAATTCAAAAGCTCCGCAAAATTTTATACAAATAATTAACCGGCGCAAAATATGACGATTGTTTTCCACATCTTCGTTGTATTTAATTTTATGTCGCAAATAAGCACTGTCCAACTGTTCACGTATATCCACTTTGCCTAGAACACTAAAATCCACCCATGTATTCATGTGAGAAACGGAATTTTCGTGTTTCTTTGCCCTGTCTGCGATATTTTTTGCGATGTTTTTTAAAAGATTTTGCACACAATTAACTGCCATCATTAATAATAAACGTCACTTCAAGCCTTTGAAATCACGCACGCCGTACACAAATCAGTACACGCGAAAACAATGCAGTCGCAGTGAATGCGGAGTTGGCGGATTTATACTCGAAATAGGTATATATGAAATCGTGCCCCGGAATATAGTTTAAGCGTTAGCATATTCGCTAAGGTATTTGGTGCGGAAGGAAACTTGGATACCATCGTTATAAAAATACGTAAAAATAATAAAATAAAATAATGCACTGAATTACATGCGAATTTCTTTCAGTGTTTATCTTGGTGGTTGAGTGGGCACGTGCCCTTGTGCCCTTTAGTACGAGCCGCCACTGGTCCGAAGCAACGTCGAGTTGATATTGATTTACCTCTTTGACGCTGATGGCATCATTCACAAAAAAATTCTTCCACTAGATGAAACGGTGAATATTGCGATGTTCTTCAGCGACTAAGAGAAAGCATTCGACGCACGCGACCTGTCAAGTGGTCCAAAAATTTGTGAATCCTACACCACGACAATGCACCAACCCACACGTCACTTGTTGTGCGTTAGTTTTCAGCCTCAACGAAGACGCCAGTACTACCCCATCCTCCCTACTTCCCAGTTCTTGCTCGCTGTAACTTCTTCCTGTTTCCGACGTTGACGTTCAAGGGGTGCAATTTTGAGACGATTGAGAAGATACAAACCGAATGACAGGCAGTGTTGAACACGCTAACGCGCGAAGACTTCCAGCACTACTTTCAGTCATGGACAAGTCGCCATCACCTTTCATTAGTTGACAGATTTATAGCACCATATCGCACTGTAGATAATAAGCAATTAGATAGAAAAATATTTCTATATTCAAATTTTTGTTTATAAACCATTTAAGTCATAAATCATTATTAAGTCATGTATATGAGTTGAATTCAATGTTATAACAAAAATAAGTGTGTATATTGTCGCGTTGACTTATACACAAGAAACTCATTACAGTTGAATGGATAATTTCACAGTAATAGGTATATAACATATTGTTAAAATTATTCTCCTTATACAATTTAAATCACTTTGTCAAAAGTTCAATATACTTAAAATTTGATTTAGTTTTTACTAAACTTAAATTTTCTATGTCTTACTCAACATCAATTGCATCCTTCACTAATGTTAAAAATTCCTTGCTAAAATCTCCATCATTGAAGAAACCCAATGTAATGAAACTACTATTATTTAATATATTTTCAAATTTTTCTTTCTTCCTATAAAATTGGAAATTATATTCTATCCAGACATGATCTTTGTTGTCACTAATAACTGTTACTTGTTGATTACGAATTCTTCTACCGCTAACAAATTGATCAAGTACATTGGATGCGTAAGAAAAGGCGATGAATAGAAATAAATACCACAAAGTCGATATGAACATGGTACCTGGTTATGAAACATTTGAAACAGATATTCTAAGAAATTGAATAGTAACAAAAGAATTAATCGATTTTCAGAACCAAATAATGCAGTAGTGCTTTTACGCAAATTAACATATATAATCTGTTTGGTTAATACACTCGCATATCACTACGCGATTTCTTGAGAATATGATTGAATATAGTATTGACATATGTATCAGTTCAAATGTATAATTATATTACTAAATTGAAAATATTATAATTATTTTTCGAGGCTCCAATGGGGAAGCTAAATCGATATGCGTCTTTGTAGTTGTAATCCAATTATTAAAATGAAAATCCATGCTATATTTATCATAACATGATAAACGTAATGATAATAATAGTATGTAATAAAAATTATTACTTTCGAGTTGCACTACCCAAATACAGATTTATGGATTAAAGAAACAATTAACTTTAAATAAGAAAAAAATACAAACATACAATAAAGTGCCTGTTTAACTGCAATAAAGAATTAGGATTTTTCTATGAACTAACGGTAATAAATAACGGTCGGATTATATGCAAAAAAAAAACTGAAAATATGCCCATAAATATGCAGATGTTTTAGCCTAAATATGTACTTCCTTATAAAAAATATGCAGTTTATAAAATACGAGGAATGTTAGAAAATGGAATACTGTAGAAAAAAATATTCTATTATGTTTACTACAAGTTTATTTACATTTTACAACATAATTTGTTTATTATTTTAACACTCTCGATTAGCGACATAAATTGATTTTCCAACTGCAATATAGAAGTGGAAATAAAGCTGTAATTGGCTTTTATCTGTGTTAAGGTATTTCTTTACTCGAATACACCTTTTAGGCGTCTATCACAGATTGTGCATCCCTATCATGATCCATAATAATTGTCTTTATTCCTTCATAATGATTTGCATGAAAAATAGCAGCCTCCAACCACGTTCCCTATCGTCTAATTACTGGTTGAGAAGGAAGCGGAACACCGGGTAGATGTTGTTTGTAAAACTCAAGTCGTAATGGGGCCTTTAAAAATACTTTCTTAACATTACTAATTAAAGTATTTATTAAGGGAAAATGGCTTCTGACTTCTTCTGCAACACGATTTAGTCCGTGTGCCAAGCAAGTTGTGTGAATTAAATTTGGGTAAAAGATTTTCAAGTTGAAAGCTGCCTTCACCACGTATGGTGCAGCATCCGTTGCCAGTTCTTCCTGTATAAACTTTGTTATTGTCAAATTATTTGCCTTTTCCAACTGTTTAGATGAAATTAAATAAGATTTTGCTGGAACCAATACGTTAACGATACCAATCATTAAATGAACTATGTATCGGCCCACACTATCAGTAGTTTCATCTACGCATACATAAATATAATTGTTTATATCAACCTTCTTAATGCTATTCAATGTTTCTGCATAGATACAGCGAATATAATTTTTTCTTAACGTACTCTCGTCGGGAATGTTATATTTGCTGATGTACTTTTGCAAAAATAACTTGACATTTAAATTGTTTAATTTATGTAGTGGAATATCTGCCGACACAAACATTTGACACAAATCTTCATTAAATTGTTCTTGTTCCGATTTTGTGGAAGTTGATGGCAAACATTGCGGTAATGTTTGCTGACTCTTCTTCGCCAATTTTATCTTTGTTAGTTTTGCAACATGAGATGGAGTTTTCATATGTTAGTCGACTTGGAACTTTCTCTCACTTGTAATCTGCAAAAAAAATATCACATCGTCGGTTGTTTTCTTATAAAATAGATGTTAGTAGAAGATAAAGGAATAATTTAAAACTTAATTAATTAATAAGAGGAAATAAACTTAAAATTTTATTCATAATCTTGCACCATGCTACGCAAAACACTTTTTCTTAATCCATACGCAATTCTGAATAACAGGCACAGTCGCTATTTTCGGTATTTTTGCTATTATATATCACAACCCACAAGTTTACATTTCGAAAAGCCAACGTAAAATGACGTTTAAAATCAAATTACTTTCGAATACGGGAATAAATTTCTTCGAATAGCAAAGAAACACATATACTCCTAATTTTCTGGTAAAATGTATTTTTGTATTTATTTAGAAGTTTTAAGGTATTAGCTTTTCCTGGAATTTTGTCTCGGCCTGGGTGTATGGGAAGAGCATTAATAAATTCTTGGAGACACTTATCGGAAAAGTAACGGGAAGAGACTTTATAAAATGCAATTTTTAATTTAAAGAGGGCTGTATAATTTTTGTTTGTTTATTACATCCACGACATATTTTTAGTAATGCCTATAATAAATTTGATTTAGTAAATAAATATAACTCGGATACTTAAAATATGCAAAAATGCTGAATTACTACAAAATATGCAAATAATTTACAAAATGTATATATTATGCAAATATGCAAATTTATGCAAACTGCATATAATTCGGCCTTTAGTAATAAGGTCAATCTCTGATGTTATATCGGTACTCGTACATGGTAATCAAAGTCCATTTATTATGTAAAGCAAAGCGAATTACAAGACCTCTAAAACATATAGATACCTATTTAATATAAAATAATTACTAAATACATATTTTATTTTTTTCTGTAATTTTAAATTACAGAGTATATGTACTAGGGTATGTAAATTTAAAGCTTGACATTAAAGTTTTCCAATGTATCGGAATGAAATAGATTTGTGTAAGTAAGTAAGTGTGAAATAGCAGAGCTGGCGCTCCTCCTACTTACATTTAGACGCAAGTATGGATACATGTGGTGCAACTGCACATCTGTTTATTCTCTTATCAATCGAACCAATAGTATGCGTATAAAGAGAGTAAGGAGTATATCGACTACTTCCACACATAGCTTCCCAATGTCAAGAAATGCATTTCCGTACCCTGGTATACTATGTTCTAGAAAAAATATGTATACCATTTACTGCTTCTATTTTTCTTCTTATGCACTTTCAAATAAAATTTTTAGCAATTAGTTGTATTTCTAAAGTTACGAGTATTTAGAATTTTAAATAATTTTCAAAATCTCTGCTTTTTATGTAATTATGACGAAATATGTATAGTTCAATTTTTACATAATATGCGTTTTTACTTCTATATTACATTTATCATCATATCTACTTTATTTGATATATTTTAATATAAAATTCCAATCAATGTTTCGCTTTTAATGCAAAAAGTACGTGTTAATTCACAAGACGCACACATTTTTCTATTTTTATTATATCTCGTTTCCATGCTTAGAACGGGTGTTCATTTGAAAAGTCAATCTAGTAGCATGTGATTTACTGAGAACATTTTGAGGTACATATATCGTAAATTAAAATTTACTACTTAACCTACGAAGTCGTATATTTTGACAGTTTCATACATACAAATAAATAACAAATGTGATTGACATTGTTAAATGTCATTTGGATTTACGTTTACGGAACAACAAACACATACTAATATATATGCGTCTTATTCTATCAAAATTTCAAAGTAACCTAGATTGACTTTTCAAATGAACACACGTTATAGTCATTTAGTGAAATCAGGTATATATAATTGCCTATTTTTAAAATATAATTGATATTTTAAATAGTAATTTTATTATTACTTCAAAAAATTTGACTTTTTTTATGTAACAAATGTTTTAACATATTTTTACAGTTTTACAATATATGAATTTAAAAAAAATGTTACTTTAGATTTTAAATATTAAAATTATAATAAATGAGTACTTTAAAACAATATTAAACGCCATTTCATTTAACACTAATAATAATAATAATGGGCTTAACGCCAACCAATTACATGGCGTCGCATTGGTAGGTCATGAGCTATTATTACGCCACCGCTTGTGGGTCGACTTAAGATGTTTTTCTGTCGGCATTTGCCCTAACCAAGAAGGAAAATCTTCACGAGCCACGGTCCCCGGTATGATAAGCCAGTGCCTTACCACTAGGCTATTACTCGATACCAAGATGTTTATATTATAATTACAATAATGCATGTTTTGTTTTCCTGAAACTTAAATAAAAATGTCAAATCCCATTATAATATATTATTATGAAATATGTATCTATATATATATATATATATATATATATATATATATATATATATATATATATATATAGTACATTTAGATATTTAAGGTCTATTTTACTTTAATATGTATATATTCAAAATAATCTCTTACATGTTTCGGCAAATATTACCTTTATCAAAGAATTATAAGAGACAGTATATTAATGTCAAAGTTACATAAGTGATGTAGTCATAGTCAGAATTACATATTAATAAATACATTCAATTCAAATAATAATAATCCATGACCTAACATAGCTTGACGCTAATTACAAAGTCATGAGTTATTATTACACTCGTGCCCGTGGAGCGACTTAAGCTGTTAAGTGTCAGCATTCATCTAGAACGAGAAGGAAAACCACGAAAACCTACTCGGACAGCCCAGCCCCGGGTTGAAATCGGGACTGCTGGCAAGATAAGCAGTGCGCTAGATATTTATATAACACAAGATATATATTTAAATATGTAACATATATGATGGTAAATTGCAGACCGTTACATTATTAAGTTAGAGTTACGGACCGGACACGAGAGGCCGATGACTCATCGCCGACGGGCGTACTATTGAAAAGTTGTATTTTTAAAGAGTTTTTAATTTTATTTACATAATTGGAAAACAAACGGGTGGTGATATATAAAATACGAAATACATATTTATTTGTTCATTTTGTAGTTCAAGTCGAGTAAAGGAGAATTAGTATTAACTAGCAATACTTTCTCAAGGTTCTCTTCTGTAAAATTTGTACTCTTTGAATGAAGTACATCCTTCTAGATAGAAAACATCCTTTCTACATCGCAACTGGTTATAGGTGCATACTGGAAATATACTTTTATTTCAGCGTATTTAGCAGTTAGATTTTGAGGCATTATCCCCATACACAATTGCCGCAATGTTATTAAATATGGATTTTTATTAAAAACTGCGTCTAACTTTAGCCGAAGGCCACATCCGAAGTCACTTAGAATATTTTACAAATTATTAGTAGCCACATCTAATGTGGTTAATCCATGACTTAATTTGAGATTTTTATTTTCAAAATAAGTTATTAGTTTTGGCAAATTTCCAAAGTGTTCCCGAAGAAAGTACAACTGATTTTTTAAATTTGGAATTTGTATTAGTTCCTTGCACTCAGAAATACTTCCAGCATCGTCATTTAAACATATAACGAAATTTTGTAAACTATCGAAATTCTCTGCATATAATCTAGTAGCTTCCAACCATGTCCCCCATATAGTTATTACTGGAGAGGGAGGCAGGCTTTTCCCTGAAAAGAGCTACTCTCAATGGTGCTTTTCTGAAAACTTTTTTAAAAGCGGATACAAGTCTATTAACTTCTGGAAAGGTGCCTCTGATATATTCACAGATTCTGTGGAGAGCATATGGTACACAAGTAATATGCAGCCTATTAGGATATAGATACTGGTAGTCGTAACTTTGTGGTAATTCACTTTGAAAATAAAAATAAAATTTTATTTTTATATTAGAATATGTTTGCTTTAATAGTCTGCCTGTTTTTAACATATATGCAGCACTATTACTGACAAATAAAAGTATTTTTTCAATGTACCTGTGGTCCGAATGAAGCATTTGGTGCATATTCTCGTAAATGGTTTGAGCTACTGTTTCTGCATCAACTGTATTTATAACTTTTGTTGCTATTACATATTCGTTATATGGAATAGTTGGATGTAGTACACCAGCTACAACATTTACCACACCGCGTCCTAATATATCGATAGTTTTGTCGACACTTATCCATAGGTACTGATTTTAAAGATGGCTTCTAATGCATTCTACTGCTTTCGTGTAGCACTTAGAAAACATAATATTTGCGTAAAATGGTTTCATCAGGAACATTTCGACCAGTATATTTTTGAAGAAATGTTTTGAAGGTGGGATATTTTACAGACTTTGCAATACATTTCGAAATCACTGGCAATGGACACACAATCAGTTAGACCCTTAATCCAACTCGCTATTGTTTCACGATGCCATTCTCGATGTTGTTCCATATCATATCTGAAAAAATTACTTAAACGATGTTCTAGATCTAAATAAATGAAAATTAAAAATGTATGCATAAGTTATTGAAATTTAACGAAATTCACTAGACACTTACGTCAAAATAATTGGGTTAGTAGATTCGATGAAACGATATTAAACAGGATCTATTACAAAAATTACGAAGTATGTAATTAACAGTTACAACAATGAAAGAAAAAAAGAAACTAACTAACCGTTCTTTATTTATCTTATGAAATATAAACTAATAAATAAAATAAATTGTAAAAACTCCTGGTGCTTCTATCTACGCCCATGAAGAAAGGAATTTCACTGTCCACTGCCCATTGAAGTAATTGCGTCACAATTCAAAGACAAAAAACAGATGTGCGGTTAATCGAAAGAATAGTGCTATTCAATAACTGCGTATTGTACTTAGCGATCTTATAGACTATTTATATGGTCCATCGAAATTTCGGCCTGATGAGTCCAGTTTCTATCAGACGATCTTAACTGATAATTATTATCCACCACAGTTTATAGAATAAACAATTTATATATTAAAACAACATATATCACGATTCCATATGTTCCACAATTATCATATAAAATAAAATATAATTTAAAAAAATATGATATAGCTACAACATATACACTAGTAGGTAATCTAGGTGGACCATTTCCGGGATATCTCTCTCACTCCCATTGAAACGTCCATAAGAAATCCTCACATCCGGTCTTTAGACGACAAGTTACCTCTCACTCTAACGTTATGCTGTGGTCAAACTGCGGTTTGCGGTAGAATAAAAATAATTTACTATACAATGCGATCGTATACAGGTTGGGTCAAAAGTTTCTGAACGCTCAAATACAGTGTGTGTCAAAAGTTTGTGATCAAACTTTAAAATGTCCGCGCCCGCGGGCAGAAGGGCCCGGGCCGGGGCGTGTGGGGTGTGGCGTGTATTACGGGGGGTGTATTACGGGGGGTGTATTACGGGGGCTGTATTATGGGGGGGGGTGTTTTACGGGGGTGTATTACGGGGGGTGTATTGCGGGAGGTGTATTATGGGGGGTGTAGGGTGTATTACGGGGGATGTATTGTGGGGGTGTAGCGTGTATTACGGGGGGTGTAGGGTGTATTACGGGGGTGTAGGGTGGAAAGTGCTTGCTTTTGAAATTTGAATTTCGCGCGGGAGGTAGTGGCGGGGGCTGTAGTGCCCATAGAATTTTCACACAAAAAGCTATGGGGGTTCGAAAACAAAATTCCATGTATTTTCTTATGGAGGTTCATTTTGCACTTTCAAGGTCGTTTGAGCTGTGACGTCATAACTGAGAAAAACAGACAGGTACTTGTCTGTTTCAAAGACAGACCTGTCTGTTTCATAGACATACCTGTCTATTTCAAAGACGGACCTGTTCGTTTCAAAACCAGACCTGTCTGTTTGTTTTCTCGATGACTTTTAAATAGAAAAATAGACTGTTTTAAAAAAAAATACCTTACTCAATTATGACAGCACAGTTCAAATGACCTTGCTATTTTCTATGATTTACTACTTACGGTGCACAAAAAAGAAGAATTTGCTCACAAGAATGTGGTTTTATTATTTATATCAGTAAATATAAAATAAATAAATAAATATATATATATATATATATATATATATATATATATATATATATATAGTAAACTTAATAAGTCGGCGATTAAAGGTCTGGTTTATTACTTCAAAGTATATATATTTAAAACAACCCTATATGTTTCGGCAATGATGCCTTTGTCATTTATATTCTGTCATTTATATTTTTTATATCCTTGACAAAGGCATCATTGCCGAAACATGTAGGGTTGTTTTAAATATATATATATACCTTGAAGTAATAAACCAGACCTTTAATCGCCGACTTATTAAGTTTACCATATCATACCAAGGTGACGAAAATATATATATATAATATATGAGCAACCCCATGCAGGGTGCGCTTCGCTGGTCTGCGCCTTGCCTCGTTGGGGCGGGGATCGGGCCGTCGAAGTACTGCTCGGAAAAGTAAAGAAGTTGCCGGGAAAGGGTTGGCGGCCCTACGCAACGGCTGGTTATCCGATCTCTCTAAATTTACGCGACCGGTCACTAAACACAAGCACGAGCGCACTAACATACAAAACCCTACACTTACGCGGTCACACAAATACAAAATCACACACCCAGAGAGAGACGCAAGCTGCCAGCAGCAACCAACACACAGGTTCATACTCAGAAAGAGACACAAGCTGCTGGCAGCGAACAACACATATATTCACACCTTGCTATCTATTTTTTGGAATACTAAGGCATGACTTATTATTATTATTATTGGAATGTATATTTGAATAATTTAAACCATAGCAACTCAATTATTTGACATTTATATTCTGTCATTTGTATTTTTTATTCCCTTGACAAAGGCATCATTGCCGAAACATGTAGGGTTGTTTTATATATATATTCTTTGAAGTAATGAACCAGACCTTTAATCGCCGACGTATTAAGTTTACCTTATCATACCAAGGTCACGAAAGTATTATATTTATATATATATATATATATACAAGGTGTGTATAAATTGTCGCAAAAGCTACACGTAGCGACATTCTTCGTTCGGTTCTGAATAAAAAATCTTAATGTTAAAATGTCGTATCATGCTTCGTAAATTCGTAAATGTCAAAATTTGACTGTAATGATTTTGATTGAACTCACTTTGAAATACAATCTTTTAAATCAAAAAGAAAACGTTTACGAAATAATACTAGTAAAATTTTTTTCTTTAAACTAAATTGCATCTATCTCTATTTACAGATATCGAAGAGCAAAGGTTAGTTACGCACTAAAAGTCTGAACTTCAAGAACCCCGTGAAAACAAACGAAGCATGATACGACATTTTAACATTAAGATTTTTTATTCAGAACCAAACGAAGAACGTCGCTGCGTGTAGATTTTGCGACAATTTATACACACGTTATATATATATATATATATATATATATATATGTGATAATTTATTTTTTCCCTTTTTTCGACATTAAAAATATAAATATATAATATAAGTATCTATTAAAAAGTAAATATATAATTAAATGCTACATGTACATAAACTATCTATTCTACAATACAAAAACAACTAAATATAAGGATATATATTGTAATGTTTGTCTTTCGGGTTCTTAAATAAAACTAACAATAACTTTAGACACACACACTATATTAATATTTAAACTAACTATTAACAACAATAAGTACATTTATGTATTTTATATTTATGTAACTATATTTATGTATACTTCGCGAGACTTGGGTATCGAGAGTCCCTATCCCTTCTTCGACGCGGCTTATATATCTCGTTCATATATTCTCGAATGATGTAGAAGGCTGAAGAGAACACCAGACAAGTATGACGCGCCTATTAGTCGTAGGATGAGTCATCACATTGCCCCCTTCTTAAGAATGAAGTTTCGTCCCGAAACATGTCAAGTTTTGATTCCCTCAACCGATGGCGAAATCGACAGGTAGGGCCTTTGTTACATTGTGACGTCATATCGAAATAACAGTCCACGGTTTTATCTTGTCTGGATGGACAGGAATATTCAAGGCGGTAACTGCATACCAGAATTTCCATACCAGTATGTCGGAAGATTACTTCCAACATGCTCCTTACAATTCTCCAGTCCAGGCGGTCCAATCCACAACCCAATTTTGGAACTGCTAATTTCAGAATGTCTTGCTGTAACATTTGTTCGCGTAAGTGGGTCAGGGCCTCCCATAAGGCTCGATAGGTTGGCTTTAGGCTCGACAGTTCTTTCGTGACCAAATAAAATATGGGCTGTTCTTCATTTAGTATTTGGAGACTCTTCCCAATTGCTGGTCCTTGCTGCCTTAATTTTTCGATTCTGCCAAATCGGTTGAGGGAATCAAAACTTGACATGTTTCGGGACGAAACTTCATTCTTAAGAAGGGGGCAATGTGATGACTCATCCTACGACTAATAGGCGCGTCATACTTGTCTGGTGTTCTCTTCAGCCTTCTACATCATTCGAGAATATATGAACGAGATATATAAGCCGCGTCGAAGAAGGGATAGGGACTCTCGATACCCAAGTCTCGCGAAGTATACATAAATATAGTTACATAAATATAAAATACATAAATGTACTTATTGTTGTTAATAGTTAGTTTAAATATTAATATAGTGTGTGTGTCTAAAGTTATTTTTAGTTTTATTTAAGAACCCGAAAGACAAACATTACAGTGGTATTCAGGTGTGGACTAATTAATAAATAATAAACTAAGTAGACAATTAAGTGTTAATTAAGTATTCGTTTAAATAAATATACAGTGCGGAAAGACGTTATTTTAAATATCGTGATGGCTAATAGAATGAAACTAACGGAATTAAAAGTGTCCGAGTTAAAACGAGAATTAGAAGAGAGGGATGAGGATACAACTGGCAAAAAGTCGATCCTCCAGCAACGGCTTCGCAATGTGTTGATCCAAGAAGGCGAGGATCCAGAGAATTATGACGCGCCTATTAGTCGTAGGATGAGTCATCACAATATATTTAAAAAATAGCTTACATAATGAAAACACAAATATAATTAAAAGTTAAGAATAAAAATATTTATTTTACAACAGATACAAAATAACTATATTATAATGGTAAATGCTTACTATTAAATTCTATTCTAATTACTAATACATATTTTAACTGTAACATATCTCTTTTCTTTATTGTTAATAATTAGTCGTTATAATGAATAGATTTGTCTTCAACCTTTGAATCCCCAAGGCAATGTGTGTATTTTATCAATTAAAACTTCTCGCTTATTTTCTTCCGAGTCGAGTGATTTTTTATTAATTTAAATTGAGTATAAATTGTGATTTATCGAACGGATTGTTTTAAATTTTGCATAATATTTATTATTTTGAAATATGGAATCTTTGTATGAATTAAAATTAATATCACGCATTGCACTTCTACCAATACCTTTAGCTTTCATAACTTCCTTATCACAATCAATTTTTATAGCATACATTTTCGATTTTAAACCAACAAATTCACTAATTGCAGTTCCCGCCATTTCATCTTTTATTTTACCGATAACTTTCTTGTTTACCAATGGAATACCAAAGCAATTATCTGAAGGATAATCGCTAGTATCAAAATGTAAATTACAATCACGCAATATTATATCATAAAAACTATTGGAAGAGTTTTCAATTTCACTGTAATAAATTAAACTATCCGTATCAGTGTACGTAGTTCTAATTTATCTATGTCTCTCTTAAAATAACTATAATGATAATTGCATATTAATGTCTTAGATATATCAAAAATGCTCATACCAACGTAAATAGGTTTGTCAAAGTTAATTTCAGTTTTAAGTAATTCAACAACGATTAAATTTTCATCAAAAATTGTTAACGATTTAAAGTTAGGTTGGGCAATTAATTTTTCAGCACCATAACGTCCTTTCCTGTGTGTTACGAGACGAACATCCTTGTGATTTCTAATATTTTCCAGAGTTTTTCCGAAAATAGCATTATTTTTCAACTTGTACAAATCTTTTTCAAAAGAGGTTTTCGCATTTGCTCTCATATTCGTATTAAAATCAATGTAATCTTTTAACCAATTGCTTTGTCTAAATTTTAACACTCTGTGAATGTGAATTAATTTCATGCCGAGCGAGATAACGCCTGAATTACATTTTTATAATGTAAAATTATTTTTTCTTTATTATATAATGTACTCATTAATTTACTATTTTTAGAAATGTTCGATTTGAAATGTTGCGGTAACAGTGGCAAATCTTTGTGATACTCGTGTAAATATTGTGGATATTCAAAATCTACTTCTAAAATATAACCGAATTCATCGAAGTTATCAATTACACTGCTAAATTTAGATTGATTGTTGTATTCGAAAATAAGTTTATTTTTCACATATTCCATATCAATTTCCCAAGAGAAATCGCCATATGGTAATGGATTAGACATTGCCCAAACGTAAAGATTATTAACATCGAAATACATTATGTATGATTCCTTCATGTTTGGATCGAAAGATTTTCAAAATTTATTATTAGCTTTGGCATACCGTTTACTGCATTGAACCAAACCACCCCTAATTCCCCTCTCAATAAATAAAATCATATCGTTATCAGTTAGAAGTTCCAAGTCGATTTTAGTCATTTTGAGCATAGCTTGCCAAGAGAAGCCGGCAGTAGTATAAAATTTCGCAGGGTCTAGACCGTAACTTTCTAAACAGATTCTACGATAATTCTCAAAGACGTCTACTAATAATAACACATCAATTTTCAAATAAATATCAGAATACTCCCCCAATGTTTTAACATTGAACTGATTCCAAACCAATTTAGCGTGTTCATAATCATCTTTACTGACATGAGTGTCGTACAGTTGATTATAAAATTCATTTTCATTCGGCAGAGAGTGTGTATTTTCTAGTTTTTCGAAGCTGTCTACGTAATCATAAGGAAATACACCTTTACGTGTTATAATATCTAAACTAATGTTTGGAAACGCCGCTTTTAATTGAATGAAATCATTAACTTCGAGAGATTTAGCTAATTTGTCTAAAGATGTTGATAGAAATCTATAGCTATCGAGAAAACGTAAATTTACCATCTTCCCACCGATATTGATAGTTTTAGTGAAAGAAATGTAATTTTCCATAGAAACAGGAATTACAGATATCGGATCCTGTTCAAATGACAATTCTCTAATGATGAAGTGCCCATCGAACCCAGAAAGATTGTGAAAGTAGATCGGTATGACATTTTCTATTTGCAAGTTATATTACAATTTCGATATAATGTGAATCAGTAACATGACAATGATCAATGTTTTCGGATTACTACTATCAAAAATAGCTGAACATAATGCACATTGTGTGGCTATGGTGTATTCATGTAACTGTTCAGGTGTTAGAGGTTTCAGTGTATTATTTGCTTTCAAAATATGTTCTACAAAGGTGTTCGCCTCCTCCTTTAGTTTGTTAACAAACCATTTTTCTGGTTGCTTACCTCGGTAAATTTCGAAATGGTTTAATTTTAGATTTATTAAACAAATTGTTCGGTATGCAACACTGTAGGGGATATGCCTCTGATATTTATAGGTGTAAGACATGTTCTCATTTCGATTTAGATCATCATCGTTACCTATTTTTGTCGTAAGACTTTCAAAATCAGCATAAATTACAAAAGGGGATGGCACTTGTTTTCGATAATTGTTAAATTTTAACTTGTTATTACCAGCACACGGTATATTAATTTTGACGGTTTTGATTAGAGAACAGTCTTGTAAATGCAATTTTAATTTCTCTAGCGTTCTAAAATAACACAGACATCTATCACAAATGAATTTTTTATCTTTATGTGCAGAAATTTGCTGCGAACAAATTTTCCCCAATTCAATTATTAAACAGTAATGACTTTGTCTACGTTTAGTTAAGTATAAAAGATTGACATGGTTTATTTTCTTTTGCTTAGTGTAATATAACGGACCTACCACTGTTTTACCATCTTTATGTATACCAAATACATTTACAGAAATATTTGGGTTTTGTCTTTCAAATTTACCTATATCACATATTTTAAGTGGAAATTGAATACCAACTAAATTTAGCGTAAAAGCGTTACTCAACTTTAATGTTTTCGGCAATTCAATAAAACCATTTCCTTTTATTGGGTTATATTTATTAATATTGATTGCTAAACTAATGACTTCTTTTAATGCCCAACCACTAACACGTTCTTGATACTCATTTTTAATAAAATTTCGATAACCATTTTTTCATATATTTCGTGAAAAGTTACAATGTTACAGTTACAATATAATTAGAAGTTCAAAAATATTTATAGTCTTTTAATTTCAGTTGTTGCTGAATTTTTTACATACAGACAGCATAAAATTAAATTTACCTTAATTGAAATAAATTGTCGTCATGCCTTTTCAATTTTATCTTCCAAAATATTTAAACAGTCTGTCGTAAATAGGACAGGATCGGTATGATGTAAATTCAAAGCGATGCCGATTTGAATCCTTCCTCTGAATGCGCTTTTAATCTATTAGAAAACATAGAATGTACAAATGACATAAAAATTATTTAACAAAAATATTACATCTTTCGAAATGATATTCTGGGAAGTAGCGTTCGATTGTGTCCTCGATGTTGACGCTCTTTGCAAGGTACCGCCAGTCACTATCCTTTCTTGCAGTTGTTTTAATTTTTCCTCAATTTTGCTATGATAATATTTGAAAATACCTAATTCAGATTCCAGTTTACGCTTTATTCCCAAAGTCGTGCGATTTGTAGTTTCATTTTCAACACCGTTTATATTTGCAGCGTTTAAATTTAATAATTCATTAAATTCCTTAATTGTTTTACTTGATTTAAATAACTCGCGTATGAGTTCAACTAAATTATCCATAATTATATTTACTTTAATGTAGAAAAAGGAAAAGATAAATCTACAAAAATGATAAATTTATATATACATGTATATAAATAAGTACAATAAAATCTTACCAATCAAGTATTAATTTCTAAATTTTACAACTGGACACAGCTTTCCCTGTATCTCTTTTATTTCCGTTACAACTAGAAATAACCCATTAATATCTTTATTGGAAAATTCGTTGAATTCGTAGTATACATTATTTTTTATAAAATATAAATTACCATTGATATACCTAAAGACACTATCGATTTTTGCAGGGATTCCGGGAAATTTGTCAAAAATAATTCTCCTAGTTTTTAATTTTATTTCGCAATCATTAACTTTCACATAATAATAATTATTGTAAAAAATATAAGTTTTTCCACTGTATGTATTGAAGGCAGCGTCAATTTTGGAATCAATTGGTATACCAAATATTCTACTATTATTATATTGATATTATTATTATATGATGCTATATTGTAACATGTTTTAACGTTGATGAGAGAATGTGAAATGATGATGTAGTTGTTGTGTGACTGTTTAAATAGAAACTATTGTTAATTAACAGCTCGAATTATAATGAATAAATATATATGCTGTATTACAACATGTTCCACCGTTGATGGGAGAATGTGAAATGACGTCGTAGTTGTTATGTGACTGTTTAAATAGAAACAATTGTTAATTAAATAAAAAATTTATTATTTCAGAATAAATTATACAATTTCAATTGATATATTTTAAATAATTTTCTTAACTACTTAAGGGTTGATATTCAATAATATTGTCGTGTATGATTAATGAGTAAACGACAATGTCCTCTTTAAATTGTTTTCATTTCCAATTTTATATCCACGCTAGATGAGAGAATCGATTCATTTTGACGGGCACAATGAACGACGTGGAAGGTGGTGTTGTGGATTGGTTAAAATCTAAGAGTTGTTGGTTTTGACGACCATAGTAACTGGACTGGAAATTTGCATACATGTGATACGCAACAGCATAACGTTTTAACCCCATATTTAAATTCATGTTTGAGAATGGATAGCTCTCGGAATTTAAATATAATTTTACATTTGTAACTGCAGAATGGTCAAAGTCTGAAGCGTTCTCGTATACATTATCTTTTTTCTTATATTGAAACCCGACAATAATGTAAAGAGGTTTCTCTAAATTCGTACTTGTCTTAATTGGCCAAATATCGTTTTTAGTAGTACGCAGAGAAGGTAATTCAAAGAGTTCCCAACGCCTAAACGGAATGTATATCTTTTTATTTTCCTTGAGAGCTTGCAGCAGTTTCAACCAATTCTCATCATTTACGGTTATGTGTGGAACATACTACTCAATCTTGTCAATTTCTATTTTTGCTCTCTTTGTACCATCTTTCAGAGTGTTTTTATAGCAATTATCATCTGTTTTGCTACGATTTAATATTAATTCTTGATTTGCATTAATTAAAATTCTTCCCCAGTCCTCGAATATACCAAAGAAAAAGTTTAATGGTAAACAAGCATTAAATTTCCCTGCTGATAAGGTCGGTTGTTCATCTTTAAATGGACACCATCCGGCCATTGCCAACATCTTGGATTCACTGTCACTATAAGAAACGTATGCTTTCATCGTCGATACCTGGTTTGATACACCTATCAACTTCAACGCTGTTAATTTCGAAGCGATTTTGTTCTAATAAAAACGCATATTCGTTATTTGTCAATTTACAAGCACCAGTTCCCGTAGCATCCTCTATGAATTTACCCTCTATGCGAATAAAACTATTGCTAGGTAATGTGTAAATATCTTGATGTTGAATGGAAATGCGAATTTCATCGTTGTGTTTAAAATTACTCGTTCTAGGGTAGTAGATGTGATATTGATCTTTTACGATGGCATCATTAAACTGCACTCCTTGAAATATATCCAACTTTTCCTCCATTTTTCACTTTCAATCCAATAGATTTTAAGAAAGCGATATTCGTAGGTGTTAATCGTTGGTTATCAGGCGACTGAATGACTGCTTGCTCTATATATCTGTTAGTTTTATTATTTCTAAAAGCTAGACCCATCTCTCCTCAACTCCAATCTAATAACGATTTGTTCACCTCGAAAATTGACCGGTCTACCGTCTTGGTCAACTAAAGTTAATGTGCACTGCTTATCTTGCCGGCAGTCCTGATTTCAACCCGGGGCTGAGCTGTCCGAGTAGGTTTTCGTGGTTTCCTTCTCGTTCTAGGCGAATGCCGACAGCTTAACAGCTTAAGTCGCTTCACAGGCGCAAGTGTAATAATAACTCATGACTGACCAATTCCTTTGTAGTTAGCATCAAACTGTGTTAGGTCATGAATTATTATTATTTAAATTGAATGTAGAATGTATTTATTAATATGTATTTCTCACCATGAGTGCATCACTTATATAACTTTGACATTAATATACTGTCACTTATAATACTTTGATAAAGGTAATATTTACCGAAACATGTAAGAGATTATTTTGAATATATACATATTAAAGTAAAATAGAACTTAAATCACCGAATATCTAAATCTACTATATTATACAAAGGTCAAGAAATAATTATCTATACATATATATATATGAAATGGTTCACAATGGCATCTGAAACAAGAATAAAAAGAACAAAAATATTAAATATAAACATAGATTAAGTTATCACAAACGAAGACCGTACATTACTAGAGTATGTTATCAAACAAGTTAATACCGCGAAATTTTTTTTATAATTTAATTGAAAATCAGAAAATAATTAACTTTATTGATAATATTAATTTCACATGGGAATCTTTTTTATCGGCCATAGTATTTTTTTATTTGAATTAACTTTCCGAGGGGGTAATCTTGTGTTTTATCTTGTGCGCATATGAAATTAATAGACATTTAATGGTTCTCAATTTTCATTTTATAATTAATATTATTTATTTTTAAAACTATATAAATACGTATGTAATATAAACTAAGATTTAAAGGAAATATTAAAATTAAATATCTGTAAAAATGCAATATTGATCATACAGAGGCCAAAGCGAAAAACACGAGAGAGTTAGCGTCGATTGGGGAAGATTGTTACAGAAACCGCGTCAGTATAAAAAGTAAAAACTTCAAAATTAAATAAAAGTGGCTAAATAGTAGAATACTTACGTAAAAGTAATATCAACATAAGAATAAAGTACTAACGCAACTTTAAAACCCAGAAGTTGAACTACATACCTGATATTAAAGGTTAGAACCTCCAAATAACCGCAGGCGTCCTTTTCCTCATACCAAGACTCCAGATAAGATACCTAGAACCAGCATTCCAGCTTTAAAAACGTTCCAGTTTATTTACAGTACCTTTCCTGGTCTTAAAAAAGCAAGTATTTATTGCATTTATTTTACAAATAGGAAAATTCCTATATATTTACGTAACCAATTTTATAGTACAATAATAATTTAGAATAATCTAGAATTATACATCTAAAGTCATTCTTACCTTGAAATGAACGGTCTCTTATAAAATTTAGCTTCTAAAATTTCTATAAACATTACCATTATTATCTCCAAAGTTATTGATATATGTAATTTAATATTTATTGGTACAAAATTAGCCCCAATAATAGATAGTAATATGTCACGTGATTATGCTTTGTAAACACAGCTGATCACTAAAAATTGTAATAACCTAAACATAATTGTATGAGAGAAATATTAAAATTCAATCTTTACAAACTTACCTGTAAATTTCTATTCATCTTTAATTTAAATTAAATCAGTGTACTTTTGTTGTTATACTTTAAAAATGATCCTTACACCGTTTGGGCATTTTTAATAATTTATTTAAATTAATTGCTAATTCTAAGTCATCATAGGCTATTTCAAACTCTAATATCTTCATGTAACGTTTGTATGTTAAAATATCTTGGATGTCACTATAACCGTTTCCCCAGAGTCGTTTATTTAATGTGTTTATTTTTAATCCGGAGCATTGGATCTACTCATGCGCAAGTTAGATATCTTAAAATATTATGCGAGTCATCGTTCGTACATTTGAATTTATATTTCATTATCGTTCGTTTTGGGCAAAAAAAAAAGAAAAAAAAGTACTAATTTAATTTACTCAAATTTCTTTACTTTAAACAATTGATATGCGAGATTGATACTATTAAAAAAATATACTACTAAAATTTGAACTAGAAAACTGATTACACGATTAATGTATGAAAATGGACCTAAATTTTACAATAAGGCAAGAGAAAAAAAAAAGGTGAGTAGAACACCATGTTTTAGAAAGCCATGCCGTTTCTTCAAAATCACAATTAATATTGTTTTCCGGGACTCTGTCACAAAAAAACTTTACTCTCTACACACTACCCTTAGATCCCTTATGACGACCCTTAGATCCGATTACGCTGATTTCCTGTGTCCGGGTGATTAGCCGACTGCTGATGAATCAATCTCTCGTCTAATTAGTAGATTACACCTACGGAACTCACAGCATAACCATTCTAACGCAAGTCCGCCTGTATTGCCGTTATTATCAGATACTAGCAGTCCTAAATAAATGAGAAAAAGAAAAGAATAAGTGGAAGATTCCAGAGTAATATAACAAAATGGAGAACAATGCCTTGATATAATTACAGCCGTCCCCTAATCTCAGAACTCACCTGATGCAAACACGTGAGCGTAAAACTTTTCAAATCCGGGGAACAATAGGTACCCTCGACTAAAATTGCACTACTAGTGAACTTATATGAAGCGAGCCAATTTGTCGAATCCTGCCTTCAGCAGAACAGATAACACTGTATCAACTCAAATTGACTTCCCAGTTTTACACTCGTCGACTTACTTCAAAGCGGGACTAATAAGAAGAGAACGCCAAGAATGAGTGTCCTTTAATTTAAGCAGAATAGACGGATACGTCATTGTTAACAAAAAAGGTACTGCACCCCATACGGGATATTGAAATAAAAGATTGATAATTACTCGGATATTATGACATGAATAAAAAGCAAATGAGTTTACAAAATTCTAATAAAAAAAATAAAACGATGTCCTGTTTACCTAAAATTGCCCAAAAGGAACGATAATGAAATATAAATTCAAATGTACGAACGATGACTCGCATAATATTTTAAGATGTCTAACTTGCACATGAGTAGATCCAATGCTCCGGATTAAAAATAAACACATTAAATAAACGACTCCGGGGAAACGGTTATAGTGACATCCAAGATATTTTAACATACAAACGTTACATGAAGATATTAGAGTTTGAAATAGCCTATGATGACTTAGAATTAGCAATTAATTTAAATAAATTATTAAAAATGCCCAAACGGTGTAAGGATCATTTTTAAAGTATAACAACTCCCCCTTTACTCGGATAAAAAAAAAAGTTTTTTTTTTAAACGAAGAACAATAAGTGAAAATTAATAATAACAAGAAGGTAATATAGGATCTAAAATCCTAAGGAAAATCCTCGGAACTTCTGGTAACAGAACAACAACTTCTCCAAACACACATCTACTATACCTTCAAATTCAATCGGTACATAGGATAGCAAAAATAACAACAAAACTGCAACTGGTCGGTAGCAATTCCCTGAAACACAGTCCATGCCAGAAGACAAATCATCAAAATCTTAGCGCCACAAGGTCTTTAAAGAAAGGTGGAAAAAAGCTGCGTCAGCAGTTAACAGTAGCGGCAGATCATACAGCACGCATGCCCGAACGGCAGCGAAAGAAGAGGAAGCTGCTCTAACGAGTTGACCACATGCCAAAGACATACACCAGGAGTCAACCAAC
This sequence comes from Melolontha melolontha, assembly GCA_935421215.2. Classification (NCBI taxonomy): domain Eukaryota; kingdom Metazoa; phylum Arthropoda; class Insecta; order Coleoptera; family Scarabaeidae; genus Melolontha; species Melolontha melolontha. Next base: position 121,806,695 of record OW285237.1, on the reverse strand, counting down.
GACTCACGCCAGAGTGGCAAAGACATAAATCGTGAAGCGATAAATGCTTAGACAAAAAGATAACTGAAAGGATAAAAACAAAAGGGAACAATACTGCTCATTACAGGATATCAAGCGAAAATTAAGATGCAGAAATAAAAGTAATAAGCTAATCTGGGGTCAGTCATATACACATCAAACACACAAGAAACTGTTCTGCTGCCCAACAAGACCGGTACAACAAAAATAAGGAAATCCCTCAGAGATCCTTAATCTTTGGCTAAACAAAAATCGATAACTACAAATTTAAAGTGCACACAGCCTACGTACACTAACATACATACTTAAGGTGATTCGGCAATCCAACAAAACAAACTACTGTCCAACCATAAGTCCTAAACAAAAATTCCCGATACAAGTACGCATACGGTAGGACTCCCGTATCTTGGAGGTATAATGGTATGGCACCCGAATTTTTTTTAACCGGCGCAAAGATATAAGAGTTTTATTTATCTTCCTATTGAAATTTATAACTACATAAGTACAAACAATCCAAGCGACATCTCATAAGCTTTGTTGAAATTAGTTCTACAAGGCAAGGTAGGCATCTATGATATATAACAAACTCTTAAAAATACATTTATCAACAAATTTAAAATCTCTATTTATTTATTTAATTATACTATAAAATAAGAATCGGATTATTAAGCACAGTTCATATATTATAACAATATATATACAGGGTGTTATAAAATTCGCGGACACGGACTATGGGATGACGTTAGTAATTAAAAACTGAATGTTCTTTTACCATTTTTTAGTTTGACAGATATTTTCTGAATTTTAGCAATTTTAAGAAATTCTTTTCACCGGATTTATTACAATATAGCCGCGCAAAAATGCTGGCCATCCTCGTTTACATGATGATGGAATCAATGATTTTATAACCAACGATCTTTCAAGAAATACTAGGTGCCTTACAAAGGAACTGAGAACAAATCAAGTTCGCGTATGGCGTGCACTGAGACGCGACCAACAGCATCCCTATTATTTCACAAGCGTCCAGCATTTGGAAGATAATAACCGTCCACTTCGGTGAATGGTATTTAAATATCGATCTGTACACCAAAATTTCACTCTGTGGACAGAAGAATGTTTAATGATGATGAATGGCTAATATGGTATTTTCAATATTCATATAATCAAAAACACTGGAGTTATGAGAATCCACATTTAATTATATCTAGAAATCGTCAATGTCACTTTGGTTTAAATATTTGGGGTGGTTTATTAGGTGAACGACTGGTAAAGTTTACGTGAAAACTATTTTTTTTTAATTATCTTTAGTTCATTCATACTTTGCCGTATCACATAAATGAAGAAAATTATTTAGATTTTCTACAACAGGTTTCAGAATTTTTGGATGACGTGCTTCTAAATCTCCTGCAAAATATGATTCTTATGCACGATGGGGCAGGTCACCACTTTAAACGATTTGTACGGGATTATCTGAACAACACTTTCCATGACCGTTAGATTGGCAGGGGTGGTGCCTTGACCACCTCAATCGCCAGATCTATCGCTTTGCGATTTCATTTTGTGGGGCGTTTTGAAATCGTTAGTTTACCAAACACCTGTGTGGATATAAAATATAAATGACAGAATATAAATGTCATTTATATTTTATATCCTTGATAAAGGCATCATTGCCGAAACATGTAGGGTTTTTTTAAATATATATACTTTGAAGTAAAACAGACGTTTAATCGCCGACTGATTGAGTTTACCATATCATACCAAGGTCACGAAAATATTATATATATATATATATATATATATAGTGTGGTCATAAAGTTTGGAACCAAGCTTATAACCGCATTATTTTATATTTTTTGGAAAAACGCTCGGATAGGTAAATTTTCTTTTTTAAAACGCCATCTTTTGACATACAATTTTTTTCTATGACGTCATTGGTCTTCGAGTGATGACGTTATCAACACTTTCTTTAAATGGCAACCATATTATTTTTTTCTCGTTTTTGGTAGATCTTTATATACACCAAATAGTGATATAAAACAATTGGTATGTTGCATCACAATTTTTTTGAAAAAATTATATAAATTTAGAAAAAAATACGAAAATTTTATTTTTGTACAAAATTAAAATTAAATTAAAAAAAAAATCTGAACTTAAATTTATTGTAACAGTTAACGTAAATTTTCAAAATGGACCCCACCAACCAACTGACACTGTCCCAGCCGAGTGTAAATGCTTTGCGATCAATAGTAATCTGCGTTATTCGCTCCAGGTCAAAAGAAATTCGTCTTCCCAATCGGCCAATTACTTATTAAAAAATCTTATTTAACATTAAATAGTTTCACAAAAAAGGGCCAAAGAAGTTTAATTTATTTAAAAAATTGACATGATGTGGCAGATCATTTCTTAATTAAAATTATCGCCCAAAAATTTAAGATTTCAAAAACTAATTAAGCTTACAAAATTTACTGAAATATGTAAGTAAGTTTTTTTCACACTTCTGTCTTGTGTGAGGACTTAAATATTCTTCTTGAACAAACCGGATCGTCAAAAGCACATGTACTCATGTTACTATGCAAAAAATGTACAAAAACAAAAACGCGCACTCTTTTGCAAGATATTTCTTTATGACATTCTTGCTTCTTTTTATACAATTTATGTACAAAAATTTTAGTTTGAAATTGTTTCTATGGCGACAACATTGTTGAATTATTTACTTCTATTTTTGACGCTAAATTTTTGAGATATTGCGTAAAAATTGTTCATTTTCGCTAATATAAAAAATAGCACATTTATCTGAGCGAGAAAGAATCGAAATTTTAATTATGGTTGGGTGTGGGAACAGACAAAGAACGCATGCAGAAGCATGCGAATTGTTTAACAATGAACACCCTGATAGACCTCCAATTACCAGGTCTACGGTGACAAAACTAGTTGGAAAGTTTACCGAAACTGGATCCGTAAAAGATCGACCACGGCAAGGTAGACCTCAAGTAGGAGAAGATGTGAAATTAAATGTGCTTCTAGAAGCAGAAGAAAGGCATCATGTTTCCACCAGACAACTTGCGTTTGTCAATCAGGAGGCTCACTCATTTGTCGTCAACTTATTTAAAAAAGAACACTATCGTCCTTACAAAGTTCAACTTGTAGGTACAGGAATTACATGAGGATGACGAAGATCGTCGACTGCAGTTCTGTGAAGACGTAATGTTACGTTGTGACCAAAATCCAAATTTCTTGGAAAACATCGTCTTCTCAGATGAAGCTAGGTTCTGCCTAAATGGATTTGTTCACCGCCATAATTGCAGATATTGGTCGCAGAACAATCCGCATTGGACTCAAGCATGTCATACTCAGCGCAGAGGAAAAGTTAACGTATGGGTTGGAATGATTGGACGACGCATTTTAGGACCATATTTTTTTTAAGGAAATTTGACTGCTGTGCAATATTTAGAATTTTTAAGATTTGAACTGGTTCCAGCGCTCGCTGTTATTTTCCCAAATCACGAGGATGGTGATGTACCCCATCCAAATATTTGGTTTCAACAAGATGGGGCGCCTCCCCATTATGGTGTAGAGGTTCGCCACTATCTTGACGAAATATTTCCCAATAAATGGATTGGACGGAGAGGCGCCATAGAATGGCCACCTCGTTCTCCTGACCTGACTCCGTTAGACTCCGTTTTTTGTGGGGTTATTTGAAATCAAAAGTGTATTTTAACAAACCGAATAATTCAGAATATTTAACGAATTCGCGTAGAACTTACACAAATATCCCCAGACATAATTGAGGCGAGTATACGAAGTGTTTACTCTCGGCTGGGACAGTGTCAGTTGGTTGGTGGGGTCCATTTTGAAAATTTACGTTAACTGTTGCAATAAATTTAAGGTCAGATGTATTTTTTTTAATTTAATTTTAATTTTGTTCAAAAATAAAATTTTCTTTTTTTTTTTTTATTTATATAATTTAAAAAAAAAAAAATTTGATGCAACATACCAATTGTTTTATATCACTATTTGGTGGATATAAAGATCTATCAAAAACGAGAAAAAAATAATATGGTTGCCATTTAAAGAAAGGGTTGATAACGTCATCACTCGAAAACCAATGACGTCATTGAAAAAAATTGTATGTCAAAAGATGGCGTTTTAAAAAAGAAAATTTACCTGTCCGAGCGTTTTTCCTAAAAATGTAAAATAATGCGGTTATAAGCTTGGTTCCAAACTTTATGACCACACTGTATATATATATATATATATATATACAGAGTTTTTCACGTAACCGGTTCGTCGGAAGTTTTCTGTTAACGCCTTAGGATACTTTTGCCTTTCGTGGCACGTAATCTTGATACTTGATAAAAAATTAACCGTTTTTAAATTATTTTGATTTTTTGAAAGTTTTTGTTTTTTCAATGCACTTTTTTTAAAGCCACATATCTAAGGCGTATTTGAACTGAACTACGTCATATTTCTACTGGTGATAGCCATTTTATAGCCAACATTTAATAAATCTCTTACAGGGCGTTCGAAATGTATTGATTATTAAGGTCATTTTTTATTAAACAAAATTGTTTTTTTTTTTAATGGAACAGCAGTAGATGAGCACGCCATAGTAAGTAGATAAATATTTTGCATTGTACATGTATAGGTTTCCCTATGCCTATCTCTCATAGTTTTAGAGTTATTATAATGATTATTTTCTAAATTGAGCGTTATTAATAGTAAGCTTTAGAAAAAATATATAAATAGTTTTAGAATTATACCAATTGTATTGTGATGACTCATCCAACGATACGTCACACTCCTGGCGCCTTCTTAACAGATCTATAAACGGAAAGACCGAGACTAAAGAAAACACGAGACTCAGTAGCCGATATATAAGCCGTCGAGGAAGGGATTTGTATTGATTCGATACCAAATTATTGCCGAGTGAACTTATATAAATATAAATACATAAATGTGCCTATTGTTAGTAATTAGTTTTTGTATTGTTATTCGTTTTTATTATTAATATAGTGTGTGTTTAAAGTTACCGTTAGTTTTTTTTAAGAACCCGAAAAGACAAAACAGTATTTAGATTCATCAAACTTTGCGAAAAGATTAGACAAGAAAATAAATTGCAAAACTGAGAATAGATTTTATATCATATGACATAATAAAAATATCCATAAATTCACAAGCAAAAAAGTGAATAAAATTAACATATAAAAATGTTCAAAATAATCTCCGTGTAAACAAAGCATAGTTCTTCTTCTTAACTCTGTTGTAGTTGCTTTTCTTACTTGCTCAGCCTTCAAGTTTCGAAAACCGTCTCTTACTCTAATTATAAACTGTTCTCTGTTTTGCACGGGAGACGCATAACCCTTATTTTTTATTTGACCACATAAATAAAAATCAAGGAGACTCAGATCGGGGGATCTAGGTGTCCAGAATCAAGGTCCATTGCGACCAATCCACCTATCCTCAAAGATGTTTGTTAATTCCCGATATACCTCATATAAAGAGTGAGAGGGTGCTCCGTCCATTTGAAATCAACATTGCCGTATCAGATTGTATGATAGGTTATTCAAAAATGGCAGTACTACTTCCCTTCACCATTCTCTTGTTAAATTCTCGTATAAATTTCGTATTCAACGTGGTTATGTATAATCATTACAAAAACATTGAAGCTAAAAGTATCTTGAAAATTTGCTTCTTTAATGGCATGTGTATTTTATTGTGCCCAATGATGACAATTTCTTCTATTAAAAATCCCTTTACGGTTAAATTTCGATTTGTCTGTTCAGATAAATTTAGATAAAAACTTGTGTTTTAGTTAGAGGTTTAGTAGAGTCCTGATTATATGAAAATATGCTTTTTTTCAGTTGCCTTATTTCATTCAAAAAACATTAGATAAATCCAGAAAACGAATTATTTTGTTGTTAAAAGGTATATCAAGAAAATTATGAGTTTTCTGGGTTTATTTAATGTTTTTGAATGAAATAGGCGATTAAAAAAGCATATTTTCCATATAATCCGGACTCTAGTTATAACAAACTCGCAAAACTGAATTCTCCTATTTTGATCTCCTGGACTAAAGGCCTGAACAGATTGGAAAGAATAAGGATGCATTTTATTTTTCTTTGTATGTATTGATGTACATGAAATTCCCGCCGCCGGTATAAAACTGGTTAGATGTGCATGAAAATATCCTAAAACAACGATTTCATTACCTTCGTCGCCCGTAATCGATTTTGAAACTGACTGAAATTTGACTCTATTCGCTTGAATTTAGTTTTATTCATTGCGGGTACCTTTCATTAAAAATTCGACATGTTCTTTCACTAATTTGAAGAGATTAACCATGAATGTGGAATAAATTCAAAATATATTTATTGGAATAAATATTTAATATTGAATATTTGAATATTTGTGAACAACTTAAAACTAGTTAGATAAGAAATAAACTTTTCAAGGTTTACTACTACGATTTTTCTTAATAATACTCAATATAGAAAGTAATCATTAATAACTCTAAAACTATGAGAGATAGGCATAGGGAAGCCTATACCTATACGATGCAAAATGTTTACCTACTTACTATGGCGTGTGAATTTACAGGATGCTCCATAAAAAAGATTTTTCTTTAATTAAAAATTATATAACCAATAAATTTCGAACACCTGTAAGAGATTGATTAAATGTTTAGACATTACTAGAGCCCGGCGAACGACGCGATATCGGTCTCTAATTTAAAACTCATTAATAGGCAGCGTTATAGTTAACCATATGATTTATCTAGTACGATTTCTTCGAAGCTAATCCATTGTACCGCTTACTGAAAATAGCGTCTGAACGATTTGGTAAGCCCAATACGGACAGAAAAAAAAACTACTAAGGTAGCGTTGTCATATATATATATATATATATATATATATATATATATACAACGATAATTATTTCATGACCTTTGTATGTTAATTAGTTGGCGATTTAAGGTCTGGTTTTACTTAAAAATGCATATATCTAAAACAATCTTACATGTTTCGGCAAGTCATGCCTTTCTCAAAGAATTTAAAATATAAATGACAGTATATTAATACTTATATATATATATATATATATATATATATATATATATTGTTGTAGGGCAATTAACCCACATATCAAATTCTTCTGCTTATAAGATAACAGATCCGAGAATGTTATATCTGAAAAATAATGTATTGTGAGATTATTGAATAGCTAAATTTTTGTATATTAATGTAAAACCATAGTTGGATTTAGAAATATTGATATCGATAAACATTGTAAATTATATTCTGTCTATTTTTATTACTCGCTCTTTATTTAAATATCTTTATATTTTTCCGCGAAGATCTAGGTTTTCTAAATCTGATTATAGTTATATTCTTTGTTATACATATATTTCTTTTAATATTGTAATATCTTTTATTGTTCCTTGGATATTATCATTTCTAAATTTGTAATTTGGAATACGTGAGTAGATTTTATCAGCATGACGTTTAGCTGTCAGAATTATTTTCATTACTAAATTATATATTTTATTTACAAAAGTAACATTCAAAATTATTATTTATTTGAATTTGTCATAGTTGTCTTTAATATAATTTTCGAGATCATTGTACGAATTCCTAAAAAAATCTGATTTATGGAAATACAAATTTGTCTTATGGGAGCCGGGACAACGAAAAACAATATTATTGATTGAGAAGTTTTTTTGCATGCAGTTGAAAAATTAAGTGATATTTTGGAATTCCTCTACGAAATTATTCTCATAATAACTTATAACAACGTGTTAATTACCAAAAAGTGGATAATTTATAAATACTTGACATATTTACCTTGCGAGAAGATTTTGTTCGTGTGTGGAGATCAAGGGGACCTATTAATCTTCACTATTTTGATTCCTTTTATATATTAATCTATCTTCGTTTATGCAGTTTTATTAAAGAAGCTACTGGATTTATCTTTTGGAAATTTTGGACAAGATACACTCGATGCTTCATGCAAATTTTTTTGAATTGAGGTCTTTGAAATCCCCAATGATGCTTCAATTTTGTGATATGTCACATGTCAATTTTCATTGATGAGCTTGCGCACAGCACGTTTTCCTGAGTGACTGCCGTGCACCTGCTCTTGGACCGTCGCTAAGACTAATCCGTCCACGTTTGAATTCCAACAAGACCTAACCAACGAGAACTACATCAACAAGAAATTGTTGACTGATATGGTGCTTCATTACCGAAAACAGAAACCAACGGCGAGGTATTCTTGTCGAAATAATTGTCTTCGAAGATTATAAAAAATTATTACGCGGAAATTTTCAGGATTTAATTCCATCCTAAACGTATCGCACTGAAACTTTGGATTTGGGCTAATTAATTTTTAGTACTGACATTTTATTAGTGACGCCCTCTATGCGCCAGTATGCAATACATAAAAGACATCCCTCATATAAACGTTTTGATTCGAAAGTTAAATTGTAAATTATTTTTTTTTTAAATCATATATGAAAGATATCTGGACATACTGTGCAGGGTCTATATCCAAGCAAGATGTTTAGAGAATAACATTTTTTTTTATATACCAATAACTCTTTGTACTCAAGTATATGTCTACACACAAACTATTTCATTACAACAGTCAATACATATAAACCGTTCTTATCTGTTAATAATCAAATAAGCAGAGAAAATCACATATATAGTTCGATAAAGTTATAATTTGCTAGTTACATTTTCAAATTTGCAGAATTTATCATTAATAGAGTATAAATTCAACAAATAATTCACGTTTAAAAGTTGATTAGAATTAATGCAGAAGATAGATTGTTCATGAAATGAGATGTTAAATAAGGCAAAATTATAATAAATAAATTTATAATACTTGTTGTTTTATTTATCTTACTTACAATTTAGATGCTGGGCCTAATAAAAGAGAACCATATTTACCCTTGAGATATACAAACAAATTTTAGGTAAGTACCTAGGTAGGTAATTTTATGCTACTGTAGCAAGGCACAAAGAACGAAAGCATTTTATATTAAAACTATACTGAACACAAAGTACAGTACTTTCAAAGTAATTAATCAAGCAAATAATCTTATACTGCATATATTACAAGATGCATGAAAAGATAAATATAAACAGAAACAAATTTAAAAAATAAATCCCAAGATAAATTACAAAAGTGGGTCCTTTATCTCCGAATAAAGATAAAAATTAATCAAGACACGGTTGGCATTAAAACGTCAACATTATCAGCCGCAGTGATGCGAGATTCATCTTCTCTTCTAAGCTTCTTTCCCGTCGAGTTAAAAGAAAAACTTATTCGACGCCTTCACACTTAAAGAATTACTCACAATTTATAACTGTAACGTAAGTTTAAAAAAGTAAAGAGGGAAAAACGCATTCCCTCACCTAAAAAGTCACCCTCCAAAGTAAACAGCAAGCGACAAAGTCAAAGGCGGATGGATATTTTTTTCTTTCCTTATTCAATCTCGTTCAATCTCAAAGAGGTCTCCGGGCCTTCCCTCCGGGATAGAACTTGTAAGGCAACAAAAGTAACATCATATTTAACTCAATAAGAAAAGAACGTTAGGACCATCATCGGTGTTGCGATTATGTGCGCCATTATCTCGACTATCCCTTCCTTTTGTTGATAATGTAGAAATATAATCAGATTGTCACATAATCCTCACATTATGTAGTTTTTTAAGTGGTCGTACATTTTCCTTCAGATTACCCGTAAAGACTTTAATATCAAGTTCACTACAGTCTATAACTATAATTTATATATACTCGTAGTTATATCCAATCATATGTACAGAAAGAATTTTATACACACAAAAATAGATATTTACTAATGAAATAGCTACTTCTTACAGGTTCTGCTCTTTCTTACACAGTATTGTCTGTCCCATTCTAGGTAACTACTGGAATGAAATAATAAATCATTGCATTTGCAATTATATATTATTTCACTTTAGTAGTAGTAAAAAAAATTAGCGACTCACTTTTTTACAATGTGTTACAATTGTTACAATGTGTATAGCGCCAAAGAAAAGATGGGTGAAAGGTATATGTGAGTAATGCCTTCATACAACGCGGTCCAATGTTCACGTAGTAACGAGAAAATGATTTTTCTTTATTCGAGTCCGGCCCTGTCATACTTAAATATACGAGCGACAATAGGGGCTTCTACCTTTAATTCATCAGCAACTCTCTTTACCGATTAATTATATTGTTCTATCGGTATTTGTCAGTACCACACACAAACTTAAAAAATAATTCCATACAAATAATTCAAAATCAGGAATCTATTCCATTGGATACGCTACATAAAGCTTTTTGTTGTATGACGATTTTTGTTTTATTATAAAAATATTATTTTATTTTACATAAAGTCTAACGTTCATTTAATTTTAATCAGATTAATTAAATGCGACATAGGTTTGCCGACATATTCGACGTAAAGGATATTATTGATATTCACAAAAAAACATCATAATAAAAGCACCATATGTGGGGCATAAATGTTTTGACATGAAAATATCAACATTCACTATTTTTATGAATAGCAACTTATCCAGACGTATCGTCTAACCAATGTTTAGGAATTTTATCGATTTTTTTGCAGGTCAATGAACTTGAATTACAGTTGTATTTCGGTAAATATAGAATAAACAAAGATATGGACCGACTTTAACTACATTTTGGCTCTAAAAATTTGGAAATTTTTGATGAATTAAAAAGAAATTTCTTTTTTGATTTTCTGTTAGACATTTACATATATTCTTCAGATTCGCATAGCTTGGGCGCTATTCAGCGATAACCCTGATCTGGAAAACGTATATACACATAACCATGCTGTTTACTTCATGCAAGAGGACTATTTGCGAGTCTACAACAAGATTATCTATCAGACGTTCGAGATAAGGATATCGTAACCTGCCCTTGCTGTATTTGTTAGTTTTCTACGGCACATTTTACAGTTGAGAAGACACGTGGTTTGACATTTCCATTTGTACTTAAAGTGACAGGTATTCTGTAAAGATTGTTTACCTTAATTATATTAAAGATATAACTTTTCTCGAGATCGAATATCAAATATTTAAAATTACTCACGACATTTCAAAATATCATATCATTCTGATCTTACATTTGTATTAGATTCTTTGATAAACCATTTTAATATTATATCTTGTTTTATAATTGAAAAGGGATATCAGTTAATTTCTAAAATATATTATTATCATTATAGACATAATCGTTTTATTTTATGTATTCTTGTGTAGCTGTCTGCACGTCCGGAACCTACCTTTGACCCAGAGATAAGCAGTATTCATCTCAGATTATCTTTTATTTATTATATTTGAGCTAGCATAATACAGAGTATTCTTTCTAAATTTATTTATATTTATCATTAATATATTTTCTTATTTTCTTATACCACGTCAGTATTATATCATTAATTGGCGGCCCAACTTAGGGGCTGTTATCAGTATTATATCAATATATATATATATATATATATTAATAGTCATACTTATACATTTGTAGTTGTCATGTATAAAATTATTCAAAGATACATCAAGTTTAATAATAATAAATTATGCCTTAGTATTCAAAAAATAGTTAGACAACAAAAAACGAGGAATGGCAAGGCATGAGTTATTATTATGTATGCGCCCGTGGAGCGGCTTAAGATGTTAAGCTGTCGGGTTTCGACTTAAACGAGAAGGAAAACCACGAAAACCTATTCGGACAGCCAGTCAGGGATGCAAACACGGAACTGTCAGCATGATATGCAAATGTACAGACGTTTAAATAAAACATAAGACATATATATATATATATATATATATATATATATATAAATGCAATAACATATTTGTATGTGTAAGTGCGTCTTACTGAATTTTGTGTCGATAGGCATGTTTTTATCCATAGCCACGACCGTAACATAAGGATAGTCATGATTGTTTTATACAAGATTTTATTATTATTACAATTATTATTATTATGATTATTATTATTATTATTCACGATTGTTACAATATACGATGACATATTTTTCTAAATGTTCAGATATAAAACTTTTCGCACTAAAAAATATTTTTAAATTGTAAAAATGATCTTTCTACATCACAACAGGTCACTGGAGCATAACTATAGTTTCTTAAAATAGAGTTAGCATTAATGTTATCATTTATTAAAATTGATATTTGGTTAAGTCTATTTATTATATAACCAGGGTTCCGATTCAACACCGTGTCAATTTAAAACTTTTTAACCGAATTCACCAGGTGCGTTATTTAACTTTTGAATAGCGTTATTATATATTTCTAATGCTTGTCGTAAAGGTAGTTTTTGACTTTCTATATTCGTTATTGTATGAGGAATACAACCAAAATATTTATGAATAAATGGTAATTGTTTAAGCAAAAAAAGTTTTTGTACTAGCGTTTTACTAATTGGTACACTTTTCACCGTATCTTCTAGACACATTACCACATTTTTAATTGTTTTAAAATTGTCACTATTAAAAACACAAGCTTGTATCCAGGTACCCTATCTAGTAATAACAGGTTGAGGGAGCAAACTCAATCCAGGACAAGGTTCTTTGTAAAATTGTATTTTGCTAGGAGTTCTTAAGAAAATTGTTTTCGTATTACTAATAAATGTATTTACATCTGCTAACTCTTCTCGCACAAATTCACACTATTTTCTGTATCTGTTTCAGAGAGATGGAATCTAGTTTTCTTCTTACAGTGCTTTCGTCGGGAATTGATCAACGGCGATACTATTCCAAAAAAAATTTTCAAATCTGGATGATTGAGTTGTTCGAACGGGATATTTTAGGATATAAATGTTCTATACAGTTCCTCACACAAATTATTACTTTCGTTTGTATTTTACATAAGCTGAACGTTTAATATATGTTTGTTAGGATATAAATGATTGTTGACGTTAGTATTTTTTAACGTTTAAAATCACATGAACAGACACTACATTGAATCAACCTTAAATATCTGTAGATGTACACACACATATGTACAGACGCACATACATACACATTTCAAAACAAAAATAGCAAATTGAATGAAAAAATGTTTTTAGATATGTAGACAAGCCTTTCTTTCATTTAGTGCTCCCCGAATTATTACTAGGATTTTTATGACTTTTATTTACGATATATTTTTAAATGCGTTTTTGAAAACTAAAATAAAATATTTTTTCATAAGAAGAAAGCAAGAAGTTGTTACGTTTATGAGTAAACGTAGAAAGAGACAAGTGGACCTAAAATGCCGGGCTCTAGACATTACTCAGAATCTTGCACCTTTTGCTGTCTCCAATAGAAATATGACGTAGTTCAAATACGTGTTAGACATAAAGTTTTAAAAATTGCATTCAAAAAACAAAAAATTCACAAAAATCAAAATAATTCAAAAACGGTTAATTTTTTACAAAAGAAACCTTGATATAAAGGGTTATATTAACAAGGAACCTAAAAAGGCAATAAAAAATAAAATAAAAAATTAAAAATATCAAAGTTGGCTGTCTTCCGGTATAACCGAAAGTGGTTCATTTTTATTCACGATCGGTTAGTAATCTGAACATTTCTAACCTTCAAACCGGCTAGAAAATGCGCTATTACATACCAAGGTAGGTAATAACACTTTACCGGCTAGCTTATGTCACTTTATGAGCTAGCGTATGTCACTTTTCCGACTAGGTAATGTCATTTCTGAATTTATTAAACGTCAGTGTCATTTAAATAAGTAAATTAAACCTGTTCGCGGACCTCTTCCGCGGGGGTTGAGCTATCCACCAGGCGCGTCCCTAGGTGGCGGATAAGAGGACGGTAAGGTCTTTCTTGGGGGACCTGATTAGTGGCAGTCATAAGCGGAATAAGCGGATAGGTCTAAAAATCTTCTAATCCTTAGCGAAAGCTATCACCGCGGACCAGCTCTCCTAAGCCACGGTGTAAGGCAACGTGCTTAGAGCTGAATATCAACTGGCGTATATGTGGTCTCAAACGTTCCCCTGGGGGCACTAGGCGGTAGCACCTTATATTTACGCCTTCTGCCCGTAATAGAAGCTCTGCGGGCATTGACTTCATACTTCTTCCATACTCGTGGGAATTAAATGAACCAAGACAAAAAACAAACATTTAAAAAGATGGAGTCTGAAGAGAATCCAATCCATCCCTTGACAATGGAGACTGATGAGACTCAAAAAAACAAAACTGAAACGCAACGAACTGAAACTGAGAACATTGCGAAAACAGAGGGTGCACCCAAGGAGAGTAAACATCTTTCCGGGGCACAAAGAAAGAAATTAAAGAAGATGAGGAAACAGGGGGTGGGGATACGAGTAAAATAAGGCTCTCCCTTTCCCAAAAAGAACCTCAGGGAGAACCTAAGCCAACAAGGGCCGCTAAGCGAACCGTGGCGGCTAGGAGCACTCCTGAGGATAAAGTAACCAAGTGCACGAAGTTTTCTGTTTCGGGCGTGAGTTACAAAGCAGCTCTTAAAGGTATTAAGGCTGCAATAGTCCCTAAGGACTACCCGGTCAGCTTAGTGACTGAGGGAAATGTAGGAGCTATACAAGAGGCCCTGATGATGGTCATAGATAGGGCGCAGAAGGCGTCTTATGGGCGGCTACTATGGAGTCATCTGTTCAGATGAAGACTCGTACAACACTACGAGAGATTACTTGGAAAAGGAAACTGTTTGGAAACTCGTGAAGAGCGAGGAGCTGCCAAAACAGCAACGAGTTTTAGCGTTTCTGCCAGAGACTAAAAAAGAGGATCTGACAGTGGGCTTGAAAAGACTCGAGAGGCAAAATCCAGGGCTTAAAGTGGACCGATGGATTCCCCTCAGTTCCAGGTCTTCCGAAAAGAGCCTACATGTGGGCCTTCGGATTGACAAGGAGTCTGAGGAAACGTTGGTGAGGACTGATTGGAGACCTTACTATCGCTTTCAGGGGGCTAGTTTTGTAACCCTCCAAACTAAGAAAGACCAGAAACCGGTGATGCAGGATGAGGTTACTCTAGGATAACCTTAGGCATCACCCTCTAAGGGTTAAAATGTTGAAGATTCTCGAAATAAATCTTCAACATAAGAAAGCAGCCACAGCCGCACTTTGTCAAAAGACGCTGGCTGAAGATATCGATATCCTCCTCGACCAAGAGCCATGGATAAGTAGAGGTAAGGTGGGAGGACTACAGATTAGGGAAATGGAGCTGCTGGTTGGTGCCCCATACACTAAAATTAGAACTTGGATCTGTTTCAGAGCCGACCTGGATGCCTATAATGGAGCTAGCAGTGGGGACATGACGGCAGCCAGGATCAGACTGAGTGTCGATGGGGGGATATTGGAGACGACAATTGCGTCTCTATACCTACCCATTGACTATCCAGGGCTACCAGGGCCTGATCTTGAGGCCTTGGTGTCATATTCCAGTAAGAACAATCTGGAATTGATTATCGGCGCAGATACCAATGCTCATCATAAGGCTTGGGGCAGCAAGGATAACAATTATAGGGGTAAGTCTCTCTTTCGCTATCTCTGTGATACTAAACTTGACTGTCTGAATCAAGATGATATACCGACATTTAAGACATCCAGGGGGGAATCAGTTATAGATGTAACCTTATGCACGTTGAGAATACGGGATATTTTAAGGGGGTGGCATGTAACCGACGAGCCGCCATTCTCTGATCATGCGTATATCCGCTATGAATTATGTATAAATTTAACGGAACCCAGACTATACACGGATCCCAAGAGAACAGACTGGGGCTCTTACAAGGAGGGCCTGTTAGCTGCAACCCGAAATATCCAAATGCAAAACAAAACGATCTCTATGAGGACAACAAAAGGGTGTCCTCAAGGAGGCGTATTGTCCACCACTACTATGGAATCTAGTAGTGGATAATCTCCTCAGGACATTAAATGACCAGGGAATATGGACGCAGTAGTTCGCCGATGACATTCTTATAGTGTCCGAGGGGAAATTCTCGGGGACAGTGGCGAGCATCATGCGAAATGCTCTGCGTATTGTCGAAAGATGGTGCCTTGAGGAGGGATTAACTGTCAATCCTCAAAAAGTTGGTAGCCTTTACCAACATGAGAAAACTAAATACTCTGGGTAGCGTAAGGCTGTTTGGACAAGAGTTAGAACTAACCAATGAAGTGAAGTATCTAGGCATAACACTTGATGCGAAACTGAATTGGAGCAGACACTTAGTCAAAGTGGCAGACAGGGCGACGCAGTTCTTTTGGAGATGCAGAAGAGCTGTTGGCAAGACCTAGGGACTAAAGCCAAATGTGGTACACTGGTTGTACACAGTAGTAATAAGACCAACGATTACCTATGGAGCAGTTGTCTGGTGGAGGAAGACGGAGCGGACAGGCTCTCCTGGGAATCACGGGGCTATGAACAGCACGGGAACCGCCTTCATGGAGGCCATCGTGGGTCTCCCTCTGCTGGAACTATTTGTAACGGCGGAGGCAATGGCTGTGATCCTGAGGCTGAAGGCAATGACGAATGGTGTCCTAATAAGTTTGTAGGGAGCCATACAGATATCACAGGAACTACACTGGAAGAGCCGATATTTCAAATGCCGGTGGACAGTATGGCACCTGAGATTATGTTTACAGCTAAGCTGAACATATTTATACCAACCAGGGAACAGGAAAAAAGTCGCTCGAGCGATTGTGGTGCCGGCACCTGGTACACTGATGGATCACGATCTAGTCAGGGGGCAGGTGCAGGCATATGCGGAATGTGCCCTAGAAGGAAGATATCGATATGTCTGGGGAAACATACTACGGTTTTCCAGGTCGAATTGTTTGCAGTCGCAGCCTGCGCCGAGGAAATTCGGGAAGCTGGCTGCGCAAACAAAAAAATTAACATAATGACTGATAGTCAGGCAGCTATTAAAGCCATTATGCACCCATCTACCAGGTCTAAGCTGGCGAAATATTGTAAACAGGTCCTCAATAAACTGGCACAAGACAATACAGTGCCGCTGATATGGGTGCCAGGACATGAAGGAATTAAAAGCAATGAGTTAGCCGACGAACTGGCTAAAGAATGTACTAATAGGAACTTCATAGGACCAGAACCTGTATGTGGAATCACTAAGGATTCCGCTAAAAGGGAGATCTGGTTATAGCTAGAAAAAGAACATAAAAATAAATGGAGGTTAACGGAAAGTAAACTCCATACCAAAACACTACTAAGGGAGCTGGACGGAAAATTTTCAGCCAACCTAATTCGTAGTAACAAAAAAGAAATTAAAATAATTACCGGGTTAATAACCGGACATTGTCCTTTAAGGAAGCATTTGTATAGCATAGGCTTGGTTAGCGAGCCCTGGTGTAGGAGATGTGAAAACAGGAGGAAACTAGCCTGCATGTAATGTGCACATGTGAGGAACTGAAGGAACTCAGACAGAAATATTTCGGGAGAGATCTATTGGATCCTACGTAGATACTCAAACTTCCCCTGAGGAGGATAGTGGCTTTTATTGAGGACACAAGACTAACAGAGTGGAACTGAGAGATCTATTGGGGATAGTACAAAGAGCAGTGTGCTCAAGTGCCTGGACGTGCTGGCGTCCAACCCAAAACAGAAGAAGAAGAGAAGAAGAAGAGAAGAAGAAGAGAAGAAGAAGAGGAGAAGAAGAGAAGAAGAAGAGAAGAAGAAGAGAAGAAGAAGAGAAGAAAATTAAATTATAATAAAAGTCTTCACAAATCTTTATTAAGTAAATAACAAGACAACGTTTTAATTCAAAATTTATTCGCTTTTGGAATTAATATTAATTGCTACATTAGAATTTCCTGTTTATTGTTAGCGAAAGACCATGTTTAAAATCGTGCGATAATAATTTAGTAATCTGTCAGAAAATATCACTATTAATTGTTACGTTACCTAGCAACAGTACCTACCTATTAAAAGCATTTATCAAAATGCCATGAAATTTTGTGATAACGCAATGCAATTTGTGTGTATGCAACAATCTGAACCAGGCCACAGCCTCGTTCCCGTAACGCATGTTACAAATACGTCCTCGCTCACGCGAGTTGTTTGCAAACACAAGTTGCATGTCAGGGTTGTATAACATTCCCTAAGTAGTACGAGGATGAGCTAATGATATATAACAGACATTCATAGATTCACTTAGACAGTCACGTTCACATATTCAGTCTTAAACAAGAGGCAGATTCTTAACCAGAATCATGTCCTCTTTTATACGCTCTTTAAATAGACAGTAAGAATATTAATGATAAGTATATCATAATGTACATAAACGTTATCCAGTTTTAAGTGTTAAATATTAATTATACGATGTTACCCAAACTTCGTGAGTGTCTTACTTTACCATAAGTCGCCCTACCTGTTATCCCGTGGGCTACCCAAAGGCCCAACATCACATGGCGATTCTGCCTACCTACGGCTCAGGACCATTCTGCCAGTCAATCAAGACTGCAGGGAACATGTAGGAAGCCGGAACGGACCAAGGAAGGAAAAACCTACAGTGTAGCAGGTCAAGATCACGAAATGGGCAATTACGCGACGAAGGAAGAGGTAATCATCGCTGGCAATGACGCCAACATAAAAAACAACGTAGACACCATCGACATCCTCGGCGTAGTGGCATTCGTGGGAGTTATGGTAATATTAACGTCCTGCGGCTGCTACGGTGTATACCGGCACGTGAACAAGAGGATGACGAAGGCCCTATCCGCTCAGGTTCAACTGGAGTTCCACCGAAGCCAGGAGAAGGTCTAGTCTAACACCCATGTCCGCCCCCGACCAATTCACACAAATATACGAAGAAGTAAAGGTATTTTTTAGTAATTTAAGGAAAGACAATGTTAGTAATAAGAGTGATATTAACGTAATTAAGCGCAAACAAGCGCTAATAGACAATTTTAACCTTAGATTGTATGAAATAAGGGACAATTTTAATAAAGTAGCACATAGTTTAAGTACCCGGGAGGCAACTAAAAATTGTATTAAAGACATTACCGCGACGTTAGATGAGGCTACAGAAATTTTAAATAACAGATTAAGTAATTTAAATGTAACAATTGGCAACATGGCTGAGAATTTCGATTTACGCACTGCCTCAAGTTTATTACCTGTAATGAACGGTAAAGAAGAAGTAACTCTGCAACTTATAGATTCGATCGAATTATATGACGCTTTGTTAAATAACGCGGGAAAGGAAAGTTTAACCAAATACGTTCTAAAAACACGGTTATCCCCTAAAGCAAAATTAAGGTTACTCAAAACATACCCCAGCAATGCCGCTTTAATTACAGATTTAAAACGCTATTTCATTACGAAAAAATCGGTCGCAGCATTAACGTCACAATTATACAATGCGAAACAAGGCGCGAAAACGATAAACGAATACGGCGAGACAGTAGAAGATCTGCTCGCGCAATTATCAATCACGCAAGCAGGCGATGACGACACGTTAGTAGATAAATTCCGTTCTGCAAATGAACAAATTGCAGTTAATACATTCGCAAATGGACTCCGCGACCCCAACATAAAATTATTAATAAAAGCTCGCAACCCTAGCACATTAAGCGACGCGATTCAGGAGGCTGCAAACGAACAGATACTTAACCCCGCAAGCAACGCAATTTATCATTTCTCAAAAAAAGCTACGTTTAACAATTCAAAAACTACGTTTAATCATGCACAAGCCAAAGACAATCGGTACCGAAGATATAGGCAAACTAACAACGATAATAGACGAAGAAATTTTCAACATGACAATACACATGGCAATCATAATCAATATTATAGAAAGAAATTTGTAAGGCGCGACAAACGCGATAGCCGCGACAGAGTATTCGCTGTATCATCAAACGCGACCCAGCGCGACGATAATAACGATAATTCATTTTTTCGAAGAGTCGTCAACTAAAAACAGATTCCAGTCAACATTTTTTTAACCTCGACGGTTTAACATATATTAATTCATATTTCAATAATAAAGACAATCTATTTCTAGTTGACACAGGTGCTTCGATAAGTGTTATATTTTTAAATTCTATTTATACAAACATAATTGTTGATAAAACACAGAAGGTAAACATAGTCGGCATCAACGGCAAAACACAAACAAACGGATCCGCTTTCATTACGCTAAACCTAGGCGAGGCCAAGGTCAGGCACAAATTTGCAGTGCTAGAAAATGTAAACAATAACAAATTTATAGGTATCATCGGTTCCGACATACTTGCCAAATACAACACCGTTATAGACTACGAGAAATATAATATTACGTTTTCAATTGAAGGTCAGCAAATTACATTACCAATGCATTCCGACGAGGACACAGTTGTTAATATTCCGCCTCGTTGCGAAATAATCAAATATTTTAAAGTAAGTACGCGTAGCGATTGTGTAGTTTCCCAGAAGGAAGCTGCCCCAGGTATATTTATAGCAGGCTCTGTTGTAACCCCAACATCACATGGTTTAGTGCCCGTAAGAATATTGAATACAAGAGATAGCGACGCGACATTGAAGAACTTCGCTCCTACGGTAACAGACCTTGATAAATACAACGTCTGCAGTTTCAGGTGTAATGACACTAAATCAGTCGAACGCGTCGACAAAGTTTTACAAACAGTAAACACCTCACATCTAAACAAAGAAGAAAACATTACGATGCAAAAAATTATCGCTAAGTATTGCGACGTGTTTTTCCTTGATTCAGATAAGCTTACGCACACGAACATATACAGGGGAGACATACAGGTTAACCCGCAGATAAATCCGATATATTCTAAACCCTATCGATTGCCACATTCGCAAAAACATGAGATCGACAGACAAGTAGAGAAACTTTTGTCCGATGACATTATAGAAAAGGCAAAGTCACCGTGGTCATCCCCACTATTATTAGTTCCCAAGAAAAAGGATAAGGACGGAAACCGGAAGTGGAGGATAGTGATCGACTACCGCTTGTTAAATAAGCAGATAGTCGATGACAAATTCCCATTGCCATCAATCAACGAGATCTTAGACTCGCTTTCAGGCGCAGTCTATTTTTCTCATTTAGATTTAGCACAAGGCTATCACCAGATAGAATTAGAACCCAAAAGCCGTCCCTACACAGCATTTACTACCGGCAAAGATCAATACCAAATGTGTCGACTTCCAATGGGACTAAAAACAAGTAGTAGCGCTTTTTCTAGAGCCATGACAATAGCAATGTCAGGACTTAATTATGAACAATGTTTCATATATCTTGACGATCTCATAGTTTTCGGCAACAATCTCCGACAACACAATCTGAATTTAGTTAGAGTACTGGAACGGCTAAGAAAGGTTAATCTTAAACTTAACCCAGGCAAATGCGATTTTTTACGAAAGGAAATTTTATATTTGGGACACGTCATTTCGGCGGAAGGAGTCTCACCCGACCCTTCCAACATAAAAGCCTTAATGGAATACACGGTTCCTAAGAACGCAAAAGACGTAAAACGATTTGTCGCATTCGCCAACTATTATAGACGTTTCATTCCAAATTTTGCCAACATCGTGAATCCCTTGAACAACCTTACAAGGAAAAATGTGATTTTTACATGGTCCGATGTGGAACAAAAGGCATTCGAAAAGCTCAAGCTAGCCCTACAGACACCACCAGTTTTGCAATATCCAGATTTCGATGCGGATAACATGTTTACTCTAAAAACAGACGCATCCGGCTACTCAATTGGTGCAGTGCTATCCAACGGCAACGACAGGCCAATCGCTTATGCCAGTCGATCCCTAAACAAAGCGGAAAGGAACTACTGCACAATTGAAAAAGAGTTATTAGCCGTGGTTTGGGCAGTGAAGCATTTCAGGCCTTACTTATATGGTCGAAAATTCAAGATCTTCACAGATCATAGGCCATTAGTATATTTGTTTGGAATGACCAACTCGTCTAGCCGTCTTACGAAATTCAGATTAGTGTTAGAAGAATACGATTTTATCATCAATTACGTTAAGGGTTCAGAGAACGTAGTTGCAGACGCCTTATCACGGATAGAGATAGATTCCAACGACTTGAAGGAGGTTAGTAATGGGATTAACGACAGCATTTTTGTTACGACTAGAGCTCAGTCAAGACAGGTAGCTGCCGATCACACCATTACGACCCCAGCAGTCACAGAATCCACCGGCTCCAGGGTAGGCCACCCCGGGGTTGTGGAACTGTTGAAAAGGCCAGCGGGATCTATCGAACTTCGAGTGATAGACAAGGCAAGCTTCAATTCCCTCCAACGTCGTAACGGAACAAGCATGCGTTCCAAGGAAGTATTCCTATACGACGAAGATGCTCTCACAATTTTTATGAAGGAGACTGTAGTTACAATGAGTCCCCAGCAGTACATGCGCTTATTGGCTACACTCCAGGAGTTCTGCGCAGGACACGACATACAGGAAATATGTATAGTCAAAGACAATTCCAGGAACAGCGACTTCCTGAGAAATTTTATTCCATGGAAGAAGAGAGAGCCAAACGATTTAAAGATAAACGTAATAGGAGGAGTGGTAAGAATTGAAGACTACAAAACACAGCAACTAATCATCAACGATTATCATATGCTACGTACAGGAGGACACGGAGGAGTAAACCGAACATTTAACCAGATCAAAAGGTTTTATTATTGGCCAAAACTAAAGCACGACATCGAATCATTCGTGAAACGGTGTAGTGATTGCCAAAAACACAAGCACTCAATACCAAACAAAGAACCAATCAAGGTAACGACCACATCGTCATACGCTTTCCAAAAGATTTTTGTAGATCTAGTAGGTCCATTAAACCAAGACCACGAGGAGAACAAGTACATCTTGACACTCCAATGCGAACTAACAAAATTTGTGGAAGCATATCCTATTCAAAGCAAAGAAGCTGCCACAGTAGCCAGAGCCCTGGTCGAGAATTTTATATTAAGATACGCTATTCCCGAACAGATAGCTTCCGACCAAGGAACAGAGTTTATGGCTGCAGTTTTCAAGGAAACTTGCTCACTGTTAGGAATACAGCAATTAAGATCAACTGCTTACCACCACGAAACGTTAGGCGCATTAGAGAATACACATAAGAATCTCGGAGCGTACCTACGAATCCAATTAGATAACCATAAAGACAATTGGTCGACTTGGATACCTTATTGGTGCTTTGCGTTTAATAACACAGTGCATACTGAAACCAAATATACACCGCATGAGTTAGTTTTCGGTAAACACAATCCCCTACCTTCATCAATAACAAACGCGATAGAACCGCTATTCAATTTTGAAAATTACGCCGCAGAAATGAAATACAGACTCCAGACAGCCCTGCACGATGCGAAACATAATTTGATCCTATCGAAAGTTAAAAGGCAAGAAAAGTTAAATAGGAATCGCAGGCACACACACTTTTGTGTCGGCGATCAGGTCTTAATAAAAAACGAAGCAGGGAATAAACTTGAGTCACTGTATAACGGCCCCTTTATAGTAACTGAAACAGACAAGCCGCCAAACATAACAGTTTGCATAAACGGTAAAGACACCGAAATACACAAAAACCGCCTTAAGCATTACCACGCCTAAAAGCAAATACAAATATGTCAATTAGTATAAGTGTTAGAATAAGTGTAAATATGTTAGTAGGAAATAAGAAACTTATATACATGTAATAAATAAGCAACTATTTTTAAGATTAGTAGTATATGTCATATTTTTAGTGATCACCGTACTACAAGAATAAGAAAGGTATAGATTTTAACATAAGAAAAACAACACCTCAGCGTTATTTTTCTTAACCCCTAGGGAGGGTGGTGTGATAACGCAATGCAATTTGTGTGTATGCAACAATCTGAACCAGGCCACAGCCTCGTTCCCGTAACGCATGTTACAAATACGTCCTCGCTCACGCGAGTTGTTTGCAAACACAAGTTGCATGTCAGGGTTGTATAACATTCCCTAAGTAGTACGAGGATGAGCTAATGATATATAACAGACATTCATAGATTCACTTAGACAGTCACGTTCACATATTCAGTCTTAAACAAGAGGCAGATTCTTAACCAGAATCATGTCCTCTTTTATACGCTCTTTAAATAGACAGTAAGAATATTAATGATAAGTATATCATAATGTACATAAACGTTATCCAGTTTTAAGTGTTAAATATTAATTATACGATGTTACCCAAACTTCGTGAGTGTCTTACTTTACCATAAGTCGCCCTACCTGTTATCCCGTGGGCTACCCAAAGGCCCAACATCACAATTTAATACTATTATATTTTTTAAATTTAGTGATTTAATAGTTTATATAATAATTAATTACTAACCGATCGTGAGTAAAATAGTATACAAACCTTGGCGGAAAGATTCATTCCCGTCTCGAGATTAACTTTACCTCGACGCTGCGCGTCTCGGTGAACTTACTATCTCTCGACGGTAATGAACTACTTTCCGTCTCGGTATGTAATATACTATATTTTAACACACCAAGTGTCAAGATTACGTGCCACAAACTTTCAAAAGTATCCTAAGGCATTAACATAGAAAACTTATAACGAACGTTACGTGAAAAATTCTATATAGGCCTTTCACGATACGAAGACGTGCACATCATTGATGACGTTCGCACAGTGTAGCAAGATGTGTATCTTTGCATATAGTTCGTTTCAACTTTAGAAAAAAGTACAGGCTCTTATGGACTATTTCCCTCTTTTGCTATCTTACATACTTGACAATTAATACATCTTTTTCTAGCACATACAACGTTGTAAAATCATAATTATAGTAACATTTGTTTAATCTGTCACTGCACTGTAATCTGTCATTTAGCTTTGTGTGTGTTTCATTGTATACTAGTTTGCTTTTTTATTTATTTGGTATCTTTCTCAAGTAGTTATACAACCATTTCTTTGCAACTATTAAGAAATATATTTTTTTTTAATACGCGTAAGTTATAATTATGAGATGTATGGGCATTTTTTATATCTGAGTTGTGTTGTATTTGCAGTTTACTGTTAAAAAGAGACGGCAAGGTGAAGTTTATAAATCTAGAGAACAGCAGATGATTCGTAATGCCTTTAACTATTTTAATAAAAGTGTATCAGCAGCAGTTGATGAAACTTGTAAAGCTCTTGGTAGTGGTAAAGCCATTATATATGCAGTACGAAAATCACAGAGATTTACAAGCCCACGTAGACTAATGCCGAAAAGAAGTGGTTTGCCGAAAAAAACTCAAACAAAGACATATGATCTTATTATTCGACGTAAAGTGCATAATTTCTTCTTGAATACGTTACCCAAATTGTTACTGTTGTTAACAGTGATTCTGATTTACCAACATTTAGTAAACTAACATTGTACCGATTGTGGAAAATAGATGAAATAGAAGATAATATCGAGGAGTTTATAATACCATTAACTGACTTAAGCTCTTCAGAATTTTCTTCACAAACTTCTTTCTCCGATTAATAAAACTTTACTTTCTTTATTTAATAAATGCTTTGTGCAACCTACATAAACTCTTTAATCTTTGTGGTAATGGATAAAATTTATTTGAAATAGCCTAAAGTTTTTTCAATATGTGGTTATAACATAAATGTAGACAATAAAGTCGTAATTCATAATAAAATATAAATAAATGAAGTGGATACATACATATTAGTTAATACATTTATTGCTTATACTTACAGTCGTAATTCATAATAAAATATAAATGAATGAAGTGGATGCATACATATTAGTTAATACATTTATTGCTTATACTTTTCTTTATTTATCAGTAGAGCAGACCAATTTCCGTGCGCGCCATGTGCGCCGATGTGAGGATGATTGTATTGCATCAGAACTAATAAAAAGCATTCAGTATGTGTTTGGTACTTGCTTAGACTGCATTTAAGTGTAAGCATACGTAATAAAATGTCGTCGACACACAAATCGAGAAAACGACCGTTGTCAGACGAAGTGAATAAGTTTATTAAGGATTTCCCGAACTTAATATACGATGGCTCAAAAATTAAATGTTTAGTGTGCAATACATATCTAATGTGTTGGCCAAAAACACATTGTAAAGAACACGTAAGCAGTTCGAAGCACAATAATAACAAAATTAATCGACAACAGTTTATACATGAAGTATGTGTAACTATGATTGTGTGTACACTGCCGTTTACCTTGTTAAGTAATGATTCATTTATTTCATTTTGGAATAAATACGCGAACATATTTTTTCCTCACGGCGGACATGTTTTTCAGAAATAACCTTAGAAACGCACCTGATGTTGAAAATATACAATCGAGTTTCTCCAGTTGGTCAATCCTTGGAAGACGCTTAAAACGGTAAGTGTTTTTTTAAATCCTCTGTCGTGCACACAATCACTGATTTTATACATTTTCCATTTTATTTATAGGTACATACAACGCTGCTATAATATGTACAATTCTTATATTTCGTGTGTTTATGAATATTACTTTAATAGCAGAAAACCAAATGTATAGTTAATTATTTCTGATAGAATAAATGTCGCTACTTCTATATTTATATAGGTAACAAGCCCATGTTGCGTCCTTATTCTATCGCATATTCTAATATATTACGAATTACACTCCCATACCGGCGCTCATGGCGCGCACGGAAATTGGTCTGCTCTATTTATCACATATAAACTTTGCGTTTAATAAAGAAAACTGTTTTTTAACGATTTGATTAAATAGAAAAAGATGCAATTTATTTATACACAAATAATGCAATATGGAATACATTTCATCAATATAATAGTAAATAAACGTAGAGAAGGATATTAATGATCATTAATTGTATTAACAAAGTGAAAATTACATCAGTCTAATGAACTATCTTCATTGTCACTTTCATTTCCAACATTAATAAAAAATTCAGAAGTAACGGGTGTTCATTTGAAAAGTCAATCTAGTAGCATGTGATTTATTGAGAACATTTTGTAGTATGTCGTAAATTAAAATTTACTACTTAACCTACGAAGTCGTATATTTTGACAGTTTCATACATACAAATAAATAACAAATGTGATTGACATTATCAAATGTCATTTGGATTTACGTTTACGGAACAACAAACACATACTAATATATATGCGTCTTAGTCTATCAAAATTTCAAAGTAACCTAGATTGACTTTTCAAATGAACACACGTTATATAGTCTGATAAAAACTTCACACGTTTTAATACGTTCTGTGGTAACTCCACCAATGCCCTTGTAGGATTTTCTTTTTTGTAGTGAAATCCTACGTTCTGTAGTATTTTCCACAGTGATATGCAACCTCCCATAAAGATTTTTGTTTCACAAAGTACTGCTCTCAAAGATTTTAGCGTAATATATTATTCTGTTATATTCTGTTATACACAATAATTAATTACATTATGATAATGTATGTATATTTTGGATTAGTTACTGTTTTTGTACATGTTCTACACGGTATTCCTGATAGCACACTCAGTAAAGTTGTCAATATGAACAACTACTTTCTTCCTGTCATGCTTCCGTTTAGGGCTAACCGGTGTATTGCCCTTTTCAACATCTGTAAAGATTCTGCTAACAGTTGTAAATGCTGCAGATACACGCTATAAATAATGTAATATAGATATAGTAGTGTATGTGTAATAAATATAATTCACCTCGCGTATTACCGTTAATGATAACAACAACCCGCCATTATCACGTTCTTCCTTAAAACACGCGAATGCAGTTGCAATTAGCGATTTACTCTGGCTAGAGAATGGTTTCGGGCATTATTGCGTAAGCAAATAATTAGTTTATTCGAATAACTGTTTGTAATAAAGACGAGATAAACACATACATACGACAAGGAAAATAGATGACAAACAAATTTGTCAAATGACAGAACAAATTTTTCAACAATGGACGCCTCTTTCTCAGGCCTACAAACTTAACTTATAAGTGATATTAACATTGAATTTTATCAAGTGTACATAGATATTTTATTTGCAAAAGATTTGTCATACCGAAAGTTCAATAAATGACGTGCACGTCTTCGTATCGTGAAAGGTCTATACCTATCTTATATATGCAAATGGTAAATGTAATATAGAGTATAAGGAATATAAATAAATACAAAAAGATAAAGATAAATACATGTTATCAGATATTCAATTAATGCTAGAAAAAAAATATATAAATAATCATGGGATTGATAAGACAATAGTATCTCAAGATCTAAGATATACGTTAAATAAAAATTAAAAGATATAAAGCAAAATTAACAAAAAATTTGAAAATAAAGTTTGTTTTGACTTTAAAAAACTGTCATGTACAGTACAGTACAGGTTATTATTAAGTATTTTAAATAGAATGTATCAAATTGTAGCTGATAATGTAATATAAGTTTATTATAAGTAAATTTTTAAGTTGGTTTATATTAGTACATTATAAACGTAACGAAAAATATGTGGAAACAGTTTGAAGAACGAGTAGCTTTTCCTAATTCAAGAAGTTATTTGATTCATTTCTATTTCGTCATTGCTAGAGAGAGTGTTAATTTTTAAATAATATTAGAAAGAGTACTAAAAGTTAAACAGTTTCAGATTTTTTAAAGATTTCATGATTATATTGTAAAGAATCAAAAGTTAATTTTGTGGGGCACCATTCTTGCTGCTACCGGTAAATACACCAAAAAAGTCACAAAACTGGCTTTTGATACTTTACGATATACCGCAGAAATACTGGCAGACTCACTTATGTCGGACGGTTGATGGTAAAGATACAATTTAACTAGCCGGTACCCGGTCGCGGACATTTCCAGAGGAAACGTTTACCATTGAGACTGTCGAATAGCTCAGCTACGTTTCAGCGTTTCATTGATCGCGTGATTGGAGCTAATTTGGAACCGTACGTTTACGTCAGTTAGTTGGCATGGCTTCATTGTATCGCCGTTTTATACCTAATTTCTCCACAGTAGTATCGCCTCTAACCAACTTACTACAGAAAAATCAATAATTTATTTGGACCAAATGATGTGAATAACCTTGGAAAGAGATTGGCAATGTCTTATTACTGCTTCTATTTTGTCATATCCAGATTTTACTAACGAATTCACCATTTAGTCTGCTGCTTCATATTTGTGTACGAGCTTTATTGACGCAAACTATTGATGATTCTGAACGTGTTATTTATTATTTTAGTAGATCCTTAACTCTTCAGAAACGGAAATATTCAACTACTAAGAAAGGGTGTCTAGCTGTTTTGTGGGGTATCGATAAGTTACGTTATGTTGAAGGTTCATATTTCACGGCGATAACG
The DNA here is from genome assembly GCA_935421215.2 of Melolontha melolontha. Lineage (NCBI taxonomy): Eukaryota > Metazoa > Arthropoda > Insecta > Coleoptera > Scarabaeidae > Melolontha > Melolontha melolontha. The sequence continues at coordinate 121,777,338 of OW285237.1, read as the reverse complement.
AATTACTATTCGTTGTGTTGGCTCATTAATGGTATCGGTATAATTAATGTAAAATTAATTATAATATCTTAGATATCTAACAGTTGCCAGCTTGCAAAATGAATCCAAATAAAATTTGAAACTAATGACTGTCAAAATACATCGTTAATTTTTAAGCTCTATATTTTCAAGTACCTGAATCAGAGGTAGGATCCGGGATTTTGAATTAGCTCCTTGCAGTAACTAAACCGGGTCATGTATTGAACTACATATCCTCTTCAAGGTACGACCCCGGTCTTGTTTCTATTGAATACAAACACGACCTCGGTACGTCCAAATACGACCTCGGTATGTGTTACATCTTTCACCACTTTGTTGGTCTTAGAACGAGGCCACTAGCCTAAAGGAGGACACACTCAAATATATAATGAGATCCCTTTAGATCTCAAGAGAGAGACACACACACACAGAGTCCGAGAGAGTGTATTATAGAAACCTCCTCAAGACTAGTGTCTATTTAGTACTATGTTATATTGTTAATTCTTTATAATGGTGTTATTTAATTATATATTGTTATCCAAACGCTGACCGTCTATCATTTATTATATCGGCGAATCTGCGTACCAACGCAGCGGTGTGCCCTCCGGGACCAGGTCACATCACATGGCGATCCTGCCCACGTCGGACATCACATGGCGATTCTGCCCACGTCTGACATCACTTGGCGATCCTGCCTTTAGTTAGATGATCCGATATCACATGGCGACGTTGCCCACGTCAGATATCAAATGGCGATCCTGCCAGCCACTTAAGACTGAATAAATTAAGTGGAAAATGGAACGAGCCCGAAAATATGTTAAGCCACTAAATAAAATGGAAACTAGGCGACGGAAAAAGTCATCCTCAGCCAGGAGCAAGCGGAAGCCGCTCACAGGTCAGCCCCAGCCACTCTCTACCACTTCAAGAGAAGACGCAAGTATTTTTTTAATCTAAGTAAAGACAATTACAGTGCGTAAAAGTGACTGAACAATGCATAGATATTTTATACATAAACTGTGTATATTTCAATAGTTAAAATGTTTCTTTATATTGTAAAGAATAATATCAGTTTGATGCGTATGCATAATATGTGTAATAATTTCTGCTTACGCCAACAAAATGTAGTATGTACACAGCGTAGCACCGTTCTTTTTTTAAGGTCAAGTTTACTTAAAATTAATATAATGTATGTAATTGTAAACATTACATTATGGCCGGAAAGTTCAATTCAATAACCTGTCGCAAGTTTGTTATCCATCGTACACGAGAATGTTGAAGTTTCTACATATTTTTTTTTAAGAAAAGCCGCCTACCTAAAACGGAAAAAACATGTTATATTTTTCATAAATTCACTTACGTTCAATGCATATATACAATCAAATGCATACGTTTTATTTTTTTAATAGGCGCCACACAACAAGTGTAGTATTTGAAAATTGTTTATCCAAGCAAGTGTATAAACAATAACATGTGTATTTAAACTAGTAGAATCAATAAACATCGATACGGAAACAAACATCGGAATGAAACACTTACAAAAATTAGTTTAGAAATCGGCAAGGCCAAGTTCGTCTAAAATGCACGACATCATTTATTTCTAAACGATTACACTCCGTGACATTGAACAAAAAATATGTTTAACGCATTCATAAAGTTTCGCAAACTAAAGAGAATTCAGATTAATATACGAGGAGCATGATTTAATTATTACATACAAAGAATTCCAAACATTTTGTTGCAACGTCTTATCACTAATAGAAGTTGATTCCAATGATGTAAAGGTTAGTAACGGAACGACCGGTAGCATCCTTATCACATCAGGGGACCAATCGACGGCAGAGACCTATCGATCGTACCATTACGAAACCGACAACAGCTACAGATTCCGCCAACTCCAGGACTGATCATCTTAGGGTTATGGAACTGTTGAAAAGGAAACCAACCGAATCAAAAGAATTTCAAGTGACGAAAAAGGCAAAACTTCAATTCGCTCCAGAGTCGTAATGAAGCAAGCATGCACTTCAAGGAAATGGTCCTATACGACGAAAACGCTCTCACAATTTTTATAAAAGAGAATGCAGTTTTAACAAAAATGTGTATTGTTAACTGGTCTTTAGAATTTCTGCATTGAAGAAAAGGGCATACAGGATAAGGGAAATTACCGCAGAACGTGCACCCTTACTATGGTCAAGAATTGCTTCGCAGAACGTGACATACACGAAATATGTGTTGTCCAGGATAATCCACGAATCAGTGATTTCCTAAAATAATTTTGCCATAGAGCAAAAGAGAGAGAGAGAGAGTTGAATTATTTTAAAATAAATATGATAAAATGGAGCGCAAAAAAAATTGAAGACAAACAATCAAGCACAAAGAATTGAAGACAAACAGTCAAGCAAACATGAAGAATTGAAGACAAAGAATCGAATGCAAAAAATTAAGGAAAGACAAGAATTGCGAACTACGAAATAAAGCGACTATTTCAAATTACTACTACATGTTATGGAGATAAAATTTAAGCAAACAAACAGAGAACAAACTTGAGACAGTGTACAACTGCCCATTTACCATTTACATTTATCATCTACCATTTACAATTTAAAATTTACTATTTACAGTTGATCATGTACTATTTGTAATAATTTTTACAATTGTAATAAATTTCAAATCGTTTATAATTTTAATTCTTTAATGTAATTTCTATCGATACGATATTGTACAGAACTTTATTATATAAAAACTCTTGTATAAAATAGTGAATAATTTTAGAAAGATGTCGAATAATTAGATAATAGATAAGTATATCTCACTAATGTACATTATATCTGCACGTAGTATATAAGAAAATATAATTAGATATGTATATATATTTAACAAAAGAAAAGTTAAACGGCTTAGAGCCATTTCTTTTTCGCCGAGTGGAAGATGCAGTAACTAAACCGGGTCATGTATTGAACTACATATCCTCTTGAAGGTACGACCCCGGTCTTTTTTCTATTGAATACAAACACGACCTCGGTGCGTCCAAATACGACCTCGGTATGTGTTACATCTTTCACCACTTTGTTGTTCTTAGAACGAGGCCACTAGCCTAAAGGAGGACACACTCAAATATATAATGAGATCCCTTTAGATCTCGAGAGAGAGACACACACACAGAGTCCGAGAGAGTGTATTATAGAAACCTCCTTAAGACTAGTGTCTATTTAGGACTATGTTATATTGTTAATTGTTGATTCTTTATAATGGTGTTATTTAATTATATATTGTTATCCAAACGCTGACCGTCTATCATTTATTATATCGGCCAATCTGCGTACCAACGCAGCGATGTGCCCTCCAGGACCAGGTCACATCACATGGCGATCCTGCCCACGTCGGACATCACATGGCGATCCTGTCCACGTCTGACATCACTTGGCGATCCTGCCTTTAGTTAGATGATCAGATATCACATGGCGACGCTGCCCACGTCAGATATCACATCCTCAAGGATTACAATTTAAAAAAATATTTAACGCTCCTGCTTAATGAGCTTCATAAAGCCTTTGACTTAAGTGCAGTGTGCTTATGTGGTTTGGAATCAACACGTTTTAAGAGGAAAGCAATATCTCATTTACAGGTATGTTTTATTCTCATACTTAATATGACACATAAATAAAATAAAACAACAATATAATTCACGTATTAAATAAACAATATAAGTTTGAAAAATGAATGTCACAATAAATTTAAATATCTGGTTCGCGGATTTCTTCACGGGGGTTGACCTATCCACCAGGCGCGTCTGTAGGTGGCAGATAAGGTGATGGTCAAGTCCTTCTTGGGGGACCTAATTAGTGGCAGCCATAAGTGTGATGAATAGGCATAAAACCTACAAATTCTTAGCAAAAGTTGTCACCGCGGACCAGTTCTCCCAAGCTACGGTGGCAACGTGCTCAGAGCTAAATGGCCACTGGGGTATATGTAGTCTCGAACGTTCCCCTGGGGGCGCCAGGCGGCACATCCTTATATTTACGCTTTGTGCCCCTAATAGAAGCTCTGCGGGCATTGACTTCATACTTCTTCCATTCTCGTAGGAATAAAAATGAATCGAGAAAAACTAAAACTTACAAGTATGAGTCTGAAGAGAATCTAAAACCAAAGGAGTCTACTGGGACTTCCTTGGCAATGCAGACTGATGGGACTCCAGAAACAAAAATTGAAACGCAACGGACTGAAACTGAGAACGTTGCGAAAACAGATAGTGCATCCGAGGAGAGAAGGCATATTTCCGGGACACAAAAAATACATTAAAGAAGATGAGGAAACAGGAGGTAGATACGAACAAAATAAAGTTTCTACTTCGGCAAAAAGAACCTCAGGGAGAATCTAAGCCAACAGGGGCCGTTAAACGAACCGTGTCGGTTAGTGGTACTCCTGAGGATAAAGTAAGTTTACTTAGGGCATGAGTTATAAAGCAGCGTTTAAGGGCATTAAGGCTCCTATAGTTTTTAAAGATTACCCGGTCAATTTAGTGACTGAAGGTAGGGTAGAAGCTATAAAAGATGCCCCTGATGATGGTCATAGATAGGGCGCAAAAGGCGCCGAGGTTTGAATCATCCCGTCTTATGGACGGATAGCATCTGTGCAGATGAAGACTCGTATAACATTAACAGATTTCCTGGAAAAAAATACTGTTCGGAAACTCGAAAAGAGCGAGGAGTTACCAAAACAGCAACGAGTTTTAGCGTTTCTGCCAGAGACTAAAAAAGAGGATCTGTCAGACTTGAAAAGACTCGAGAGGCAAAATCCCAAGCTTAAAGTGGACCGATGGATTGCCCTCAGCTCTTCCGAAAAGGGCCTACATGTGGGCCCTCGGATAGACGAGGAGGCTGAGGAAACATTGGTGAGGACTAATTGAAGACCTTACTTACTACCGCTTTCAGAAGGCTAGCTTTGTAGCCCTCGAAACAGAAAAAAAATAAACCGGTGATGCAGGATGAGGGTACTCTAAGAGAACCTCAGGCATCAACTTCTGAGGGTCAAAATTTTGAAGATTCTCAAGATAAACCTTCAAAATAAGAAAACAGCCACAAGGGCAATTTGCTAAAGGACGCTGGCTGAAGATATCGATATCCTAACCATCCAAGAGCTATGGATAAATAGAGGTAAAGTGGAACGACTACAGATTAGGAGAAAGGAGCTCTTGGTTGGTGCCCCAGGCACTAAAATTATAACTTGTATCTGCCTATCATGGAGTTATGCACTGGGGACATGACGGCAGCCAGGATTAGACTAAATATATGTCACCGATGTGAAAAAAACATTTTACAAGGTAACGATACAAAAAATATACAATGCTATGAAAAATATTGATGTAGAAAAGATTAGATCGGTATATGATAAAACTAGTATATAATAATATTAATAATAATAATAATAATAATGTGATGACTCATTCAACGATACGTCACGTATCATACCTCCAGCGGCTTCTTGATAGATGTAGAAAGAGAAAGAACGAGAATAGAAAACTCGAGAGAGATTCAACAACGATATATAAGCCTCGAGATTCGATACCAGAGCATCGCCGAGTGAACATAAATATAAATACATAAATGTGCTTATTGTTAGTAATTAGTTTTTAAATTGTTATTCGTTTTTTTATTAATATAGTGTGTGTCTACGTTACCGTTAGTTTTATTATATATATATTTATAAGAACCCGATAAGACAAACTTTACAATAATAATAATATCCTTTATTGTCCAACAGACGAATCCCATAAAAGAACAATACAAATAAATTTATGGTGCTGTATAGAGTGAAATTAAACATAAACCTAAACTTAAGGCTAAGTTCACAAATACAGAATGTATGAACACCAAATGAATAATATATTTTCAAATGTATGAATATTACAAACAGTAAAAATGTATTCTAAAGAAATGAAAGGAATAAGAAAGGAATAAAAGGAGGGAACGTAAAGGCAAGGGTTGACTATATATGGAAGAGATCGGGAAAGTTTTAGACATATGAGTGGCGCCTTGGTTAATATATTTGTTCTAGCTCTGGTCACCGAGAAAGTATCTGTGGAACGTGTAGCGTACGTCGGTACTAGAAAGTCCACTGCCAAAGGAAGATATGCAGAGTCTATTCGGTTGTTCACTAATTTCCTTAGAAATTCAGCGCTAGCTATCTCCCTTCGTGACGTTAAACTCTTAAATTCGTGCAGGTGTAGAAGGTATTCATAGTCAGTTCCACGCGGTTGATAAGTACCACTGACTCTGTAAGACATGTATTTTAAAAATCTCTTCTGCACTCTTTCCAAAGCCAGCTGTAGATAGGTATAGCATGAATACCAAATAATGGATGCGTATTCCAGTTTTGGGCGTACCAATGCATAAAACAGTGTCTTAAAGTTTGACACATTACAAAAGCCTCTACAAGACCTTATGAGAAGCTTAGCGAACATGATGCAGATGCAAACAGCGTTAATATGGTTGGTGAATAGTAGGTGAGAATCAAATAAAACACCCAGATCCCTAAAACAATCACGTCTTGGTATAGACACTACATCCAAAGAATAGTCATATATTATTGGACTGCTAATTTTTGAGTAAGTAACCACTGCACACTTGGCAATACTCAGCTAATCATGTTGTCAGTGCACCAGTAGTTGATAGTATTAAGGTTCTTCTGTAAGGCATGGCAATCCGACACATCGCCTATTTTCGAGAATATTTGCAAGTCATCCGCGTAGGCAAGTACTCTGCAATCCAGTCGAAGCAGCAGGTCATTGATGTAAACATTGAATAACAAGGGTCCCAGGTCTGAGCCTTGAGGAACTCCCAAAGTGGCTGTAAAGGTGTTCATATAATCTAGTGACATCTGACGGACGAAAGAGGCTAAAAAGAATGGGTTGCCACTTTCGGCATAGTCTCTTTCGTCCGTCAAATGTCCCTAGATTATATGGTGCCATATGATAGGACAAGATTTGCTATGCCTTATGAGGCGATTTAAGCTTTACTTACTTCACTAGCTTAACTGATGACGCCTAATAGTAGATGGTAGAAACACGTGTCTTAAGCAGAAGTAAATGCTGGAAAATACGAGGTGTATTGTCCATGTGTACAGTTGCAGACGTGTATATTGCATGTCAGTTTCATTTGTAACAAATGCGTAATATGTGCTTAACGGATTGATATACTTAAACCTTTTTTTGTATATTTGCTGCCATCTGGCATCGTGTTCATGGACTTACACCTATATATGTATTTTCTTCTCTTCTGTACCGACATAGCCGGTCAAGGGAAGGGTTGCCACTTTTGGCATAGTCTCTTTCGTCCGTCAGATGTCATTTGATCCATCAAAGCAAATGTATCTGGGCTGTAATCAGTTTATATATGAGCACGTTCAGAAAAAGAAGTTGGAAGATTCTGACATATCCGATGAAGACATTGAGGATGTTGAGCTTGAACTTAATTTCAGCTGATACACCTTCTTTTTAGTTTTTATTCGTTTTTATGTTCTAAATAGAATATTGTTTTTTTTTTATTTATTCAGAGTTTTGTGTTGTTTTACTAAGTAATATAGGAATTAAACGTATCTTAATTTATTGTACTATATTTTTTTCCAATGTACTATAATAACTTTAGTGACCGTACGTACTATAACAGCTTCTAATACAGTTGGCAACGCTGAATAATTATTAAATGTCAACTGTTGTCTGCCAAAAATTGTCAGAATCTAATATCGAAGATACCAATTTATATTTTTTAATTTTGAAAATGGTATTTAGTATTTACTAACGTACACAAAGCATTCATGGTTGAAGCATATTTTCGAAATGGTCAAAAGATCGATGGCCAGTGGAAGTATTCAATTCAAGCTTGTTTGGAAGAATTTCGAGATGAATTTCCCAACCTTGCTTTTGATTATAATACTTTTCAGTGTACACTAATCAGAATTGTTCCAGTTTTTCCAGTGGTAGTGTGGGACGCCAAGAGGGTGGTGGGCGACCAAAAATCCGGAGAGAAGAAGTGATTGGGAATGTTAGAGAAATAATGACTGATGCCCCTAAAACTTCAGTAAGAACTCTTTCTCAACAAACCGGGTTGTCAGTTGGTTCTTGCCATAAAGTTTTAAAAGAAGATTTACAGTTATTCCCATATCGTATAACTTGTTTGCAAGAAATCCTCGATATTGATTATCCGCGATGAGTAGTATTTTGCGAATGGTTTACAAATAATTTTAATGATGATGTCCTAGACAAAACTTTCTTTTCAGACGAAGCATGGTTTCATGTTAGTGGATATGTTAACTCGCAAAACATGAGAATGTGGAGTGATACAAAGCCCAATAATTTTTATGTTGAAGATCCTTTACATCCTCAGAAAGTTGGTGTTTGGTGCGCTATAAGTAGAAGAAGAAATATTGGTCCAATTTTTTTTAATGGTACCTTGACTGCAGAAAGATATCGACAGGAAATACTATTGCCTTTCTTTAATCAACTTCGCGATGATGAACTAGCTTTGGGATACTTTCAACAAGATGGTGCTAGAGCTCACACAGCGGGGGAAACAATGAATATGTTACAAGAAGTGTTTGGAAATCGTTTAATTAGTTTGAACAGCGATCATGAATTTCCTCCAAGATCTTGTGATCTTACACCGTGTGATTACTATATATGGCCTTTTTTAAAAAATTCAATTTATCAAGTACCAGTGCAAGATTATATAGATCTCCAAGACAGAATTATAAATAAAATTAGTGAAATTAGAAATAGTCCCATACTGCAAAATGTATTTAGTAGCATTCGGAGGAGGTGCGTAAAATGCTTGGAAGAAGGTGGTGGACATTTTCAACATCTTTTATAATTATGGTCATTATTGTTGGTAATTTATACAACTACAATTTATGATATTTATTATAAGGTTGTAATCTAAGAACTCTACAAACAATTTATTTGTTTCAAATTTATTTTAAGCCATTTCTTACAATAATTTGTTGAATGTTAATATATTAAACTAGTACGATAACTAGATACTATTGTCACTATAAGATGAATAAAACCTTTACTTGTAAAGTTATTTTGTCTTAATTCTGCATTGTCTTTTTACATGTTACTACAGATTAGATAAGCTTTATTACATAAGAATGAACAGCATATTAATTGGATTATGTAATTTTTTCCAGTTATCGCATTAAGAGGTGCTATTGTTCAGCAAGACTTCTCTAAAATATCAAAATACTTAATTTGAAATTTGCAAATTAATTACTGTTACCTTCTAAAATCATCACATGACTAGTAAGCATGTGGACAAATGTGAAAAGTTATTAAAAAATGTACTTCACTTATATAATTTTAAATACTAAAATTAAATTATTTGGAAATTCAGAATCATCTGAAGAAACTACTACAATGTTAATAATTAGTAGTGGGGTTTCTCTAGGTTGGAACACAATTTCATGAAGAGGTGATATTGTTCAGCAAGAATTCTCTAAAATATTAAAATACTCAATTTTAAATTTGCAAATTAATTACTGTTACCTTCTAAAATCATTATTTGACTAGTTTATATTAATTAATAAAGACGGTAGACTATGTGCCCGAACAGTAGCGTGATGTGGAGGGATCGAGTAGAGGCGTACGACGATCAATTCAATTGCCGTTGAGACGTTGTAAGCGATACATTGTTAACACAATCGTGTTGAAAATGTCGGGAGTGCGTAGAAACAATGCATTGACTCGGTTGCATGCTAACGTAGTAAAGAAATTTTTACATCGGTTTCCCGATTTAATATATGACGGTACCGTAGTGAAATGTTTAGTTTGTGAAACAACTTTATTAACTTGGAAAGCAAGTCAGTGCCAAAGACATATAAATAGTGACAAACATAAATCGAATAATAGTGGACGCAGATCATATAATAAATTTGTGTGTGATTTAACAATGATGTTAATTGCGACCAATATACCAATGCAGAAAGTGGAACACCCAATGTTTCGTCAGTTTTGGAAGAAATACAATCCTACGTGGAAATTACCAGCAAGAAGTACGCTACGGAATTACGTACCGTCAGTGCGTGAGAGAATTGTAAATTGTACGAAAAATACGATAAAAAAAAAATTCCTGTGGTTAACAATAGACGAAACTACAGATATTAAAAAACAGTCCATCCTAGCCATTCTAGTACGGACGCTGACTCCGCAAGGACCTTCTCCTCCTTATTTACTAACCTGTAAACGAATGCAAGGGTGTACTGCCAGAGCGATATATGATGTATTAATAGAAACACTACACAAATTTGAGATTTTACCGAAGCAAGTGTTAATGTTAGTGCTGCATATCCTTGAAGATGAAAAAAGTGATTGTGTCTGTGAAAAATTTAAGAGTGTATTAGATAAAAATGTAGATTTTACAAAATTAGGGCAACTTTTTACCAATACTGAAGATCCGTTGTACAGATACAAAGAGCGCTTTAACTATGCAAATATAACATCTCTCAACGTCGAACAATCCTTCTCTGTATATAAACATATATATACGTCGCCTCGTACGAACCTTTCCGAGACTAATACAGAAACATATATTATGGTGCAGTTTTTTCATCGCGCACATCCGCATTTTTTTGCAACAATGTAAACATGTTGGGTAAGTTATTTATGTTTTTTCTTAACGTTTTGTATAGGGATTCGATATATTTATTTTTAAGTAAGCGCACTGTTATTCTGCTAAACTCTCCACGCAACGCCACTGCTGGGGCACATAGTCTGCCGTCTTTATTAATTAATATGGCATATTAAAGTAATATATTTCGACATTTGCGTGTATGATAACCTATAAAATTGTATTAAGTAAATGTATCAATCTATATCAGACATGACTTCATATTTTCAAGGACTACTTTGACTTCGATTGTTTCTGAACACCCGTTATATACACTATACTTAAAACCGGCAATGGTTAACAATTGGGGCGCCATATATACAAATGTGTATGCGTATGTATTATGCGGTTCACAGCGATGTCAAATCTAATTAGGAATTATAAACCATATTTAAGTTGGGCTTTTATTTGACTACTTATTTGTTGCATAATAAATTAAGGAAATTATTGTAAATGAATCCAATTTTATTTTAAATCTGTTATATTAGTAAGTGTATTGCGTTAAAATTTATAAGAAAAACAAAGATAATTTATTAGAGCAGATTAGTATATATTATCCCGTTAATAATTAAATCCCATATATTAATTAAAATATTAAGTATTTTTTTCATTTGTTGGTTTTTTAAATAAAATATTTACTTAGGTGTTTTCTTTTGAAATACATATTTTTTTTTCTATAAATAAAATATATGGATAGCTATATTGCTATATTATATTAAAATAAAATTTATTATACCTACCAATTTAATTTCTATTGATTCCTAATTATGTGTTGCGAGTATATTTGACAACGCTGTTAATCGCAGAATACATACACGTCTGTACACATGGTGCCATACAAATACATGTTGATACTGGCGCCCAAATTGTTAACCATTGCCTTAAAACCAATAACTACATAAGATAAGAATAATATAAAAAAACTACTTCAAACTACCTTGATAGACGCTTGCAAACATAAAATCCAAAATGGCCTCAATTGCCGCTCAAAGAAAGCATGTTCCTTTCAAATTTGGTAGGACGAATTGCGAATGCGTATGATTTGCGTTTATCAGCGCCTCTCACTAACGCCTCATAAAGTATGTGACAAAGATAGTTACAAATTGCTGTTGCATTTGTTAAACAAGGATAGTTCACGGATTAATTTTTAAACCTTGTTACTGGTCTGTTCTAGTCTGTGCCTACATCAAAGACCAAATCCAAATAATGGCTAATTACACAGGCCTGCATTTTTCAACTCATTGAATGTTGATTTAAAAATTTTAGCTGTTTTCTAGTAATTGGGTAGCGCTGATTTCAAATCTGCTTTTATTTTTTTTGTATCACGTAAGGTTATTTTTCAAACCAATAAAATCAAAAAATATAGAAAAAACACGATTTATTTCATTTATAAGCTAGTTTTATAGTATATACAAATACAAAAATATACACATAGAAACTATTAGAAATAGTTATTTATTATTTATGCTTCTTAAAAAAACGTTTTCGTTTTTCAGAAAAGCTTCGTTTGGTTGTTTTTCTGTCATATTCAGCTAAAGGAATATCTGAAGGTAGTTTCTGGGGCAAACAAATTTTTTTGTTTCAACCTAGACCCCAGTACTTCAGAAAGATCTTTTGAAAGTCCCAAATCTCTTTCTAAATCATTCAGTTCGGCTTGTAAAAATAGCTGAGGTTGGTTTTGACCTGATGTTGATGGTTCAAAATCACTATCCATCTGTACGGAGCCGGAAGTTGAAGAGGTTTCAATATCTTCTTGTAGTACTTTTGGGGGTATAGGTATAGGTATGTACATGATCACTGTGAGGAACTGGTCTGATAGCTGATTTAATATTGTTTGGGTACAAAATATGTTCAAAGTTTTTCTATTATGCCCCTTAATATCACAAAGACAAAAGTAGCAATCTTCATGATGACTTTGCGGTTCTCTCCAAACCATCGGTATTCCAAAAGGAAGGCTTTTTCTATTCCCTTTGGTCCAATGTCTTAAACCTTCTTCACATACCTTACAAACAACGTGAGGTGCCCAATCTTTATCTTGATCTCCTAATTTGATTTTGAAATAAGCATAATATGCATTTTTCACAAATTCACTAATTGGTCTCTTAAACTTTTTCAAGACGAAATATCCACAAATATAACAGAAATCATCTGGTTTGTTTTTGCAACACCGGCTAGACATATTTTTAAGCAATGTTTATTTATCAAATACCACGCACAACACTAAAGACAAATTAATTTTACTTGTTTACTGATCGACACTCAGAGCTATAATGAAGTAAATGACATTAAAATATACATTTTGTTTGGAGTGATAAACTTGAAATCCTTCTTCGCAGTACTAATAAAGTGAAAGCATAATAAATAGGATTTAGCAGGTAAAAATTCCCGGAAATCTTGTCCAAAATTAATACATGTAATAAAAGATTTACATCAGGTAATGAGAGCCTATTTAACAAATTTCTTTAAAACCACAACAGAAAATCATTTTTGGGTTAATACCTAGAATTTGAAGTAGTACATTCATTTTAAAATGTATTAAAACGCCTATTATAAGATTTTTTTATATTTTTTTCTTTTTCTTTTGTGCAAAAAAAAATCTGTGGGTGGTAGAGACCAACTGTATTTTAATTAGTTATTGCTATATAAAAACTGAGCTTAACAAACAAAAATCACGTCATCACAAATTTTATGCAGGCCTGTGTTATCAGTGTTGTTCCGTGACCTGTTGAGATAATCGGTAGAATGGTTCGTGAAAATTCGGTAGAATTCGGTAGATTTTTTAATCCTTAGTTTAAAATCAAGCAATTATATGAAAACAATTTTAATTTCTAAAATACATTATTAATAGTATCGTATAACTAGTAAATATAATAAAAATGTAAATATATATGAAGCACACTAACAATAACTTATATTATTATATACATGATGTTTTATAAAACTAATGACGTTAATAATAATAATAATTAATAAACTCTACTCGTCATCAGGTATATTTTTTAATGTTTCTTCATTTATTTTCAATATCAATTTTTTGTCTATTTGAAAATCAAAACAGCTATTTTTATTTATATATGTCTTATTATGAAGAAGTCCTGTCACTTTTTCCGTCCTTAATTTAGTACGTTGTTTAATTTTCATTAAATTGATTGAGGAAAAAATTCGTTCCACATTTGCGGAAGAACGTGGTAAACACAACAAATTTTGAATAAAATTACATAATAATGGAAAGACATTCGATTCATCACCACGTTTTATTGTCCTGACACTAGCCCAGAATTCCAACATATCTGTGCTTAAATTTTGGCGTTCTGTATAATTTCGTAATTGCCTCTATTCGCTATCTAAATTTTCAAGTTCGTTTTGTGATATTAAATTCGGAAAATGTAAAGCTGTATCTGCTATTGAACTTATAGTTCCGCTTTTTACTATCTCGGGGTCAATGAAATTAAATTTTTTAAGTGGGTTGTTTTTTAGTGGAAATCTAGTCGTGATTTGTGAACAACTTCCAAAACATTTTCCATAACCTTTCGCAAAATTATGTTATGTTGTTGATTTCGTCGCGTATATTATTTTTTAATTGCTGTATGGTTCGAGGCTTATTAATATAGACTTTTCCTTTCAAATAACCCCAAAGGAAACAGTCTGAAGCGGTTAAATCCGGTGAACGCGGAGGCCAATTAAAATCGCTTGTACGGGAAATAATTCGTTCACCAAAGATGTCGCGTAAAAGAGCCATTGTGTCCCTCGCAGTGTGCGCTGTGGCTCCATCCTGTTGGAACCATACTTGCGGATGGTTTTCCAGGGCTGGCCTTAAAAAATTTTCCAACATTGTCCGATATCTAACATCAGTGATGGAAACGGCGACACCGTGTTCATTTAAAAAAAAATATGGGCCAATTATCCTTTCCGACGAAACACCGCACCAAACGGTACACTTAAGTGGGTGTAATTCTCGCTGTTGAACTACTTTTGGATTTTCCGTAGCCCATATCCTGAAGTTTTGCCTATTAACGAACCCATTTAATTGGAAATGGGCTTCGTCGCTCATAATTAAATTATAAATAAAATCATGATTTTCTTCTGCTTTTTGACGAAAATAAATTTCATAATCAAGTTGTTGCTGGTAATCTGTCGGTTTCAATTGTTGGGCAAGCTGAATTTTGTATGGAAACATTCTTATTGTATGCAACATTCTCTGAAGCGACCCTCTTGAGAGGCCAAGTTGTGTCGAACGTCTCCTGGTTGATGTTTCTCCATCTTCCCGAATACTCTCCTGTACCCGTTCAATATTGTCATCCGTGTGCACCGTTCTTCGTCTGCCGGCACCAGGAAGGTTCCTTACTGCCCCTTGTTCTAGAAAATTTGCAACCAGACGGTTTATTGTTGACTCTGAGGGTCCAACCCGCACATTAAAATAACGACGATATGCACGCTGAGTCAAAACAATGGATCGTTGATTTGAGAAATAAAGTTCAACGATTTTGGCACGTTGTTCAATTGTGTACTGTTCCATTTTAAATTCCCCAAGTCTTCTTTACAAAATACTGAAAAAAAAAATAATTATAATAAAAAAGTTATAAGGAATTAAAACCCCTTCGGTCATTTTGGGCCACCATGTATAAAGTGTAAAGTTTTGGCGATTCTGATTGCATTTCACGATTTAGACTATTAAAGAGTGGCAAAACATAATCTAGAAATAATAGAAAGACGTTGGTTAGCGGATTATTAAATGATCGAGTATGTTTTCAGCTGTTGAGACATCGCCATCTGCAACAGCAGTTGTAAAATATAATCTGAGCGGATTGTATTGTTCTAGAATTCGTTTAATAGCTGAATCAACCGATAACCATCTGGTTTGGGACGGGTGTAAAATTTTGTGGATTTTAACATTGCAAAATAATTGATACTCGTGGAATTCGCTGATTCTTTTTGGACTAGAATTGAAGTAATTCAAAATATTTCTTGTTAAGTGTTCAAGGAAGTTTGGCAATTTTTCGCATGCGTGTGAAGCAACTAAGTGAAATGAGTGGCAGATGCACTTCATGACAAATAAA
Organism: Melolontha melolontha; assembly: GCA_935421215.2. Taxonomy (NCBI): domain Eukaryota; kingdom Metazoa; phylum Arthropoda; class Insecta; order Coleoptera; family Scarabaeidae; genus Melolontha; species Melolontha melolontha. The sequence goes on along the minus strand of OW285237.1, from coordinate 121,761,608 downwards.
TTCGGTATATCTTTTTTTAGTAATGTTGTAACGGAATGATGTCTTCCCAGTGGCGGCTGGCGCATAAGCGCTGCAGTGCTGCAGAGCTCCCAAAAAATTGGGCGGGCGAACCTGTATTAGTTATAACTAGTTTTCTTTTACATAATTTTTCCGACATTTCTGATGTTTATAAAAGCGTAACATATTGTTGTGAAAATTCTCCCCCTGTATATCAAGAAATTTGCATATTTTTCTACATCATCCTGTAGAGGACATCAAACCCTACAATTTGACACCTCAATCATCAAAATCCGATCAGTAGAAGCCGAGATATTCGCTTCCGAAATTCCAACACTTAACGCCGGTTATATACCTATAGTATATTATCAAATAATATACAATAGGCGACCAGTGGAATAACCAACCTAATTCGCGCGATCGCTCACTTGTTCCTTATCTGGTCCACACGTACGTGCGCTCAGAGCTCTTTCAAACACCCGCGCGCACCCCGCTACCCCCGCGGTTGTCTTAAACCAATGCGTGATTTTACCAGGCATGTTCGCTGCATTTACACCAGCGCCGAGGGCGATATGATTCGGTATCTAAACTAATATTATAAAGAGGAAACATTTGTGTTTTTGTATGTATGCTTGTAATGCTTTCACACAAAAACTACTGGACCGATTTCAAAAATTCTTTCACCATTAGAAAGCTGCATTTTCACTGAGTGATATAGGCTATATTACATTAAAAAAAAAAGATATCCCCAATAAAAATGCATTAATGTAACCCAAGGTGTGAAAAAATTAGTCACAAAAAATCTGCCATCGCGTACGCTGCGGAAACTATTGTTGATAGAACAAAACAATGTTCTAGAACGTATTAATATCTACAAAAAAAGTCCGCGAAACCATTTGTCCAACTACTGTAGTTATGCCACTATAACTACTTTTTTACATTTTAAAAGTTAATAAAAGTGCCGACAATAATCAAACCATATTATCCATACCTCTGTATTATTCCTTATCCTATTAAATGATATTTTATTAAAGACCATTTCAATACCAGTAAAATACTTATTAAATTATTAAAATCGGACATTCCATTCAAAAGATATAACGAATTTAAAAATGTCAATCTAAAGAAAATAATGTTATAATATAATGTAGTAGTATTGCGATGGCCATATTCATTTTGTTTGTAATAAATTGACAATCGAAAAATTATAACTGGAATAAGAATAGTATTGGCAGAAGGAATTTAATAACAAGTTCAATGAGAATGAAAAGTAATAGGAAACAGGCACAGAGAAGCTGTTATAGAAAGAAGTTAAACATAAAGTGATATAAAATCCAAAAATTAAGGATCACAAGAAAGGAAGATTAAATATTTAAGAGAATACACTCACTATTGTATTTATTCAAGGTAGGATCGAAGAAAAGACAACATATACGATACAAATTTTATTAAAAGAATTTAAATAACACTGAGATATTTGAAAGATGACGTTTTTGAAGTAATTTCGACAATGTGTCAAAAGCCAAGTGACAGGAACATTATTAAAATAGCGGGTTACATTGTTTATAAGTTATGTTAAATTAGTAAATGCCCGTGTGGGGATTTGTCAGTTACCTCCATCGGGTGCGTCCCTATGGGAATTAGGGGAAGCTCGCTGGGTCTGCAATCCAGCAGATTCAGAGGGTAGTGAGGAAATAAAATACTCACCGTGAAACAAAAACTGACCCGGTCCTCCAGGATGGGGGTTGAGGCATTAGACTGGTTCTCTAATACTCGGAAAAAATATACAAATACCAAAAAACCTAAGCGAAGCCTCGGAACAATGGACGGATCTTTGAGACAACGAAAACGGCAAAGAAGATGGATTATGAATTTTGCTACGTGGAATGTACAGGGTATTAGACTGAAAACGGATATTATTGCATCAGAGGTTAAGAAATTGAACATCGATTTGATAGCGCTGACAGAAACCAAGAAAAAGGGAAGTGGCACCGAGAATGTCGGAGAATACGTTCACCTGTTTACTGGGGTGTCGAAGGAGATGAGAGCAGCTAGAGGGGTATCCATACTAATAAGGAAAGACTGGAAGAACAAAATTAACAACTGGGAAGCAGTGGACGAGAATATTCTGATGGTCAACTTGAAACTACATGGATATAACTAGAGCTGAGGATGTTTGCGGTATAACCATGGTTATATCATGTAACCATAGTAATTTACTATGGTTACATGATATAACCATGGTTATACCGCAAACATCCTCAGCTCTAGATATAACATCACCATTATAGCGGCCTACGCACCGTCAGATGACGAAAGAGTCAGCATTAAGCAGGAATTCCTAGACAAATTGGACGAAATCCTAATAGGTATTGGAAGAAAGAGAGAAGTCATATTGATGGGAGATTTCAATGGAAGAACAGGAAGGGCAAACAATAGCCCAGTAGTGGGACCATTTGGTGAAGAAATAATCAATGATAATGGCCGAAGACTCATAAATCTCTGCGAGACCCACGATCTTAGAATAAACAACGGATTCTTCAAACACAAAGACATCCATCGCTACACATGGATGCAGAACACCCGTAATCTAAAAACCATTATTGACTATGTAATAAGTAGACAAGAAACAAACATAGAGATAAACGACGTGAGAGTCCTGAGGGGAATAACTTGCGGGTCGGATCATTTTTTGGTGAGAGCCAAAATAAGAATGCAATTTAGGAAAGGGAACAAGACCCAAGATGAACAAGACGGCAGGACAACACTCACAAACGCGGTGGATACAATCAAATATAATTTTGACAGTTTTAAGGACGAAAGCACTGTATTTCTATATCAAAAACGACTCGACAGCAAACTACTGAACCCGGAAGGGTGTACCTTTAACGAACTCTACGATAACGTTTTAAGCAGTCTAATAGAAGCCACCCAAGAAGCTGTAGGAGTCAGAAAGAAGAACAATAACAACAAGAAATACTGGTGGAACGAGGAAATAGAACAATTAGTCAAAGAAAAGAAGCAGAAATATCTGAAATGGCTGACGACAAAAAGTGAACGGGACTTTGACGACTACAAAGATACGAAAAGACAACTAAGAACGAGCATCTCTATAGCTAAAAACGAGTCATGGGATAAGAAATGCGAAGAAATTAATAACTACATGGGAGGTAGGAAGTGCTCGGAGGTGTGGAGATTTATATCAAATGTTAAAACCCCAGGAAGGAACAATGCTAACATCCGAATAATCAAACCGGAACAGTGGCTAGAACACTACAAAGGCCTACTACAAGAAGATAGACAAGAGTATATAATAGACTCCCCCAGACAGTTTGTGGTACAAGGGGAAGAAGTTGAGATATCGGAAGAAACAATAAAGAAGACTGTTAGGAATCTTAAGTCAGGCAGGGCCAGCGGCCCGGAAGGGATATACTCCGAAATGCTCAAATATGGAACAGAAAGGCTCTATAAAAGTCTTACAGTAATTATCAATAAATGCCTAAATGGACATCCTGTTCCGCAAGACTGGAAAACGGCTTTTATATAATCCATTCATAAAAAAGGAAATAAGCTAGACTGCAATAACTATAGGGGCATATCAGTCACAAGCACACTAAGCAGACTGAACGGTAGAGTCCTGCGTGACCTCATTGAAGAAGATTACCAAGACAAAGAAGAGGAAGAGCAATGTGGTTTTAGAGCAGGAAGATCATGTACGGACAACGTATTCTGCCTAAAACAAGTTATAGAAAAAAGATCTGCTAGACAGCTGGAAACCCACCTCACGTTCGTGGACCTACAAAAAGCATATGACACAGTCCCAGTATCAAGATTATGGAAGGTATTAGAACAATCTAACATCAATTACAACTATATAACGGCCCTTAAAGAGTTGTATAAAGACTCCACATCAAGAATTAAGATGGGTAAAGAACTCACAGATGCATTTACGGTAAATAAAGGACTACGCCAAGGATGCTGTATTTCTCCAACACTCTTTAAGATATATGTAGCGGTGGCACTAAGAAATTGGAAGAGGAAGGTCCACAGAATGGGTATAGAGATAAATGACAGGTGCTTATTTACCCTTCAGTTTGCTGACGACCAGGTCATAGTGGCCAATGACAAGGAGGACATGCAATACATGGTGAGGAAAATGATGGAAGAATATCGAAAATGGGGCTTGACAGTCAATATAAACAAAACAAAATATCTATGTATTGGCAATCAGGACGGAAATCTGGAAGTGGACAATGGTCAAGAAATAATGCAATGTCAGGAATATGAATATCTGGGCGTAACTTTCGACAACACCGGGACAGATGTGAGAGAGATCGAAAAACGTATAGTCAAAGCAAAAAAAGTGATCGGATGCCTGAATGGAATTCTATGGAGCAAGGAAATAACAAAGAAGATAAAATTTAACATATACGAGACTATGGTAAAGAGCAGCCTTCTATATGGAGCAGAAACCTGGAGGATTGCAGATAGACAAAGGAAGAAGGTGGAGGCGGTTGAAATGGATGCCATTAGAAGATCCATGCGAATTTCACGAAGAGAGAGAATAAGGAATGACTATATAAAGCAACAAATGGGAATAGAAGGCACGATAGTTCAAGACATCGAAAAGAAACAACTTACTTGGTACGGACACGTAGAACGAATGCAAAATAACAGGTGGCCCAAAACAATAATGCACTGGCACCCAAGAGGGAGAAGGAAACGGGGAAGACCGAAACTGGAATGGCAGAAGAGCATACAAAGATCCATGAGTGAAAGAAACCACACACCAGAGGAGTGTGGCGATAGAAGAGGATGGAAGTTAGGTGTCGGACAACGAAGAAAAACGTTCTAAACCGGCATATATATATATATATATATATATATATATATATATATATAAATTAGTAAATGGACTAAACAGATTTAATAAGCGATGAGCCACCACCAGAAAAACGCAAACGTCCAAATAACAGCAGATTTAATCATCGAATTTCGGCTTTAGAGGTGTGTGATGTTATTCTAAATTGTGCAAAAGATCGATTTCATTTTAAAGAGCATCTAGTAGTGGCATCACTTTTTTTTCGGAATGCTTTGGAGAGTATTGCAGTAAATTTCCTGAGGACAAACTCACTACCGCATGCTCCTATTATCCCACCCTTGATAAAGAAAGATTACGAACTGAATTGTCTGTTATTTACTCAAGAACTGATTGTAGATCTTTAAAAGCGCACTACCTCTTCTAAAATTTTTAATAAAAAACAATCTGGGAGATACGTTGAAGGAGACTAGAAAATTATTAGAAATTGTAATAACAACTCCCATGACAACATCAGAGGCCGAACGATGCTTTTCAACACTAAATCGAATTAAGACGTTTCTCAGAAAGTCAATGACCGAAGATCGTTTAACATCTCTTTCCATGCTATCTATCGAAAAAAAGTTTATCTCCGAAATAGACAATTTTAATGACAAAGTGATAACAAAATTTGCAAATCGAAAAGAACGTAGAATAGATTTAATTTATAAGAAATAATTTGTTAGTAAAGTAGTGCTTAGTGACTCTTATTTTTTTGTGTGACAATTGACAATCGTTTCAGAAATACATTACTTCAGTGCGGAAGGCGAAGAAAGCACGATAAGATCGATGGGAGACAACCTCTTACTGCCCGTGCAAGGTCAATTTTTTTGTAAAACTTGCAGAACACCTTAAAATTTTTAGCACGAGCCGCCACTGTGTCTTCCCATTATTACACTTGCTCCATCAGAAGCAAAGCCAATCATATTATCTTTCTAAGGAACAGAATTTGAGACAAATGTATTTATAACATGATTATATAAAGTTTCCGCATTCGCACTATCTAATTTCACAAGAGCAAAAAAACAGTCTCTGATTAAATTGTCTTTTGCATACCTGACGACGAGACAAAGATGTTTTATCGTTGAGCGATCTGTAGACTCGTCTATAATAAGGGAAAATTTATTATATTTAATATCCTCACATATATTTTCGAACCATTCAGCACCTATGACATTTCGAACAATAGCTGTGGTTTTCTTTCTGGCGCACGATATGCCTTGAGCAATCTTTGAATTGGGACAAATGTTAGCTATTAATTTTGGCAAATGATCCATTACCAAAAATGGCAAATTATGTTCTACAATAAATGCAGACAAGCGGATCTCGGCTAAAACCAAGATAATTAAAATTACTGTAAACATGAAATAATTTAAATAAACATACCTTCGGCAATATTATTCTTTATTTGCGCCGATTCTGCCATACCTGCTGAAAATTCGGTTAAACGCGGCTGTTTGCGTATCATCCTTGCTGTATGTTTATGAATTATCGAAAGACTGTTTCATTAGAGAATCTTTTCCGCTAGAAATATTAATGTCTTTACTGCAGATCTTACATCTTGCAAATTTTTTTCCCTTTTTACTTCTAGAAAACCATCTCTCAGTCTTCCAGCTTTTCCCAATCTTCCTTATAATTTTGGGAATATTTTATTTTTTTTGCTATATTACTTGGGCCAGCTTGTTCACAGTCACTGTCACTACCCATATTTTAACACTAGGTATATTAATTTAAAAAAAAATCAAGTGACACCTATGTATGTGTCCTTCTAGAACCGATATAGGATACTGCTTTCAAATTTTAAATGCAAACACAGAAACAAACCCTTCACTCAAGATGCCCCACTGTTTTAAACTCATAGAAATAAGCAAATAACCAAATAGATATCGCTTTTATTCATTATTGAATTATATGTTGTATTTATTTCATTCATTCATTTGTTCGAATGAAAAGGATTATTTCATTGTTGTAGTATTTTGAAATAATTATTTTCGGGGGAATAAGTATTTTTATTTGAAATACAATGTTTCTTTAAGATAATTTTTAACAAGAATAGTCCCTTTATTTAGAATAAAGAGCGCTTGAGAAGCGTGCAAATAAATACCTACCGACATACATAATAATTGTTGCCATTGAATTCAAGCATTATATCGACTACAATCCATAGTAGCTTTTATTACTGTCCCTACTCATAAAATTGCTTGCCTGTTTTAATTTTCTATTTATTATAGTCATAGATTAAAGATGAATGCCATTATAGTAGTAATTTATTATATTATATTTTTATTCTTTATTATACCGGGTGTCCAAGGTCAAGTGCACCAGGTTGGCAACGCCAGATTTAATTTGGTAAGACTGTAATATTGCCTGCCTTGACTCGGTAACTTCATTCTTATTATGTTCAGTTGTCAAAAATGAATATCTTATGTAAAGGTTATGTTAGCATAGTTTGTATTCATAACCTTTATAATTAAATTTCACGTATTGTATTCAATTCCATCGCTGAATTGATAACCTTTTTTAAGAAAAACGAAATACTGATGATCATTAAATTTACTAACTTGATATACCTAGATAGATAGATAATACTAACCATACAATTGAGAAAATTAGAAATTGCAAATAAGTATAAGAAATTTATTTTTATAAGTTTTTCACAAAGAAGAAAAAGCAGTACAATAAAGTCGCAATACATTAAAAAAATTAAATTCTACAATTGTAACAAGCAAAAGACTTAAGGGGACATATGGTTAAAATAAATTACAAATGATTTTCAAAATGTGCACCATTATGTTGCAAACATAAATTTATTCGTCTTCTCATATTATTGAACACATTCTGCAGCATTTCTTCTGTAATATTTTGCATTTCATGTGTTATTGCAGCTTGTAGCTCATCTAAATTGTGAAGCCGATTGCTGTAAACTTTATTCTTCAGATAACCAAACAGGAAAAAATCCAGAGGAGTCAAATCCGGTGAATATGCAGGCCAGCGATTGTAACTTATCAATCTATCATCATAAAATTCTTCTAGATAATTTAATGTAGTACGTGCAGTATGCACTGGGGCTCCATCTTGTTGGAAATATCCACGAGTTAGTTCTTCATCGTCTAAGCTATTTATAAACGGTTCTAATAGCATTTCTCTATATCGCACTGCATTTATTGTGTTGTGAAAAAAGATTGGTTCTATAATTCGCCTTCTTGACATGGCGATCCAAACGCCAACTCAACTTTAATAGGGTGGAGATTAGTTTCTACAAAAACATGTGGATTTTCTGCTGACCATGTACGATAATTTTGAGAGTTTACGTATCCAGACAAATGGAACCAGGCTTCATCAGAAAAAAACCTGCGATCTAAATCATCATCTCCTAGAGTTTCATTAAACCAGCGACAGAAATTTTGTCGTTGTTCAAAATCTTGCACACGTAAATGTTGCATAACTAGAATTTTGTAGGGATGCATATGCAATTTCTTCCTTACGGCCATATGTGCACTTTCACGAGAAATAACTACAATTTGATAAATATGAAAAAGGAATATTCTCTGAATCACACGGGTACCTGTTTGCAGTGCCAATTTTCTAACAGATTTGTAAGGACTAACATCCATTCTTTGCCTGATATCATCCACTCTATCTTCTGTCAGCACAGATGGTGCTTGATCAGCCTTCTGTTTTGTAACGCTACCAGTTTCCATAAACCTCTTTATCAGTCTATTACGATGACACTTAAATGTTTCATAAGCTATCATCACATCAGGATACTCATTATGGAACTGTTGAAAGCATGAGGGTAGGAATATTCCCAGTTTCGGTTAATGTCGCACTTCGAAAATGCGCCATCACAATAAATGTATCTTGCTGTAATGTAAACGGCATTGTCTTGAAAAAGATAGTTTGTATAATGATTACAGACAACAGATTAAAGGGTACCGATTAAAGAAATAAATGCAAAAGCTGATAGAATCACTAACAAAAATATAAATACAATAATGACTGAAAACTGACAGCAGTGGGAGTGGGGCGGGTTATCGTAAACCTGTCCAACATATAGATATAAAACTGAACTATTTTTCTTGGAAGCAGGGATTTTTGTGTTGCCAACCCGGTACACTTGCAATTGGACACGGTGTACATTAAAAAAAAGTACCCCTATAAATATTTAATTTACATTAACACGTATTATTTACATGAATATAAACAGTTTTAGCACAATTTTATTTATTTTTTCTCATTCGTTTAAAAATCGGTAGATATGATTCAAATGATGGCGTCATCGGTAGAAAAATTGGTAATCTACCGAAAAATCGGTAGACGGAACAACACTGGCCGCGAATATGGCATTTTGCATTGACGTTTTTAAAGTTTATATCTCTGGCGCCACCTATACTTAATAAATTCAGTAAATTCACCACCTATGTCCTGTTCGGGAACTTGATCTTCTATCTCTTTTCCGATTTCATTTGCTTCCATGTGCTTACAATACATAAGACAAATACCCTGTTCTCCATTTCTCGATTTAATTCGTTTAACTATGATTTAATTGGTATACACTCCTAAATAAGTTATTAAAATTTTTAACTTTTATTTGGTATTTAAATAAATGTATAAAAATGCAAGTTAGTGACCCTAATAACATTAAAATCTATAATTTAAGTGCTGGAAAATCTTTACCAGAGGTAATTATAAATGAAACTATTAATATGGATAAGGTAAATGCTTTTTTAGTGGTTATCTGAAAGAAAACGGCGTGCATTATTGAAAAAGGATGTAGATATTAGAAGAAGAATTGAATTAATCCAAGACTTTGATATGCCAGGATTGAGTACTTCTGTAAGAGTATCAAGAGATGGCCAATATGTAATGGCTACAGGTATATACAAACCACGAATAAAATGTTTTGATGTAAATAATTTATCTTTAAAATTTGAAAGATGTTTTGATTCTGAATGTATAACATTTGAAATATTAAGCGATGATTACAGCAAGGTATTACTTTCACTCATGAATATTAGTTATTTCAAAATATATATGCTTTACAGATTGTTTTTCTACAATGTGATCGTTATATAGAATTCCATGCTGCTTATGGACGCTACTACAGATTAAGAATACCAAAGTTTGGAAGGGATATGAAGTACCATTATCAATCCTGTGATTTGTATGTTGTTGGTGCTTCTTCTGATATTTATAGGCTTAATTTAGAAAGAGGTCAATTTTTAACTCCACTAACAAGTAACAGTTTGACAATAAATAAATGTGCTATAAATGATGTTCACCAATTATTTATATGTGGAACACAAGACGGTAAAGTTGAAGCATGGGACCCAAGAAGCAAAACTTTAGTTGGTACACTAGATTGTGCATTTAATTGTATGAATGAAAATAAAGAGTAAGTATAAGTATATGAAAAGTTTAAAATTCTTAAATATTTAAACTTTTACCTTAGACTTATTAATTATAAATTTTGGTTAATAATAAATATATTTTCTAATACTTTATAAAGTGCTGTTAAAAATTGCTAAAAATGCAATGTATATACAGCAGTAGAGTCGGGATTATACGCAAAATATGCTTTTTTAATTGCCTTATTTCATTCAAAAAAACATTAGATAAACCTAGAAAACTCATAATTTTGTTGATGTACCTTTTACTGAGTTTTCTGAGTTTATTTAATGTTTTTCGATTGAAATAAGCCAATTAAAAAAAGTATATTTTGCATATAATCCAGACTCTATACTCGGACTCTATGTATATAAATATTTATATATGCAAGTTATAAATCATAGGTAACACATTTATTGACCCAAAATTACAATAAATATTGAAAAGATTGTTTTTTTTGTCAATTCATCTCAAAGTTCTCATATGCAAAAAATATTCCCTTTCAGCTATGTTTGCGTTGAACAAAATGTCAAAATATTCTGGGTAATCATTTCAATTAAACATATGTTATTTATATTGATAGGTTTAGTTTTGCTAGAGCTCCCCATGCAATAATACTATGCCAAATAATTAAATGTATAGGTGGATTATATGCAGTACAAATATTATTTGGCAAGATATCTTTCAAGTTAAGCAATATGTAGCAATTTATAAAATTTATTGTTCCTTCCCATTTAAGATAATCCAATTTGATACCAAATTAATTAGTACAATTATTGATAATATTGCTGGCGCTGGAACTAGATGGTTATCTGTATTTATTAAAGAACTTAACAAAGACTGTTTTACTGTGATTATTGATTAAGGAGTAGATAATTATTTTTATATAAAATTTTCGAATTACTAAAGTAGTGGTTTGGAATGATTAACAAAGTGATAGATATGCAGTATAAATAAAACAGCTTCGCGTGTGTTATATAACTGGAGAAGTCATTAATTAAGGGCAAGAATATTAGCGGTTTAAGAATACTTCATTAGGACATATATATGTGTAGTTATGTCAAATTAATTTCAGAAAATATTACCTACTTTTACCAAACAGAGAGACTATACAGTCATTGAAGCTACCATGAGTACCAATACTAGTTTTTTTATTAGATACATAAGTTCTAGAAACTACGGACAATATTCTCAACTTATTAACAGTAATTGTTTGTCCGCCAGTAAGCCAAAGAGAATCGGCGTGAGAGCAGATTCCAAAGAAGCTGGCAATATGAACGACGAACCGTAGATTACACAACGAAATTCTGAAGAAGATTATGTTAGGATAGTCTACGGAATTTCACATTTACAATTTGTTCTAAAATAATTTACTTTTATAGCCAACTCTTATTTCCCTGATATTTAGTGACATAATTTAGTTGTTAAATGTTTAGATGTGAATCATGGAAATCGCTAAACCATGCTCTCTATGTTAAGTAATTAGTAAATTATAAATAATATGTCTTTATATTGTATTTACAGTTTAACTACGTTTCCATCAATTAGTGCTTTAAAGGTAGATGGACTACAATTAGGTGTTGGAATGGCTACAGGACAAGTCGCACTTTATGATATAAGATCAAACAAACCATACTACATAAAGGATCATATGTACGAATTGCCTATAAAAGATATTGATTTTCATCATCAAATGGACCTAATTTATTCCATGGACAGTTCAACATTAAAAATATGGAATAAAAATAATGTAATTAATGAAATGAATATATCAAATTATAGAAAATTAACTGTTATATTTTAGGGAAAGTTATATACTTCAATTGAAGCGGCCACTGAATTTAATAATTTGTGTATTGTTCCCAATACCGGTTTATTGTTTATTGCAAATGAAAACACTAAAATTCAAACTTATTATATACCTAGCTTGGGGCCGGCGCCTAGATGGGCAAGTTTCTTAGATAATTTAACTGAAGAATTGGAAGAATCTAATACTGAAGTTGTATATGATGATTACAAATTTGTAACTAAGAATGAACTAATAGATTTGGGACTGGATCATTTAATTGGGTCAACTTTATTGCGAGCATATATGCATGGGTAAGTTATAAAGTTTTTTCTCACAAATGTACGTTTGCACAAAATAAATGAGATGTTGCAATAGTTTAAAATTACTGAATGCGAAAATATATGTATTAGTGACAAGACTGTTTGTGGCCTGCATGAATTTTTGCAATAAGGAGTTCGTTTACAACCAGTCCAATGCGATACAAAAGAAAAACTGTCGAAACTATGTATAAAATCCCACAATGTCTCTTACATATTCTTAAACCTGGTTTGTATATAAATTATACAATTTAAAAAAAAGCTGATTAAAAAAATTCATAATGTATGCGGAGCACTATGCATTTTTTCAGGTAGCAGTTTCAGGTAAAGATATTTTAAAAATTGAAACGGGCCCAAAAGTGTTACTTTTCGACGCCCAAGCATAAATTAACGCTGTTATTAAAATTTGTCAAGAATATATTGTAATGGTAATATTTTGTGAATATTGTCATTACGTTGGAAAGTGATTGTTATATTCTGCTCAAATTATTCCATACATTTTAAAATATGAAAAAATTATTTTATTTTTAACAGTTTGAAAAAGCAAATACATATTTAGGACTGATTTTTTTTGGAACAATTTAATTTATTTCATATTTCTTTTCTGCTTTTTGATTCTATTCTGTCATGTCTTTCTTGATGTTCTCTTTAATTTGCTTTTTCTTTTATCTTTCGCTATATATGTTTAAATTAGTTTAATTTCTGGTTTTCTTATTGCAGTTCCGATTTTATAAAGTTCGCAGGCATATATAGTGGTTTAATTTTTTTCTTTTTTTTCTATGTAAATTGTGTAGTAAAATTAGTAAGTTTAAGACATGATTTTTGCGCACGAGTTCATGTTTAGAAAACAAGTTTATATAGCGAGTGCGCAAAATGTCTATTGGAACGTGTTCCTTATAATATTTTTTATATTTTATGTGTTTGGTCAAGTTAACACTTGATAATTTGAAATCAAATATCGCTCTTGAATTATTCGTTTTTATTAACATTACTTACATTTTCTTTGAAAATATAAAAGTGAGTGATATAGAAGCAAATATATGTTGCACTTCACCTGATATAACAGATAAGAGTACAAAGACAAATTAAACTTGTTAACATAAACAAGTTTTTTTTGTGTAGCATTTTTGTTAGATGTGGTTATAGTATTGCGATTAATCTGCAGTTCGAATTCGACTAATAAAACTACGGTGATTAAGAATTAACTATATTAATAAAACTAAGTAACATGAAAAATATCTAACTATACATAACAGTATGTATGTAAAACTTAATAACTGATAAAAATAATTTTACTTTTTAAAAAGTTTAAGAAATTTGTTTGACAGCTAAATACATGTTAAGTATTTGAGGTCTGTATTAGAAGTGAATTTACAATCTTTATCAAAGAACATGCTGTTTCCCGGTTGACGTTAATATTCTCACGGGAATGACCACAAATCACATACACTCAAAATCACCAAAGATGATCCCTGCGTCACTTACGTGTAATTCTATCAACGACATTCAAAGAATAATCTCATCCAAATTACAAACAGTACCTACTTGTATAACAAGGATAGCTTGAACGAAAGTATGTATTTTGAAACTTCGCCTAGCACAGACATACGGCTCAGGCAATTTACTTGAGTAAGGCAAAGACGGGATTATTACCTACTCCGTGATAAATACACACATTTCCGTTTAGTAGTCGTTACTCGTTGACATTTGACAGTACATTTTCGTTGATATTTGATCAAATTGTTATTTATTTTCTTTTTATAAATAAATATTCTTTTGAATTTATTTTTTAAAAACTATAATGCCAACACATGGCAGAACATTACATTCACAATCGCGACAACTTGTTTTAAATTTGTTGCGATATTTTGAACGAGAGAAAAACCATGGTAGTGTTTTAATACCTATTATACACGTACAAGAGGCAGATAATGAATAATTTCACATAAAAAAAAATACAAAACTCAACTTGTCTACGCTTTTGCACAAATGTTAAGTTACACTGCAATATATTCCAAATTTTATTTAAAATTAGGCACTGACTGTAGAACGTTTAACTAGAGATTAACTAAACTTTATCCTCATTCGGGTTATTTGACGGTATAATTGATGGGTTAAAGTGTATTGTAGAACCGGCCCTTAAATATTTAAAATTGTCTTGAAATGTATTTGATGTAACTAAATTGTTTATTCTTTTTTAAAGACAAAAATTATACATTTTTTTATAAAATAATGTTAATGAAACTGTCATAACAGTGAATATCTAATTATAGTTATACAAAGTAGATACTCTGGTCTATTGCATGGTTTCAATTCCAATAATAATGCTTTTACAACTAACTTGAAGCTGTTTGGTTTTCCATTCATTAATTCACTATGATAAATGATTAAAGAATTTCTTTTTATAAATTACACAATTTTGTATGTTGACATAAATGTTGTAAATTTTTGATAGTTCATTTTATTTTTCATGTGGTGTTATAGTTTAATTTGATTTGCTGTTTACACAGTTTTGTTCAATTTATAGTCATTTCATAGTAATATAACTAAGATGTAATTTGATATATATGTTCACATAACCTATAAATGCGACCTACTGTCTGCGACTGTCAACAAACTTATTTGGCCCGGAAGCTAATAGTTTCCATATTTATTTTGTAATATGACGCTGAAGTACTCATTTGAATCATACAATGTTATATTGATGACACAGGGATCATATTTCCTGACAAGAAGTGTACATACATTGCCTATGTCCGTTCATTAGTTTTTCAGCAGCATATGTTTTAACTTAATATCTTATGTTTCGCTGAATAAGATAAAATGTTATGTTAGTATAAACAATTAAAGTTAAAATCGCTGTATGCCTTCATATTCATAAGTTCTTGCGGTAAAAATTCATTTTTCCAACATGAGGAAACACACATACAATTGACTTATAGAGCAAATACAGAATTAAGCAATTTGAAGTTTAGAATTTTGATGCGTATTTGTTTTCCATGGCCGTCTTAGTTTTAAGAACTTATTGCCTTGAAGTGGACAGCTTTTTGTAAACATGGAAATTTTTCCATCTGCAATTTGTGATGTTGCTTTCCCTTTCCTGAGCAGCACTCTGTATCAAAAAAAAATAATTTTAGCAATTCGTAAAAGTTATCGTAAGTATAAACTGCTCACATACCAATAATTTCGTTTTGATAATATGTAGTTTCGTAATAGTTTTTGAAATATTTAATATTTCTCTAATAAATGTCAGGTGCAGGTACTATTTTGCTGTCATAGTAAGACATCACAGCAAAATAGTATCTGCACCTGACATTTATTAGAGAAATATTAAATATTTCAAAAACTATTACGGTTAGGTATAGACAATTGTATATGAGAAGCACGTCGATTTTATAGCAGACTCTAAAAATGGAATAAAATATAGGATGTTTGATTTGAAAAAATTTAGTTAGGTTCAGTAGTGCTATTCTGAGACAACATGTATAAACGAAACATTTGTTTTGTACCTGTGTAAACGGTATCGAAATATCGACCGACACCGCACTATTACGACACCGGTATATACAATGCTAGTTATGTATAGCGTCAAAGAAAAAAAAGTGATGAAAGGTATATGTGAGTAATGCTTTCATACAAAAAGTCGCGGTCCAATATTCACGTAGTAACGAGAAAATGATTTCTCTTTATTCGAGTCCGACGCAGTTAAATATAAGGGCGGCAATACGGGCTTCCACCTCTAATTATATGTAAATAATTCCATACAAATAATTAAAAACCAAGTATCTATCCCATTGGACGCTTTACATAAAGCTTTTTGTTTTATAACGATTTTTGTTTTATTATAAACATAATAATTTTATTTTAAATGAAGTTTAACGTTCATTTAATTTTAGTCACATTAATTAAATGCGAGATAGGTTTGTCGAGATATTCAACGTAAAGGCTATTATTGATATAAAAAAAAAACTTAACAAAAGCACCATATGTGTCGGCATATCTTTTAATTTTTATGAATAGAAACTGTTATTGTCTAACAATGTCTAGAAATTTCATCGATTTTTTGCAGGTCAATAAACTTGAATTACAGGTGTATTTTGATAAATATAGAATAAGCAAAGATATGGACCGACTTTAACTATATTTTGGCCCTAAAAATTTGGAAAGTTGTGATGAATTACAAATTTCTTTGTAACTTTCTTTTTTGACTTTCAGTTAGACATTTATACGTATTTTTCAGATTCGCATCGCTTGGGTGCTATTCAGCGGTAATCCTGTATATATATATATATATATATATATATATATATATATGTACATATATAACGTGTGTTCATTTGAAAAGTCAATCTGGGTTACTTTGAAATTTTGATAGAATAAGACGCATATATATTAGTATGTGTTTGTTGTTCCGTAAACGTAAATCCAAATGACATTTGATAATGTCAATCACATTTGTTATTTATTTGTATGTATGAAACTGTCAAAATATACGACTTCGTAGGTTAAGTAGTAAATTTTAATTTACGACATACTTCAAAATGTTCTCAGTAAATCGCATGCTACTAGATTGACTTTTCAAATGAACACTCGTTATGTCTATATATATATATATATATGAGGTGTAGTTTCTCGGGTTCTTGGCCGCGTGTGAGTTTTGTCCTGAAAAGGACTATTTACTCTACGTTTCAACGAGAACGCACTCGTCATCTTTAGGAGCTAGTCGGTCTGTCGCTGGTTAGAGCTGGAGATCGTCTGATGTGCGCCTAGCACTACCTCTTGTTATATGCTGCTGTGTCGGGAGGGGGCGTCCCACTATTGACGTCATGCGTGCGCGGCTTCTTGACGTCATGCGTGCGCGGCTTCGTGTAATTGGTCCGAGTTCCTGTAAGTTCTCTGGTCGGTCCGTGTGTCTGTGTAGGGGTTGCGATCTGTCGGGATTTGGTTGTTTTTATCTGTCGGTGAGCTAGGAGCGGTTTCCATGTATGCGGCAAGCGCTGGCCGTCGTCACGTTTATTTAAGCACTTAGGACGCTTTTCTATTTCTACCGCTTCACTGGTAATCCTCGTCGTTAGGTTTTCACTTTTGGCTAGGATCTTCGTGTTTTCAAAGTCGATAGAGTGTTTCGTCGTTTCGGTTTCGGTCGGCGGGGTTGGCCCTTCGGCCCGTGCGACTTGCCTGTTTCTTTTTTTTTAAATTGAAATTTTTTTCTTTCCAATACCTTGTTTCCGAATTTGCGACGTCAAGCGGCATAAAATTCGGTGGCGCCCTTGACCACCTATTTAGTATTTCATTGTTCTTACCTCTGGGTCTTGCCACCCCCTGGGCTGAGGCAGCCTCAGAAGCCGGGTGGGCCGTTGGACGTTGGCAGAAACGGGAGGGTGGGCAATTTTAGTCGCCCGAGACCGGGTCTGCTCCATCTGTGTTTCTCTTTTTTTTTTGTACCCAGTACTTTTTTATTAGGTTAATAAGTTCGATGTCCAGCGTCGTAGCAATATATATATATATATATATGTTTATGTATATATCACCTGTTACGTGGAACATTATTATTATTATAAACTTCTTCAATAAAATTAAATTTATTACTTTAATTGTTTGAAAACGATAAATACACTTTTAGAAACTAGATTTCATTTGATTTTTTGAAGAATTGTTAATATATGATTTTTTTAAGGATTATGTGTGCTAATATAGATTTTTTTGTTTTCCAGTTATTTTGTCGATGTTCGACTATATAAAAAAGCATTAGCTGTTGTAAATCCATTAAAATTCGATGATTATCGCAAGAGAAAAATTCGTGAAGTAATTGAAAAAGATAGGACTAATCGAGTTCAAGTTGATAAGTTACCGAAGGTTAACAGGGATCTTGCTTTAAAAGCTATTAATGATCAGATGAATAAGAAGAAGAAATCCGTTTCCAATCTACTTGAAGATAACAGGTTTAAGGCTCTGTTCGAAAATCCTGATTATGAAATTAACAAAAATGCCGATGAATATCGATTACTTAATCCAGTTTTGTCAAGGTTGGATAAAACTAAAAAGAAGGAATTGGAAAAGAGTCTAATAAGTCAAGAATTCGAAACTGTAGAGGTAAGAAAGCATTAATAGGGCTACCAGTCGAATTATTACTCGCCCTAGCAAAAATAAAAATGCCAAAGATAGAATTGTATTGAAACATCGAATAAATCTGCAATGCGTGTATATATATATATATATATATATATATATATATATATATATACATATATATATATACATATATATAACGTGTGTTCATTTGAAACGTCAATCTAGGTTACTTTGAAATTTTGATAGAATAAGACGCATATATATTAGTATGTGTTTGTTGTTTCGTAAACGTAAATCCAAATGACATTTGATAATGTCAATCACATTTGTTATTTATTTGTATGTATGAAACTGTCAAAATATACGACTTCGTAGGTTAAGTAGTAAATTTGAATTAACGACATACTTCAAATGTTCTCAGTAAATCACATGTTACTAGATTGACTTTTCAAATGAACACACGTTATATATATATATATATATATATATATATATATATATATATATATATATATATATATATGTTCGACAATTATCAGAAAAAAATAAATATACTTAAAAAAATATGATATAGCTACAACATATAAACTAAGTAATACTAATAAACATCTATTTTCAAAACTGAAACCTAAATTAGAAAAAAATCGAGAAACACATAAAATACCATGTCGCGATTTCGATAGTTACTACATAGGCCAAACTAAACAATATTTATACAAAAGAATACAAGCCCACAAATACTCCAAAACAGACAAAGCTGCTTTATTTACACACAAACTGCAATGCGATGACCATTTTGATTTTGAAAACACAGATAATCGATAAGGAACAACACATAATGAAAATGGAAATTAAAGAAATTATTAATATTAAACAGGAAAAAATTCAATTAACAACAGAAGTGATATAAAAAAAAAAGTAACGATATGCCATTTACCATCATGAATATATGTTGCCATTTTATAAATCTCTATCATATGTTATTTAAATTACACTGGCTTATCAAGCTGGCAGTTCCGTGTTTAAATCCCTGACTAGGCTGTCCGAGTAGGTTTTCGTGGTTTTCCTTCTCGTTCCAGGCGAATGCCGACAGCTTAATATCTTAAGTCGTCCACGGGCGCAGACATAATAACTCATGGCTTGCCAATGGAGAATGCTAAGGCATGAATTATTATTATTGAACTTGTATGTATCTTTGAATAATTTAATTTTTCCATGACTACAGATATATAAATATGACGTTAATATACCATCATTTATATTTTTAATTTCTTTGAAAAAGACATTATGTGCTGAAACATGTAATACTATTTTAAATATGTATATACATACATATTAAATTAAAGCAGATCTTAATTCGACGACTAATTGAATCCACTATATATATTTATATATATATATATATATATATATATATATATATATATATAGCCCGCCGGCTTTGCAGCACTGTACATATACATACTGTAGTTATCTATCCATATAAATCTAATTACTTAACTTGCTTTAGGAAAAATCGAATCAGAGAGATTCCGATAATTCATCTTCGGAAAAAAGTGATGAAGATTATACAAGTGACGATAGTTCTAGTGACGAGTCTTGGAAAAACGAAATGAAGAAACAACACAAAATAATTCAAAGAGAGCACAGATTAAGAGAAAGGCGAGCGCAAGAATCAGCAGAAAACAACGCCAAGCAACCGAAATTTTTTGAATTACGGCATGAAGAATTCAAAGGTGTCAATAATCTACAGAAAAGATTGAATAAGTATGTATACCTTTTTTTAAACACATAATAATTACGTATTATAAGAAAAGATTCATATACAGCAAGCCTAAGAAATAAAGAATATTGTGTGAGCGTGTGTGTTCGTTTGTACAATTAGTGGTTGTAATAAGTAGAGCAGATCAATTTCCGTGCGCGCCATGTGCGCCGATGTGAGGATGATTGTATTGCATCAGAACTAATAAAAAGCATTCAATAAAAAGCATTCGCTTAAAACGGTACGTGTTTTTTTAAATCCTCTGTCGTGCCCACAATCACTGATTTCATACATTTTCCATTTTATTTATAGGTACATACAACGCTGCTATAATATGTACTATTCTTATTTTTCGTATGTTTATGCATATTACTTTAATTGCAGAAAACCAAATGTATATTTAATTATTTCTGATAGAATAAATGTCTCTGCTTCTATACTTATATCGGTAACAAGCTCATGTTGCGTCAGAACTAATAAAAAGCATTCGCTTAAAACGGTACGTGTTTTGTTAAATCCTCTGTCGTGCCCACAATCACTGATTTCATACATTTTCCATTTTATTTATAGGTACATACAACGCTGCTATAATATGTACTATTCTTATTTTTCGTGTTTATGCATATTACTTTAATAGCAGAAAACCAAATGTATATTTAATTATTTCTGATAGAATAAATGTCTCTACTTCTATACTTATATCGGTAACAAGCTCATGTTGCGTCCCTATTTTATCGCATATTCTAATATATTACGAATTACACTCCCATACCGGCGCTCATGGTGCGCACGGAAATTGGTCTGCTCTAGTAATAAGCATATGTATACCTGATATATGCGGACCTGTGATGCGTATGGTTTCTATGGGCTCACCACTCAGTTTCTCTAGACAACCATAAGTAGTTGGCAGCCCGACAAAAAGGAAATATTTTACTTAAATGTAATAGTAGTGTTCACTGATAAAAGAGTTTCAGTTAGATTAATTTGAAAAACAAACTAGTATCTTATCAAAAAAATGAAGAAATAAATAAATTCTGGAATATCTAAAAATAAATCTAAGCTTATCATTTCAAAGTAAATAAATTAACTTTCTAAATTCTAAGTATGTTTTATACTTCAAAATAAATAACGAAAATGGTAAAATTTAACTGTATTAAATGTTCGAATCATACCCTGGAACTGTAGTAAATAATCATATTAACTTTTAAAAGTAAATCCAATTCTAAAACAAGCAGATGTTTTAAACTCAAATTATGCGAATGTAAATACGAGATATTAAAAGAAACAATTTAACCCATTCCGGACGAGCGCCGGGAGATGGCGCGCCAGTCTGCCGGCCGAGCTCGGGAAGCGGCCGCCGAATGTACTAACTAGTCGCTTAAGGTTACTTATCTTGCGCGTTAGTTACAGCTATCAGCTGTTTATATTTCAATACAACAGTGATTTGACGTCTGTGAAATGGCGAAGATATATTTAACGGATGAAGAACTCGAAAAATTACTGTACGAAAGTGACAGTGATTACGTGTTAAATGAAAGCGAAGATGTAGATTATTCTAGTGGCGAAGATGAAATTCTGGTTTTAGGCGAACAAAGTACGAGTAGTTCTGAAGAACAGAGTATTAGTGTTGCCGAAGTACAGCATATTGACGACGATTGTGGATCAGCCAGGACCTTCGAAGAGAATGAGAATAAATAATGGTAAATCATTGCCCGGCGGTATTAACCTTGGAAGTTTGATAACAACTTCACGCCGAAAGATTTCGGTTTCGATCGTAGTAGTTCTGGTATAACAGACAATCTAAAAGTTCAAGTAGATTCCCCAGAACTGACATATTTCAGACATTTTCTGAATGAAGGGTTAGTTGCTGTTATTACTGAAGAAACAAACAGATACGCAGAAACAATGAAAAACAAAAACATGCCATCTTTTTCTAAGTGGGTAAACGTGAATATTGCAGAGATGTATACATTCACGGCATTATGTATTTTGATGGGATTTATAGAGAAACCAGCTCTAAAGGATTATTGGTCAACAAATCCAGTTATTGAAACTCCATTTTTTGCAAAAGTCTGCTCAAGAGATAGGTTCCTGCAAATTCTGTATGCTCTACATTTTATCGATAATGCAAACCTAGACAAAAATGATGCTCTAAGAAAAATAAGGCCAATTCTCTCTTCAATCAAGGAAAGTTTTGGTAGATCTCTGTATCCATTCGAAGATTTAGCAATTGACGAAAGCCTCATTCTTTGAAAAGGTCGTTTAGCTTTCAAACAGTATATACCTTCCAAACGCCATAGGTTTGGAGTTAAGCTCTTTGAGATATGCGACGCAGAAACAGGCTATATATTAGATCTTATAATTTACACCGGCGCCTCTACAAATATTCAACGAAATGAAGAATTCGGAATTTCCGAAAATATAGTTCTTACCCTTATGGAACCATATATGAATAATGGACATACCCTCTATGGCGATAATTGGTACACAAGTCCTGCGTTGTTTCACTACCTTCACGACAATAATACTGGAGCTTGTGGAACTGTTATGTCAAACAGAAGGGGTATATCTGATTTTGGACCAGTAGGAAAAGGAGACTGTAAAATAGCTCATACTGACAAAATATTGGCTTTGAAGTGGTACGACAAACGTGTAGTTCATATGCTAACATCTGTGGACAACGCAAATATGAAAGAAACTGGCAAAACCGACTTCAAAACTGGTGACAAAGTTATGAAACCTGCGTGCATCATACAATACAACAGCAAAATTGGTGTAATCGATAAAGTGGATATGCAAGTAAGCTTCGTAGAATGCGCCAGAAAAACACTAAAGTGGTACAAGAAGGTATACTTCCACATGATAGATCTGTGCCTGTACAATTCTTACATTTTATACCAAATCAAATCAGGTAGAAAACCGTCGTTCAGTAGTTTTCGGTTAGAAATTGTATCTCAGATGATTGGTGAATTTCACACTCTGACAACTCGGAGAGCAAGACCTCCAACAGTTGATAACCCCCTGCGGCTGATAGAGAGGCATTTTCCTGCACCGATTCCACAAACAGAAGCACAAGAAAAAAAGACGCAACGAAGATGCCATGTCTGTGCCAACACCAAACTTGCAAAACGAAAGAGAAAAGATGTGAAGTTCATGTGTAAAGAATGTAGCGTTGCTCTTTGCGTCTATCACTGCTTTGAACAATTTCATACAAAGAAAAAATACTAAGGCTAAGTGTAGTGTTTTAGTTATATCGAATTAGTTGAGTTTTTCTTTCTATAGAACAGAATTAGGTTCTTTGATTTTTTTAAGTTTTGTGTTTTACGATTTAGATTTGTAGTGAGTACACTACTCTTTATTCGAAATAAATGTACTTCTACTAATAAACGCGTATTTATTTTGTCAATAAAGTATTTCATTTACTTGTTAGCCATAAAAAAAAATAAACAGAGGCATGAAGAAATGTACGGCTCTCGGCTGACAATAACGTTAGGAATGCCGTACATGAACGTGAACAGGCCGAGAAACTCGTGCAGCTCAAAATGCAACAGTACGGCGCTCGGCCGGCAGGGTGGAGTATCGAATGCCGTACAAGTACGGCGCTCGTCCTGAATGGGTTAAAATAATACAACAGAAATAATAAGGAAGCTCCTTTGAAATCCGAATCATGTGCCTTTCATTTGTGTAACAAAAAAAAAAACCAACAGAGAGCTGAATGTCGAATTTAGTTGTGGTCGGATCATCCAAAACCTCTCTCTGATGCTGTCTGACATTGAAGCTCTCACACCAAGTTAATAGATATACAATATAACGATACAATGAGGATCGTCACTGGTACTATTAGATCCGGGCCTAGTTTCTGGCTACCGATTTTTTCTAATATTGCCACGCCAGATATGAATATGAATGGGCTAAGACTACCAACAACATTTATCTTTCTATACACGATGATTTGGAGAGCGTCTCCAAAACCTAACTGAAATCTAGGAGACCGATTTGGCTATATACGGAAGTTCAGCAGCCCATCAATACTGATTACTGGATAGCCTTCCACGAACAACATCCTGAATCGAGGAATAGAGATTTTATTTGTAATCCTTCAGAATCTCTGCCCGGCGTAACCCTCCTACGTAGGCAATGGTGTCAATTAAATAGGTTTCGCACAGCCCATGGAAGGTGCAACTCAATGCGACATAAATGGAAACTATAGAATAATAATAGAACAGAAATAACAAGAAAGCCCCTTCAAAATCTCAAACAGAGAGCTGAATGTTGAATTTGATGGTAGTCAGATCAAGCACAACCTAAAAGCCTTAAATATCTGGGCGTAACGTTTGACCGGTCTCTGACATTCAGGTAGCACTTCTATTCCCTGCTGGCATCTACAAATTGAGCGAGGCAACTAACTCCTGCAGCACTGGATTGGTTGAAAAATTTAGATGTTAGGGTATAAATTACTAGTATGACTTTTTTTGTCATAAAAGTGATTTATACACTAATATTTTTTAAAATATCGCTTCTCATTCGAAATAAATAAATACCGAGGAAATCAAATAAAATTCGTAATAAATTTAAAAAATGAAGTACAAGCGAACGTCTACAGCGATCCTCCATAACTAGCAATAGGATTATTACTGCATATCGTCTGCGAACGTGTATCGCAAGACTCCCACGTTTATTTATATCTTTGGTATAGCGGGCAAATATTGCAATAATATTTTATATGCATTTTAGTGAGGCTTCCTACAATATTATTCAGCCTGATATGTGCTACATTTTTAAATATGAATGTGAATGGAAATTTGGACACCAAGAAAACAGCGAGCAGAAGTAATCAAATTTATTTAATATTTTGTACATAATTTTATTAATAAATTTTATCTGGATCTGAATGATATATATCCAGATAAACTTATAACGAGTGTATCCGACGGGCAAGAATAAGTAGTCGATGTCATGTAATTAGTAACTGGATGATAGCCTATTAAACTTTGTATAGCTTGTCCCTATTTACAATTGTGGAAGTAATTGTTGAATCGGTCGCGAATATCGAAAACGTAACAAAGATCGTCGTGCTGCGATCTTTTATGGGAGCGAGTGCTACTAGTGGAAAGTTAGCAACTCGTCGCATCTTCACATTTATGCCGTTCTCCGGCACCATACGCATTAAAAATCGATGTTCTGAAGCACATATCTGTCAGCGCATATTACTCCCACATTATTCCCACTGACGCGATAATCATGAAACGGTATGACAACTTATACCTAACAAAGTACCGTTCATAAGTATTAGTTTTCTCCGCTATCGCATTTTTTTGGCGCTATCATACTGTTGCCATCGTGCCTCTCTGTCGAGAAGGTACTATATTTCTATAGGTTACCTTCTAAGAGGCAAGATGAATTTTCTTGAATTCAGTATTGTAGATAATGTAAGCGTACGATTATAAAAAGTAAAATATTTATGGTAAATGTAAAAATATTTTTTACATAGTTTCATTTAATTTCTTCTTAATTTTCAATATTTCATGGGCTTGCTAGATGTAAATGTTAGATGGTATTATTCCTTTAATAATTTTTTTATAAATAGGACGACTTTGGGTGAAAGGCTTGAGAACGAAGATTCTTCATTGAAATTACTGAATTCTGTAGGAAGTAGAGAAATGACATTTCGGACAAATATAAATAAGCATGACCAATTCATGGATGAACGTAACAGGAAACATAGGGAAGAACGAAGGAAGATTATAAGACCAACTTATGGGATTAAAAGCAAACACAAAAAGCAATTTTTTAATAGAAAAAGAAAATAAATTATTTTTTAAATTATATTGTTTTATTTAATTAAAAATTAACTACTATATACAAGTGTCCCGTATCGTTATGTTCAAATTTTAGGAGTGTAAAGTAGACTTCATTTCAAGTAACAAAAACGCAAAATGTGAAACCACATGTCTCGTCGAACATTCAGTGGGACATCCTCTAAAAGACCTGGCAGTTCGTCAATAAGAATTGAAGGTAATTGTCCGCATTTAACCTCCCAGGAAGAACGACAGGACCAATCAACAAGTCATCGATTAGGGCCGGCCAAACGTTCATAGAAAATTCATGTTGAAATTTAGATGGGCGTATAGCTTTGGAATTTTCTAATGTCCACATGTGCAGGTTACTCAGATTTGTAACACCACTTCTCGTGAACGTAGATTCATCTATCCAGAGGACTGTTCTGTGAAGCCGTGACTGTCTTAATATCCAGGTAAAATAAACTAGACCAGCATAGTGGTCTGCTTCAAGCAAACCGTGTCCCCTGCGATAGTGATATGGATATAAGCCCTCACGTTTTAAAATTCGGCAAACTGTCGTTCGTGGCACTCCTAGTTGTCTAGCGATTCGACGTACACTGAGAGTTGGATCCCTTGTAACAATAGCTACTGCTTCTTCCTCTAAGTCTGCTGGCAAATTTACTCGTCGGTCGAAAAGATAATCACGCAGTCCGCATTCCCGAAATTGTCTGTGTACTTCCAGAAACGTTCTGTAATGAGGAATGCGCCTATCGGGGAAACCGATGTCGGTATTCAATAACTGCTTGACGTGCACTGCTGTTACAGTAGCCATGCACAAAATGCATGTCCGCATACTCTTGACAAGAAAATCGGTAAGGCATTTTGAATAAAGAAAACGTGTCCACTCACTAATACGCTGTTGTTTGAACTGAAACGTAATGTAATCCTTTATTAAAAAATGCAACGTTAACAGTCATCTGAACATTTGTTTACTGTATGATATTCATGGTTCAGCACTTACGAAATAAGTAAGAACCTTCTTTATCCTAAATCAATTTCCAGTACTCCTTTTTGTAGATTTCCAAGAAATTACTGTATGCACTACGACACATGTTTATTTATTTTTGGATAACATTTTATTATGCGACGTTAACAATCACAGGCCTGTTATTGAGTCGTATAAGTTTTTTTTAAATAAAATCAGTTTGTATTGACTTTAGGATGACATTTTTTTTATGATCTGACAATCACATTCATAGATCTGTAACTTTGAAACAAATAAAAATGGATATACAAGTTTTGCGTTTTTGTTACTTGAAATGAAGTCTACTTTACACTCCTGAAATTTGAACATAACGATACGGGACACTTGTATAGCTTATATATATATATATATATATATATATATATATATATATATATATATATATATATATATATATATATTGTAGAAGTACGAAGGAGTGTACTAAGTAAAATAAATATAAGAATAATATGACCGTTAAAACTATTAAATGAATGATATAAGTAACTGAAAAGATTTGAATTAGAAAATTGGGCGCCAAGTTTTAACGTACTTAGTTGATCCAACGCTATCTGTTAAATACCCCACTAGTTTCGGTAGAGCTTGAGTACTTATGCTTTATTTTCTATCACAGGGCTCAAAGTCGGTTGTTTGTATCTCCCGTAAGTACAATGTAAATGGTATATTAATTAAACACAAACTCAACATTCAAACAATTCAAATAAAAGATCGAATCTAAATCAAAGTAATAAAATTTATTAGAATTAAAAAACAGATAACTGTAACAATTATTACGTGCGAATAAGAAATCTGTACATATGCTCGTATTATCTGGACTATACTAGCAAAAAACGGTATTATGCAATTTTGCACATGTGTTTAATAACTATAGTTAAGGTTATGTATAATGCAACAGTGCAAATAGATATTGAAAGTTACTTAAAAATAAATACACAAAGGTAAGTTACATATACAAGTTTTATAAAAGATTAAGAATGAATGAATAATTATATATATTTAAATAGATGTTTAGAGATGTTGAAATTCATGTATTATATTTTGATGCAAACAATGTTTGATATTGTGATGTGATATAAATTTAATATTAACTTTTAAATGATGTTCTAGGTTATATGGGAAATAACTGGAAAGGAACCTGGTATTTTTCCTGTGTCTAGGCTTGGATGTATTTTCTGGGCTCGCAATTGTAGGAATAGATCAGAGTTCGTCTGCTCCTATGGAAGTCTCAGCGTCGGAAGCGGTTCAATGTATGCGTTGTCGGTACGATGTAGTTCCAGTTCCAAAAGATGCTTCGTTCGATATCTATTATATTCGACGTGATGCGGGTCCAATTATTCTCTCAAAAGTTCGGCCTGATTTCAAGGTATTAAATGTATACTGTTTTCGTAGGATTTACTTGATTTTTATATAGTAATTTTAATTAAACTTTTTGTGATAGAGAAAATGCGGCCATTCGTTGTAAAATTTTAGTATCAGACGCTTTCTTCGGCTTTTGTTTTTTCATAGCCTGTGTTAAATATCGGCAAAAGCCTCTAAGTTTATGCTTTATTTGCATCTAATATAAAATGAACTTTCATAATGTTAGAGTTTTAAAATAATAGAAAAATTAATTAAATAATTTACAAAAGTTTATAATGTGTTTTTCAATGTTAGATTAGTTCAAAAATACACCGTAAAAATCGCATTCGCGGGGTTCGAGACAATGTTAAATTAGTGGGCGTGGTTAACTCGCTTCGATATAAATCTTGATGTGGATAAGTTAAATACCTGTAATATGGCGCGTATGATTTGAATTTGAAATGGAAAAATATAAATATAAAAAGTAAGTTTAAAAATCAAAATAAGTTAATTATCAATTTTAAAGTTATCGTCGTATTAATTTATACACATCTCGAAACTAATTTCACAAATTACGTCCACTAATTCAATATTTATACATGGGTTTATTGTATGTAATAATCTGTGTTTCTTATTGCAGTGCTGGAATAAGTGTGCTGGTTGAACCATAACATTATCCCCGTGAAAAGGAATAGCGAAAGTATTGAAGATATTACTTTTCCCTAACATTATATATATATATATATATATATATATATATATATATATATAGTCTCCTAAACCATATATATATATATATATATATATATATATATATATATATATATATATATATATATATAGTCTCCTAAACCCTTTTACCATTACTTTTGCCTGGTTCCACCTTTCGCCTCTCTTTTCTAATATGTTCCTGACCGTATCGTTCCATGTCTGGAGGTCTTCCTCTCTTCTTCCCTGTTTGTATCCCTGTGTTCCAGGGATATTAAAAATAATAGATTTTTTATTGGTTTTAGCGACCTTTTATTGAATTTTGATGTTTTTACGACGTTTCGACTTTTATTAATTCAGTCTTTTTCAAGTAACTGGAAACAACAAATTATTACAATGAAAAACATGAGAAACTGTGTTGGTTTCGTGTGATAGATATAACGATTAAATTAACAATTTTAAATTTAAAATTAGATTAAAAAATGAATTACAAATTAAGTTAACTTTTAACGTTGAAAATTAAATAAATTAAAAATAGCTTAAATGAATAGGTAGGGAGACATTAAAGTGATTAACCTCTGTATGAATGAATTGGAGACTTAACAATGAAATTAACGATTTTAAATTTAAAATTAGATTAAAGAATGAATTACAAATTAAGTTAACATTTAACGTTGAAAATTAAATAAAATTAAAATAAAAAATAGCTTAAATGAATACGTAGGGAGACATTAAAGTGATTAAAATCTGTATGAATAAATTGGAAAGTTGAATTACACTACAAATGCAGTAAAGAGAACAAAGAAAAGACAAATAAACTCACAGTTGTTCGTTTGGTTTTACAAGGGTACGCATTCTGTGTAACACGTGTTTTTTTTTAATGGACATCCGAGACTCTATTTTCTTAAGGAACGACCGTGCTTGTGCGGATATTGTAGGTGAACTAAGTTTTTAGTTTGTGGGGTTTTAATTTCTGTTCTTTGGAATTAGCAAGGTGGTCAGGACCGTATTTAGGGGTATATAGTTAACGTTGTTTTTTCTAATAGGAGCTATTTTTTCCTGTTGTGTCTTGTGCATGCAGGGGGGGGGGTTGATTTTATCTATTGTTTTATGAGTGGGTAATAGAGTTTTGAAAGACCATCAATTTCGTTTCTGTCGTCGATTGTTTTGCTATTTTTGAAAATGTATCATTTCTAAGACTTCTCTAGCTTTTGTGTTCTTTTTTTTGTGTTATTACTTTGGTGTTTTCAAAATCAAAATTATGTTGAAGTGTCAATTGGTGTTTTTTTAAAGCAGTTTGATTTTTTGCGTATTTGTGACCTTTCAATCTTTCTTGTAGTAACTGTTTTGTTTGGCCTATGTATATTTCTTATTAAACACTAAATATATATATATACACACTGTGTCCATAAAGTATGGACACACGCCCGTAATAACGTTATTGTGCATTATTTGACAAAATGGAAAGATATCGATTAATGTTTTTTGTTAGCTATATTTAGATGCTACCATTTTATTTTTTCCGTCGACCTTGAATAAGTTATGACGTCATTGATATTTTTTTTAAATATCAACCCCACTTTTTCTTTGTGGATTTTGAAAGCTTTTACAATTCTTGTAATTCTAAGTTTTATTTTTGACATTTTCAGTATCAAATTTATAACAAATGCTCAAAATGTTTTCCTTCATTTTGTTGACAAAATCCTAAGCGATGATAAATTCCATTTCGCACATTCTGTAATATTTCGGGAGTGATTAGTCTGGTTTCGTAGATGATGCGTTGTCGTAAAACGTCCAAATTTTGCGGTTGTGTCGCATAGACTTTTCTAATGTAACACTAACACCAAAATGTTTAAATCATCGAATAAAGAATTGTAAAAGCTTTCAAAGTCCATAAAAAAATGGGGTTGACATTTAAAAAAATTATCAATGACGTCATAACTTATTCAAGGTCGACGGAAAAAAACAAAACTAAATATAGCTAATAAAAACATTAATCGACATATCTTTGCATTTTGTCAAATAATGCACAATAACGTTATTACGGGCTAGTGTCCATACTTTATGGACGCAAATGATTACTCAAAAATTTTCTAATGTAACATACCAAAATTTTTACATCATCGAATAAAGAATTGTAAAAGCTTTCAAAATCCACAAAAAAATATTGGGGTTGACATTTAAAAAAATTATCAATGACGTCATAACTTTTCATGGTCGACGGAAAAAAAAAAATTGTAGCATCTAAATATAGCTAATAAAAAACATTAATCGATATATCTTTGCATTTTGTCAAATAATGCACAATAACGTTATTACGGGCTTGTGTCCATGCTTTATGGACACAGTGTACCTATATACAGGGTCCGGCAACGAAGCGGGGACGGAAGATTACACGCGTATTTGAAAGTTAGTCAAATATTTAGTCATCGGATATCCTTTCGTACCATCAAGCGCACGTTTTAAAAATATTTAGTTTTATACAGGGTGTTTCAGATGGAAATGCCAGACTAAAGTTGCATTTTTTTTAAATGGAACATACTGTATATTAATAGATAAAATGATCCGCGCTTGAAAGCTGGTTACATCGATACCATGTTGTATGGGTCTAAAGTTGATAGTTTCTGTGTAAATAATTATTTTACTTGATAAATTGATACATTTCAGTAGGCTAGTCTGCATAAGGAAAATCAAAAGATCCGAAACCAATAGAATAGAATATTTTCTACTAGTATGCACTTTCGTTGCTACGTGAAATAAATTCTGCAACTGCTCGCGTTATACAGGCTGTTCATAATTTCGCAAAATCGAAGAAATCTCTTAATTTTTAAATGGAACACCATGTATATTTTTAGCTCATTGAAAAGCCCTTTTACTACGCTTTCCATTGATACCTCATTTGATGCACCTAGGATGGATCATTTGCTAATTATTTCTTTTTAGAGTTGAATTAATGAAAAATGCTTGTATTTTTAGTAGTTAATTTGCGCTTTTAAACTTTCTGTAAGATCGGATATTCAACAAATTATCCATAAATGGTCTATATCAAGAAGAAACCCCATTAAGTACGAGAAACAGTTGATTTTCACTCAGCGGTGAAAGCAAACATTAAATTAATATAAAGTAATATAGCATTTTCAATAGATTCACTGCCGATTAAGTTATCTGGTGTCAGTTTAATAAAAAAATTGCACTAATTAATTTGTATTTTAAAGAATTTTCTAAATCCAACTATTTCACGAATACCTAATATGAAACAATACATACCTAATTAGCTTAACATAAATCGAAATCATGTAGGAAAGAATCAAGTACGAGTAGTATTAAAAGTTTGCACTATTTTAAATAAATACTAATTATTAACCACAACATCAAATTTAATTAACAAAAGTAACGAGTGATCATTAAAATTTTCGCTCAAGTAAGCCATGTACACAAAAAGTATGTCCTACTGTCGTGAGCAAAAAAAACGGGACACTGTTTCTGCGTGGGTTTAAATTGTGACTACTTAAGTGGCTATCTTTACTCACAATAGTAAGTCAGGAATTGTCAAAAATGTGTGTCTTACTGACATTTATTAAACATTTTTAAAATAAATGTAAATAAAAATTACTAAATACGATAGAGAAAGATTATTTATTAAATTAAAATAATTATTACATTAAAATAATTAGTATTTCGTCATTCCACCGTTATTATTAACTGCATCTAATCTTGTAGACATTGAAGCGACAATATTTTGTACAAAATTTGTAGAAATTTGATGCCAAGCATTATAAACAATCTCCCAAAATTCTTCCTGGGTAGAAGCTCTATCTCATTAATCCCCATACATTTTCAATGGGATTTAGATAAGGACTGTAGGGCTGGATATCTCAAGTTTAAATTGCATTTCTCTTGTAACCATTGTGTTACAAGATGAGACAGTAAATTGTGTTCTTCTTATATGTAATGTTTTGAAAGGGTTGTGCCTAATCTCAGTAACTAATGTTTCGTCTTCCTGCGTATTCGAAATTTTGTTAGGTGCGGAAATTATTTTCCGATTTAAATTATCCTCTTCCCTCCATTTTTTTTATATAAACTTGCTGCTGAACTATTACCAATATTAAATTGAATCGATACACTTCTTAATGATTTCCCATTTTTCAAACTAGTAACAAGTATAGCTCTATCAGTTTTCGAAAGATGTGGCATTTTCAATTTTGAATTATCAACTATGATATATAATTTGACGTAGAGTTTGAAAGTTAATCAAATGTTAAAATTACAACGCTAAAAAATAAAGGAAATTGACATAACGATTTTGACACTGTCCCGTTTTTTTTTGCTCACGACAGTAACTTAAGTTATTAGAGGAGATCTGTCATTATAATTTCAAACGTCATGATCGTTAAAAAATAATTTGAAATGCTGACTTTTATATTAAATATATTTATAATTTTTATACAAAGTAATAGAATATTATAAAAAATGTGTAAAATGTTGACCATTCTCCACCAAGCATAATCGCACTCTATTTCGTAGAGCATTGAAAACATTGATCAGTATTTGCGGTGAGTTATTGATGTGTTCACATTTTTCTATGATTTTATGTCTTAACTCTTGTAGATTATTAATTGGTGTTTCATAAATAATATTCTTTATATATGGCCACACAAAAAAATCCATGACTGTTAAATCACACGATCGTGGTGGATATGGAATCGCTGTATTTCTACTTATTATCCTATCGCCATAAAATTGTTGCAAAAACTGAATATTTTCAAGTGTAACGTGAGATGTAGCCCCATCCTGTTGAAAATATCCGACCTGGAGTTCATCATTAGTCAATTGATTAGTAAAAACACTGAGAATTTCGTTACGATATTTCTCCGATGTTATCGTGCCCTCAAAGAATATTGGTCCTATTAATCGGTGACGACTCATACCTACCCATACGCCTATTGTTTCTGGATGTAGAGGAACTTCTCTGTAGAAATGAGGATTTTCACTGGACCACACGCATATTTTGCGAATTAACATAACCTTTCAAATAAAACCAAGCTTCATCGGTGAAAAAAGTATGATTTAAAATATTGTCTGTCATTGTGTTCTTTTTTCATTATCCGTAGGTAATAGATTTTGTACAGAAGTTAATTTATATGGATACATGCGCAAGTCCTTTTTAAAAATTTTTTGACATGTTCCATACGAAAGCCCTACTTGTTGCGAAACTCTGCGAATAGATGTTTGAGGAGATTCGTTAATAATTTGTCTGACATTTTCAATTACGCCGCGACTTCTCTTGAGAGGAGGACCGCTTCCTTTTTTCCTTAAAATACAGCCTGTTTGACGAAAAAGATTTACACAATGCATTAGCGTATCACGGAAAGTTTTATAGCTAGGAACAGTATTTGGATATCTCTCTTCAAACTCCGCAAGGCAATTTTCTATTGAATGCTGCCAAATACCATCAATTTTTTGAGATGTCAGGAAGTAACATTCTACCATAAACGCTTTATGCATATCATTAAAGGCCATTACTTTTTCTTTTGATGAAACTTTAAAATATATATTTGACACTGACAGATGTTTGAAATAACATCTTAATGACTAAAGCTACGACATAATTTTTATATACACGGCCAGCTACGAGTGAAAATTTTAATGATCGCTCGTTAGTAGCACAGTACATAAATACAAATAAAGTAAATGTAAATAGTAAATGCAAATAAATCAAAGAAAACTTTCAAATGTCCTTCCATGTCTCTCAATACATAATTGAAGCCGCCTGGTGAAATTCTGTTGAACATGCTGTAATGTTTCTTGGCGAACATATCTAAATGCCTCTCTTATGCGTTCCATCATATTTTCCCTTGTTATAGGAACTTCCACATAAACTAGAGCCTTGACATATCCCCATAAGTAGAAGTCCAAGACAGTAAGATCTGACTTCGTGGAGGCCAAGCGATTGGACCACCTCGTCCTATCCATTTGTCTTCCTTCCATCGCCTTAGAAACTCCCTACGTTAAGGCTGTAATGAGCAGGTGCACCATCGTGTTGCAACCAGAAAATTTGTCGGGTGTCAGCATCCACATGCTCAAGTAAATTAGGCAGTTCGTTCTGCAAAAATGCCAAATACGTATCGCCTGTAACGGTTCCATCGAAAAAGTACGGCTCAATGATACAATATGATCATTTATATTTACCCTCTAGCAAGCCATGAAATTATTTCTTGAAAATATCGTGTTGGTAGTGACAAATAAAATACATCTGTCATTATGTGTATGTTCTGAAAAATAAAACTCATCTGTCATTAATGTATTTATTAATTGACACTTAAAAATGTTTACAATAAATCATAAAGTTTTTCTGATCGAATCATACTTTAGGAATGGTGTAAAATTAGAAAATGGAGAATGGTCGTACTCCTTGCAGGCTTGTATAGAAGAATTTCGGGCAGAATTTCCAAACTTTCCAACAACATATGACAGTTTGCGGCAATTAATTCAAAAGTCAGTGGTTAAATTCCGTGAAACAGGGTCTGTGTCTCGAAAACCAGGTGCTGGTAGACCACTAAAGCGGACAGTTGAAAATATAGCAGATGTTGAGGGACGAATAAATCAATCACCTAAGAAATCGATTCGTAAGCTTTCACAACAAACACAACTGTCATATGGGACCTGCCAGAGAATCCTTAAAAAAGACTTACAAAAATTTCCATACAAATTTCATTGCGTGCAAGAGCTTTTACCAATCGATCATGTAACCAGAGTTAATTACTGTCAGTGGTTCTTAGGTACGATTAATAACGATGACGTTCTTGACAAATCCTTCTGGTCCGATGAAGCATGGTTTCATTTATATATATATATATATATATATATATATATATATATATAAATATATATATATATATATATCAGGCGCGGCTCGTGATGACGTATTTTGGTTTGCAGTACAATGATCCGAGTGCTTCGTGTATTCTCGTGTACTAAATGTAACGTTTGCTTAGTAAACACCGAAAACACACGAGGCACTCGTATCATTGTACTGCAAACCAAAATACGTCATCACGAGCCGCGCCTGATATATATATATATAAATATATATATATATATATATATATATATATATATATATATATAAATAAACAAACAATGCGCATCTGGTCTAGTGAAAATCCACATGAAATTCTTGAAACACCCTTGCATTCACAAAAAATAGGCGTTTGGCTTGCTATTTCTCGTAGACGGATTATTGGTCCAATATTCTTTAATAATACGATAAATGCAGAACGATATCGTAATAATTTATTGCTACCATTTGTAAATCAATTACATGATGATGAGCTCCGCGAGGGATATTTCCAGCAAGATAATGCAACAGCCCATAAGACAAGAGAAACGATGGAATTATTGCATGAATTCTTTGATAATCGAATAGTAGACTTTCCACCACGATCTCCGGATTTAACAATTCTGGACTATTTCATTTATCCACATCTAAAAAATAGAATATTTACGAATCGTCCACATACAATTGAAGAACTTACTAATGCTATCCGAAATGTCTGTGAGGAAATTACACCACATAATTTAAGGAATGCCTTCAATAATATGAGACGAAGAGTTGCGCTATGCATAGAAAATGAAGGAGCGCACTTTGAACATTTATTGTAGCTGTTTTTATTATTAAACTTTTTATTTTTTCAACTGAAACGTTTGTATGTAATTATTTGTCAAAATGACAAAACCTAATCTGTCATCAGTATAAAATAACCTATATCACACACACGCTGCAAAATAAGTTAACTTAAATTATGGTACCAACATAAATTTAAAAAAGAAAAATGTCATTGCCTTCTAGAGGGTAGAAATATATGATATATGATCATATATGATCATATATGGTATATGGACCAAGTATACCTTCCCAGACGTTAAGAGACCATCTATTCTAATTGTCTACATGACGTATCCAATGCGGGTTTTCTGTTGCATAATAATGCATGTTATGTTTATTTACTAGTGCTGTTGATATCCGATAAAATTAAGATCCGGATCTCAAACTATTCGGATATACGGATCCTAGGATCCGGATCCACTATCCGGATATTCGGATCTATTATCCGGATCTAATATCCGGACTCATTATCCGGATCCATTATCCAATACTTCCCTATCTCGTATCTTTATTATTGTCAAGATCTATTCGCTTTCATTTGTGTATGTAAGTATATATTGCACTGTTATTCAAATGTTATTTAAAAAAATTATAGTGCTATTTTAAAGAAGTAATTCTTGCCT